>CAWUFW010012525.1:0-536272 GCA_963921515.1 Calotriton arnoldi
GGATCTGCTTCACATGGGTACCCCCACTTTTTGCTGATGCTTCACTGTTTTTCGACCTTAGTCTGGCTGGGGCCCTGCTAATCAGAACCCCAGCCTAGCTGCTTCCTCTCTAAAATGGTTTCCATGTGCCTTAGGCACATCTCTGATTGGAATCTGGAGTGCCCTTATAAGTCCCTAGTATATGGTATACTATGTACCCAGGGCATAGGTACCTCAGAGGCCTACCAGGGGCTGCAGCATGTATTGTGCCACCCCTGGAAGGCCATCCAAACTGACACCACAGGTCTGCTACTGCAGCCTGGGTAAGGTGGTGCATGCACCCCTTACTGTGATATAGGCTACCTATATCACTACATACATACACACATATAAACCTATAAGTCACTCCTATGGCAGGCCTTATCAATCCTGAAGGCAGAGTGCGTGGTTCCTATGTGAGAGGGTGCCCCTGCATGAGCTGGGCCCCTCTGCAGCGTTCGGAGACCCTTCTCTGATGCTGTTTGTAGTGCAGCCTGACCATATACTCTTAAGCGCATTATAACCTCGCGTTAAATGCTAACTTTGGGATGGCTGCACGGAAACATGTCGTGTTTGGTGTCAAACATCTTGGAATACTACCCCCCCGCCAGTTCTGGCGGCGGGGGTAGCATTCCACCCTTCTAGAGGGAAAGACATGTACACACCGGTATGCCCGGTACTGACTTTCCAGAGCCCTGGCATCACAAAATGGATGCCGCTGCCACAGACACGAGTCTGGCCTCCTGCTGCTGACCGAAACTCCGGCAGGGGAGGCCTGGACAATAGGTTTCCTGTCCCAGGGAGGTGTGACCACCTCCCCAGACAGGATAGTGTGTATTGGGGCTGGGCGGGAGCACTCTCGGGTGCTTTGAAGTCCTGCACTGGGGGCACACTTGGTGTCCCTGTGCATACCCCAGTTCAAACCGGCTCAGGGGCTTCCAGCCCCTGCTCTGGCACAAAACTGGACAAAGGGAAAGGGGTGTAACCACCCCTCTGCCCTGGCCCTCCCATAGGTGGGGCCACAGAGTATGTCCAACCCCCTACCTTAGTATAAGTAGGGGAACCCAGTCCTTAGGACTTTAGATTTACCTGGACGAAACTCTGACACAGAATCCTGGACCTTCGACGCTCTACTTTAAGATTAGAGGACTGAAGAATCTCCCTTGGGGTCAAGGAGTGACTCCCCTGCTTGGCAGGCACCAAAGAAGCAATTGTCCGGTCTGCATCGCTGAAGCTCCCGTTGGACGCCGAAGTCTTTGCATCACCAGAGGTGGATTTCCAGACTTCTCCGAGGCTGCCCTGAGTCCCCAGCAAAGCTGAGGCCCGTAGCTGTCGCGGGTAATGTGGAACTGTGACCCCTGGACACCAATTGCATTTGCAAGTACATCTCCTTCTGGGTCTCCCATGAAGTCGTGCTTTGGGCTCCGAGTAGCCCCAGCCTCCAGCACCAACTGCACCGAAGATCACTGGCCTCCACTCCACGAGTGTCCTGTGAGCCAGCTCCACGTGCATCGTCTTGAGGCTCCTTCGCGGTTGCTAGTCCATTGGCTAGTAGGCTCTCCCGAAAGCCAATCTTTTTCTGCTTGGGCTCCCTGGTTGCTCCAGGTGTGCCCTGACTTATCCTTGCTGGGTGAGTCTTCCAGACCTTGCTGGTCTGCAACATCATCCTTCTTTCCTTTTCATGAGACTTGCTGTTGCCAAGGCTTGTTGGGTCCAATCCGGTCGCCGACACCCCTGCAATCGACAGATGTCATGGGAGAGCTAGAATCCAGCTCCTGGTTGTCGTCGACGCCTCCTGGACCTCGTGGCTGAAGAGTCAAGACGACCGTCAACCTACCTGAAGCACTCAACATCGGTGGGCATCTGCTCATCGCCTTCCTGGTCACTGGCTAGTGACCCAGACTCTGTCCCCTCTGCTTTCAGGTTCTTCAGATCTTCGATCCACCTTTGGATCCACCCGAACACTTTCGACTTGGTCGCCAGCAGCACTTTGCAGCAGATCGCCATAGAAAGCGACGACGAAACCCGACCCCGAAAGACACCTATGCACCCGGCTCCCCTGGGTGAGGTAACTCGAGTACTCCGGTGCTCCCGTGGGTATTGACACTAGAACAGCCTAGTTCTCAAAGGGTTTGCTCCAAGTCCTCCTCTAAGTGTCCCTTTTCTTTTAAATTCTAATCGCGACTTTCCCCATAGAAGTTAACGGTGGTTCGCGGCTGTGTTCATACACTGCACGCGTCCCCCGTGGGTCCCCTGTGTCACTGCCTTGGGTGGTTCCTTGTGGTCCAAGCACTTCTACAGGCTCTAGGCCTTGTGTCTAGCTCAGTCGTGGTTCTTATACCACTTTATTGGTATATGGTTTGGTACGCCCCTGGGGCTCAAACGTGTATTTGTGCTATTACTGTAGATAACTAACTCGTAACGTATGTACTTCGAACTCTAGCCTCATAAAGAGACTAGAGGGGTGTGTTTAGTAATAAATACATATATTTTGAATATATACCTGGTGTGGTCCTCTTTCATTTGGTCACTCAAGAGATTATAGACTGGTAAAACAAGCTGCTTTACATTCCTTCAAGACTTAGCCTGAAGGCTGCTCTCCATAGCTACCACTAGGATAGCTTTCAATAAAGGTTGTCTTTAACCTATCTCCAATAAGGGGTTGTTTGGACTGGTGCAAGGTGCCCACTATAATTAGTGGACAGCATATGCCAGGCCAACTTCTCACATTGGTGTGCAGCGTGTGGGATTCCAGCTTGCTATTGTTTTACCAGATAATCTCAATTGAATTGATCAACTGAAAACCACTAAGGGTACCTAAGGTACATATAAATCAAGCTTAGTAATACAGTAAGTTCTACTGAACTTAGAGTTGTGTGTTAAGGGACAGCACACCCTTTCTACAACTCAAGAGAGTTTAGTAGGCCACACTAGAGTAGGTAGTGCATACACCACACCTCACTAGTGATGTCTTCAAAGCCAGGACCCAGTGAGTCCTTGCCAGAAGCCAGTGGGCTTCTTCCCTCCAAGTATGATAAACTCCCATTCTTGGAATTGAGAGCATTATGCACTACTAGGAAGTTGAAGACAGGCAAAAGTGCCAGCACCCAGCACCTCAGGGAGGTGTTACTAGCTGATGATCTCAGCAGGCCCCTAGGGTCTGAAGGGGTAGGCAAGGAGGGTGGGGCAGAAGATGAGGGAGGGGCCAGGGGTGAAGAAACCCAGGACCCCCCCTCTGAAACTGGCCAGGAAGGTGAAAATGACCTTGTCCTGGAGAATCCAATTCCTCCTGTGGAGGAGGAGGAGGGAGAGGATCAGACTGACCTCCCATTTGTCCCCCCAGGAAGAGTTCTGAGTGTGCCCAGAAGGTCTAGGTCTCCTTCTCAGGAGTCTAACCACTCTGACACCTCAATAGGGTCCTCTGTCTCCTCTCATAGGAGGGAATCCTCTCATGAGAGAAGAAAGAGACTGATTCAATATGAGCAAACTCAGCTTGAACTCAGGAAACAGCAATTGGCTATAGACAGTGAGTCCCTAGATCTCTATAGAGAGAGACAAAAGTTGGGACTAGAGTCCCATGGTGGCAGCAGTTTCCCCATAGATAGGGAAAGGTCTTATGACCATAGAAACCTGAGCAAGATTGTCCCTCCCTACCAGAGTGGGGATGATATCCACAAATGGATAACTGCTCTAGAGAGGGCCTGTAAAGTACAGAGGGTCCCTCAGGAGCAGTGGGCAGCAATCTTGTGGCTCTCCTTTGCAGACAAAGGTAGAGACAAGCTCCTCACTGTTAGAGAGGAGGATGCTGATAATTACAAAGTCTTGAAGAGTGCTCTAATTGATGGGTTTGGCCTAACCACTGAACAATACAGGTTAAAGTTCAGGGATACCCAAAAAGCACAGACTCAAGACTGGGTGGACTTTGTTGATTGTTCTGCCAAGGCTCTGGAAGGTTGGTTATTGGGCAGTAAGGTATGTGACTTCACAGGATTGTACAATCTGATAATGAGGGAGCAGATTCTTAATAACTGTCAAAATCAGCTGTTGCATCAGCACCTGGTAGACTCTGATCTGACCTCTCCCCAAGAATTGGGAAAGAAGGCAGACAAATGGGTCAGAACCAGGGTGAAGCAGAAGGTACAGAACCAAGGTGGTGACCCTAAGAAGCAAGATTCGAAAACCTCTGATAAGGGTGGGGAGAAGGGTAAAGATCAAAAGTCTTCACAAGGCCCCCAAAAATCTTCTTCAGGTGGGGATTCACAGTCTACCAAAGGGAAAGGCCAAAGAAAACCATGGTGCAAGGTCTGTAAGCAAAAGACCCACTGGACCAGTGATTGCACCAAGTCCAAAGACTCGACTCCAGCCCCCACCAATGCCCCTAAGGCACCTGCTCCCCCTAGTGCAGTTACAGTTGGTGGTGGGACTACACAAGCCAAGGGTTTAGTAGGGTTGACCCTGGGTAAAGAGATGAGCTCTGACCTAGTCAGAGAACTCACTCAGGCTGTCCTAGTCTGTGATGGAGGCATGGATATGACCTCCTCTGTGAGTCCCAGTAATCTGGGCAAGTACAGACAACAGCCTTTAATCAATGGAAGAGAGGCTTTGGCATTTAGGGACACAGGGGCAAGTGTCACCATGGTGACACAAGACCTTGTGAATCCTGGGCAGATTATACTTGGTGAAATGTACCAAGTGACCAATGCTAGCAACGTCAGAACAGACCATACTCTGGCAGTTGTTAACTTCTCCTGGGGAGGGGTAACTGGCCTTAAGAAGGTTGTGGTAAGTGCAGACCTACCCGTTGAATGCTTGCTTGGCAATGACTTAGAAACTTCAGCTTGGGCAGAAGTGGAGCTCAGGACCCATGCAGAAATGCTGGGGATCCTTGCAGATGTGTTTGCTGTGACCAGGTCACAAGCCAAAATGTCTAGCACTGAACAGGCCTTGGATTCTGGAATAATGGACCAAGTGCCCTCCAAGAAGAGGAGTAGTAGGGTAAAGGCAGTGCCTTCCCCCTTGGCTCAGAAGGAAGATCAGTCCCTTGAGGGGGATGATCTCAGTCCTGAGGAAGGAACTGTCCCAGAGGAGCTTGAACCTGAACAGGTTGAGTTCTTGGGGACAGGGGGACCTTCCAGGGCAGATCTGAGCCAGGAGCAGCAGAGCTGCCCCTCTCTTGAACCCCTCAGACAGCAAGCTGCTGCTGAGGCTGCTGGGAAAGCTAGTGGTCCCCATACTGTGTATTGGGATGATGGACTCCTGTACTCAGAGAGTAGAGACCCCAAGCCTGGTGCTACCAGGAGGTTGGTTATACCTCTGAAGTTCAGGGGCTTCCTATTGACCCTAGCCCATGATATTCCCTTAGCAGGTCACCTGGGCCAGAACAAGACTTGGGACAGAATTGTCCCTCACTTTCACTGGCCCCACATGTCTGAAGACACCAAGGAGTTTTGTCGCTCCTGTGTAACCTGCCAGGCCAGTGGCAAGGCAGGTGGCACTACAAAGGCCCCCTGATACCACTACCTGTGGTGGGGGTTCCCTTTGAAAGGGTGGGGATTGACATTGTTGGTCCCATGGATCCCCAAACAGCATCTGGGCACAGGTTTATCCTGGTGGTAGTGGATCATGCCACCAGGTACCCAGAGGCTATTCCCCTTAGGACCACTACAGCACCTGTGGTGGCAAGGGCCCTCCTGGGAATTTTCTCAAGAGTGGGCTTCCCTAAGGAGGTTGTATCAGACAGGGGTGCAAACTTTATGTCTGGATACTTAAAAGCAATGTGGAAGGAGTGTGGAGTGACTTACAAGTTCACCACACCCTATCACCCACAATGCAATGGTTTAGTTGAGAGATTCAACAAAACCTTGAAGGGCATGATTAAAGGGCTCCCAGAAAAGCTTAGGCGAAGATGGGACATACTCTTGCCCTGCCTTTTATTTGCATACAGGGAGGTGCCTCAAAAGGGGGTTGGCTACAGCCCTTTTGAACTTTTGTTTGGTCACCCTGTCAGGGGTCCACTGTGCTTGGTGAAGGAAGGATGGGAGTTACCTCTCAAGCCCCCAAAGCAAGACATAGTGGACTACGTACTTGGTCTCCGCTCCCGGATGGCTGAGTATATGAAAAAGGCAACTAAAAACCTTGAGGCTAGCCAGGAACTTCAAAAGGCCTGGCATGACCAAAAGGCTGTACTGACTGTTTACCAGCCAGGACAGAAGGTGTGGGTGTTGGAGCCAGTGGCCCCAGCAGCTCTCCAAGACAAATGGAGTGGACCCCACACCATTGTTGAGCAGAAGGGTGAGGTTACCTACTTGGTAGACCTAGGAACACCCAGGAGTCCCCACAGGGTTCTCCATGTCAACAGGTTAAAACCATATGTGGACAGGGCAGACATGGGCTTGCTCATGGCTACTGATGAGGGACAGGAGGAAGAGAGTGACCCACTCCCTGACCTGCTCTCACAGAACCCTGGTGATGGGTCAGTGGATGGTGTAGCCTTGGCAGGCAGCCTCACTACCCAGCAGCAGACTGATTGCAGACAGGTGCTCAATCAGTTCAGACACATATTCTCACTGACACCCAGTCAGACTACCTGGTGCACTCATGAAGTGGACACTGGGGACAGTCTGCCTATTAAAAATAAGATTTATAGGCAACCTGACCATGTCAGGGACTGTATCAGGACAGAAGTCCAGAAGATGTTGGATTTGGGAGTTATTGAACCCTCAGATAGCCCTTGGGCTAGTCCAGTGGTCCTTGTGCCAAAACCTCACGCCAATGGTGGGAAAAGAGAGATGAGGTTTTGTGTGGACTACAGGGGTCTCAATGCAGTCACTAGGACTGATGCCCATCCAATACCAAGGGCAGATGAGCTAATAGACACTTTGGCCTCAGCCAAGTATCTAAGCACATTTGACCTGACAGCTGGCTACTGGCAGATCAGACTAGCTGATGATGCAAAGCCAAAGACAGCATTCTCAACCCCTAGTGGGCATTATCAATTTGTGGTGATGCCCTTTGGTCTGAAGAATGCACCTGCCACTTTTCAGAGGTTGGTGAATACAGTCCTTACAGGTCTGGAAGCCTATAGTGCAGCATATCTAGATGATATTGCTGTCTTTAGCTCCACCTGGGAGGATCACCTGGTCCACCTCAGAAATGTTTTACAGGCCCTGCAGAAAGCAGGCCTGACTATCAAGGCCACCAAGTGCCAGATAGGGCAGAGTCAGGTTGTGTACCTGGGCCACCTTGTGGGTGGAGGCCAGGTTCAACCACTGCAGAGCAAGATCCAGACCATCATGGACTGGACTGCTCCAACTACCCAGACTCAGGTGAGAGCCTTCTTAGGCCTGACTGGGTACTATAGGAGATTTGTCAAGGGGTATGGATCAATAGTGACACCCCTGAATGACTTAACTTCCAAGAAAATGCCCAAAAAGGTTCAGTGGACAGTTAGCTGTCAAAAGGCATTTGATGACCTGAAGCAGGCCATGTGCACTGCTCCCATTCTACAGAGTCCTGATTACTCCAAGAAGTTCATTGTTCAAACTGATGCATCTGAATTGGGGGTAGGGGCTGTACTGTCACAATTGAATGATGAAGGTCAGGATCAGCCAGTAGCTTTCATTAGCAGAAGGCTGACCCCTAGAGAGAAACGTTGGTCAGCCATTGAGAGGGAGGCCTTTGCTGTGGTCTGGGCTCTGAAGAAGTTGAGGCCATACTTGTTTGGTACTCACTTCCTTGTTCAAACAGACCATAAGCCCCTCTTATGGCTAAAACAAATGAAGGGTGAAAACCCCAAACTGCTTAGGTGGTCCATTTCCCTACAGGGGATGGACTTCACAGTGGAACATAGACCTGGGAGTAACCATGCCAATGCAGATGGACTCTCTAGGTACTTCCACTTAGAACATGAAGACTTAACTGGGCAAGGTTAGTTTAATGTCCCTACGTTTGGGGGGGGTTGTGTAGGAGAGTAGGATCTGCTTCACATGGGTACCCCCACTTTTTGCTGATGCTTCACTGTTTTTCGACCTTAGTCTGGCTGGGGCCCTGCTAATCAGAACCCCAGCCTAGCTGCTTCCTCTCTAAAATGGTTTCCATGTGCCTTAGGCACATCTCTGATTGGAATCTGGAGTGCCCTTATAAGTCCCTAGTATATGGTATACTATGTACCCAGGGCATAGGTACCTCAGAGGCCTACCAGGGGCTGCAGCATGTATTGTGCCACCCCTGGAAGGCCATCCAAACTGACACCACAGGTCTGCTACTGCAGCCTGGGTAAGGTGGTGCATGCACCCCTTACTGTGATATAGGCTACCTATATCACTACATACATACACACATATAAACCTATAAGTCACTCCTATGGCAGGCCTTATCAATCCTGAAGGCAGAGTGCGTGGTTCCTATGTGAGAGGGTGCCCCTGCATGAGCTGGGCCCCTCTGCAGCGTTCGGAGACCCTTCTCTGATGCGGTTTGTAGTGCAGCCTGACCATATACTCTTAAGCGCATTATAACCTCGCGTTAAATGCTAACTTTGGGATGGCTGCACGGAAACATGTCGTGTTTGGTGTCAAACATCTTGGAATACTACCCCCCGCCAGTTCTGGTGGCGGGGGTAGCATTCCACCCTTCTAGAGGGAAAGACATGTACACACCGGTATACCCGGTACTGACTTTCCAGAGCCCTGGCATCACAAAATGGATGCCGCTGCCACAGACACGAGTCTGGCCTCCTGCTGCTGACCGATACTCCGGCAGGGGAGGCCTGGACAATAGGTTTCCTGTCCCAGGGAGGTGTGACCACCTACCCAGACAGGATAGTATGTATTGGGGCTGGGCGGGAGCACTCTCGGGTGCTTTGAAATCCTGCACTGGGGGCACACTTGGTGTCCCTGTGCATACCCCAGTTCAAACCGGCTCAGGGGCTTCCAGCCCCTGCTCTGGCATGAAACTGGACAAAGGGAAAAGGGTGTAACCACCCCTCTGCCCTGGCCCTCCCATAGGTGGGGCCACAGAGTATGTCCAACCCCCTACCTTAGTATAAGTAGGGGAACCCAGTCCTTAGGACTTTAGATTTACCTGGACGAAACTCTGACACAGAATCCTGGACCTTCGACGCTCTACTTTAAGATTAGAGGACTGAAGAATCTCCCTTGGGGTCAAGGAGTGACTCCCCTGCTTGGCAGGCACCAAAGAAGCAATTGTCCGGTCTGCATCGCTGAAGCTCCCATCGGATGCCGAAGTCTTTGCATCACCAGAGGTGGATTTCCAGACTTCTCCGAGGCTGCCCTGAGTCCCCAGCAAAGCTGAGGCCCGTAGCTGTCGGGGGTAACGTGGAACCGTGACCCCTGGACACCGATCGCATTTGCAAGTGCATCCTCTTCTGGGTCTACCACGAAGTCGTGCTTTGGGCTCTTAGTAGCCACAGCCTCCAGCACCAACTGCACCGAAGATCACTGGCCTCCACTCCACGAGTGTCCTGTGAGCCAGCTCCACGTGCATCATCTTGAGGCTCCTTTGCGGTCGCTAGTCCGTTGGCTAGTAGGCCCTCCCGAAGGCCAATCTTTTTCTGCTTGGGCTCCCTGGTTGCTCCAGGTGTGCCGTGACTTATCCTTGCTGGGTGAGTCTCCCAGACCTTGCTGGTCTGCAACATCGTCCTTCTTTCCTTTTCACGAGACTTGCCATTGCCAAGGCTTGTTGGGACCAATAAGGTTGCCAAAACCCCTGCAATCGACAAACGTCATGGGACAGCTCGAATCCAGCTCCTGGTTGTCGTCGACACCTCCTGGACCTCGTGGCTGAAGAGTCAAGACAACCATCAACCTACCTGAAGCACTCGACATCGGTGGGCATCTGCTCATCGCCTTCCTGGTCACTGGCTAGTGACCCAGACTCTGTCCCCTCTGCTTTCAGGTTCTTCAGATCTTCGATCCACCTTTGGATCCACCCGAACACTTTCGACTTGGTCGCCAGCAGCACTTTGCAGCAGATCGCCATAGAAAGCGACGACAAAACCCGACCCTGAAAGACACCTATGCACCCGGCTCCCCTGGGTGAGGTAACTCGAGTACTCCGGTGCTCCCTTGGGTATTGACACTAGAACAGCCTAGTTCTCAAAGGGTTTGCTCCAAGTCCTCCTCTAAGTGTCCCTTTTCTTTTAAATTCTAATCGCGACTTTCCCCATAGAAGTTAACAGTGGTTTGCGGCTGTGTTCATACACTGCACGCGTCCCCCGTGGGTCCCCTGTGTCACTGCCTTGGGTGGTTCCTTGTGGTCCAAGCACTTCTACAGGCTCTAGGCCTTGTGTCTAGCTCAGTCGTGGTTCTTATACCACTTTATTGGTATATGGTTTGGTACGCCCCTGGGGCTCAAACGTGTATTTGTGCTATTACTGAAGATAACTAACTCGTAACGTATGTACTTCGAACTCTAGCCTCATAAAGAGACTAGAGGGGTGTGTTTAGTAATAAATACATATATTTTGAATATATACCTGGTGTGGTCCTCTTTCATTTGGTCACTCAAGAGATTATAGACTGGTAAAACAAGCTGCTTTACATTCCTTCAAGACTTAGCCTGAAGGCTGCTCTCCATAGCTACCACTAGGATAGCTTTCAATAAAGGTTGTCTTTAACCTATCTCCAATAAGGGGTTGTTTGGACTGGTGCAAGGTGCCCACTATAATTAGTGGACAGCATATGCCAGGCCAACTTCTCACACCCTCTTTCCTCTTTCTGCACCCCTCTTCCATATTTCTGCACCTCTCTTGCCTCTGTCTGCATCCCTGTTCCAACTTTCTGCACCTTGCTTGTCTTTTGTGCAACTTTCTTGCCTCTTTCTGCAGTTCTCTTGCCTCCTTCTTCACCTCTGTTGCTTCTTTGTGCACTTCTCTTCCCTCTTTCTGCCCCCCTCTTGCCTCTTTCTGCACCCATTTTGCTTCTTTCTGCACTTCTCTTGTTTCTTTCTGTACCTCTCTTGCTTCTTTCTGTACCTCTCTTGCTTCTTTCTGCATCCCCTTGCCTCTTTCTGCACCCCTCTTCTCTCTTTCTGCACCCCTCTTCCCTCTTTCTGCACCTCTCTTATATCTTTCTGCACCTCTCTTGTCTCTTTCTGCACTTCTCTTGCCTGTTTATGCACCTCTGTTGCTTCTTTCAGCACTTCTCTTTTGTCTTTCTGCACTTCTTTAGCCTGTTATTGCAACTCTCTTGTCTCTTTCATCACTTCTCTTGCTTCTTTCTGCACCTCTGTTGCTTCTTTCTGTACCCCTCTTGCCTCTTTCTACACTCCTCTGCCCTCTTTCTGTATCCCACTTGCCTCTTTCTGCACCCCTGTTCCATCTGTCTGCACCTCTCTTCCCTGTTTCTGTATCTCTTGCCTCTTTCTGCACTTCTCTTGCCTCTTTCTGCTCCTCTGTTGGTTCTTTCTGCACTTCTCTTGCCTCTTTCTGCACCCCTCTTGCCTCATTCTGCACCTCTGGTGGTTCTTTCTGCACTTCTCTTGCTTCTTTCTACATCTCTCTTCCCTCTTTCTGCAGTTCTCTTGCCTCTTTCTGCACCTCTGTTGCTTCTTTCTACACTTCTCTTGCCTCTTTCTGCACTCCTCTTGCCTCTTTCTACACCTCTGTTGGTTCTTTCTGCACTCCTCTTGCTTCTTTCGGCAGGTCTCTTGCAAATTTCTGTACCCCTCTTGCCTCTTTCTGGACCCCTCTTCCCTATTTCTGCACCTCTCTTGCCTCTGTCTGCACCCCTGTTCCATCTTTCTGCACCTTGTTTGCCTGTTTGTGCAACTTTCTTGCCTCTTTCTGCAGTTCTCTTGCCTCCTTCTGCACCTCTGTTGCTTCTTTGTGCTCTACTCATACCTCTTTCTGCACACCTCTTGCCTCTTTCTGTACCCATTTTGCTTCTTTCTGCACTTATATTGCTTCTTTATGTACCTCTTTTGCTTCTTTCTGTACCTCTCTCTTCTTTCTGCACCCCCTTGCCTCTTTCTGCACCCCTGTTCTCTCTTTCTGCACCCCTCTTCCATCTTTCTGCACCTCTCTTGTCTCTTTCTGCACTTCCCTTGCCTCTTTCTGCAACACTGTTGTTTTTTTCTGCACTTCGCTTGCCTCTTTCTGCACCTCTGTTGCTTCTTTCTGCACCACTCTTGTTTCTTTCTGTACCCTCTTCTCTCTTTCTGCACGTCTCTTCCCTCTTTCTGCACTTCTCTTCTCTCTTTCTGTACTTCTCTTCCATCTTTCTGCACCCCTCTTGCCTCTTTCTACACCTCACTTGCCTCTTTCTGCACCTGTCTTGCCTTTTTTCTGCACCTTTCTTGTTTCTTTCTTCAACTCTCTTGTCTGTTTCATCACTTCTCTTGCTTCTTTCTGCACCTCTGTTGCTTCTTTCTGTACCCCCTTACCTCTTTCTACATCTCTCTTTGCTCTTTCTGCACCTCTCTTGTCTCTTTCTGCACCCCTGTTCCCTCTTTCTGCACCTCTCTTGCCTGTTTATGTACCTCTCTTGCCTCTTTCTGCACCTCTCTTGCCTCTTTCTGCACCTCTGTTGTTTTTTTCTGCACTTCTCTAACCTCTTTCTGCACCCCTCTTGCCTCTTTCTGAACCTCTGTTGCTTCTTTTTGCACTTCTCTTGCTTTTTTATACACCTCTCATGCTTCTTTCTGCACACCTCTTGCCTCTTTCTGCACCCCTCTTCCCTCTTTCTGCACCTCTTTTTCCTCTTTCTGCACCCCTGTTCCCACTTTCTGCAGTTCTCTTGCCTCTTTCTGCACCTCTGTTTCTTCTTTCTGCACTTCTCTTGCCTTTTCTGCACTCCTCTTGCCTCTTTCGGCACCTCTCTTGCAAATTTCTGCATCCCTCTTGCCTCTGTCTGCACCCGTGTTCCATCTTGCTGCACCTTGTTTGCCTGTTTGTGCAACTTTCTTTCCTCTTTCTGCAGTTCTCTTGCCTCCTTCTGCACATTTCTTACTCTTTCCGCATCTCTTGTTTTTTTCTACACTTCTCTTCCTTCTTTCTGTACTTCTCTCACCTGTTTCTACATTGAAATGGGAAGTGCAAGCTGTTAAGTTTTATAGGTCTGTATGCTCTCATGACTGAGGTATATGTCTACTTGTACATGTATTCGCACATGTGTTATGTATCTGAAGATGGTAGCTTAAAAAGAGGGTAGCTTCTCTTATAGGTGGTCAAATCTTGTTAGTTCTGCTCTGTCATTCGGTTGCACAGGCAGACATGTGTTATGTATATAGGTGTTATAGAGCCCCTCAAATGTACTATTGAATATGCTTGTGCCCTGTATTAGGAGCAGAAAGAAATACATGCACAAATTTACAGAGTACGCTGTTTGAAACGCGGATATTCAAGTTTTTGTATGTTTATTTTTATGTAACATGTCACCAGGTAAAAGCAGAGACACCCACATGCATACCTTCACAAACTTGGTCAGACTTACAACAGTGATATGGTTAGGATTGCTGTTTTACATTTGGTAGGCCTAACATTCTGAACAGTCGATGAATAGTGAACCTTCAAGAGAAAAGTGAGGTTTAAGATATCTTGGGAGAAGGATTAGTGATTAGGCTACTTTGTATGAGTCTGTGGAAAGGTACAGTCGAAGTAGGCCTCTTTCTGCACCTCTGTTGCTTCTTTCTGCACTTCTCTTGCTTCTTTCTGCACTTCTCTTGCTTCTTTTTGCACCTTTCTTCCTCTATCTGGACTTCTGTTGCCTCTTTCTGCACTTCTCTTGCTTCTTTCTGCGCCTTTCTTCCTCTTTCTGCACATGTCCTACCTATGTAGGCATATTTAGAAATTAGCATTTAAAAAACCTTAGAAATTCACTGAAAAAACCACAGGTTTCAGGGAAGTTATAGTTAGTTGGACATTTCACTCGTACAAAACCAGAGAAATTCAGTCATTATAGTTAGTTGAGTTAACTATAACTTGCGCCCCCGCAATGCACTGCTGATGACGTCACATATTACATCACTCGTGACATAGTCAGTGACATCACTGATGACATCACTGATGACATCTCAAATGACATCACTGATGACATCATCCACGTGATCATCTGTTGCACCTCCTCACACCCACTCTAAAATATAGACTACCATTCTCAAAACCGTAGACACACCAATACTAGTTAGTACTTACCCACTCACTGATTCCTAGGTCTACACACACACATCTACTCACTCACCCATACAGTCACTCATACATGCAGTCACTCATCAATACAGCCACTATCATATGCACTCATATACCCATACAGGCACTCACACACCGCCACTCACCCATAGAGTTACTCACACACCTAGTCAGTCATTCAAAGAATCAATCACACTCCCATTTACTCACCTATACAGTTATACACCCACCACCTCACTTATTCATACAGATACTAACACAAACTTACTCTCTTATACAATCACTGACAAAAGCACACACTCATTCATACAGCCACTCTCACAATCACTCACTCTCACATATAGTCACTTATAAACTCCAACACTCACATATACTGCCTTTCACATATGTAGTTACTCACACATGTACCACTGAGACATCCATTCACTCACCAACACAGCCATACACACACACACTCACCCACCCATACAGCCCCTCACAGTGGCACTCTTGAACCCATACACCCAGTGAATCACCCACTCACACATCCATGCAGGGAGTCACACACACACCACCCACCCACACAGACACTCAGGCACCCATATAGGTACTCAGACAACCAATCAATAACCCATATAGACACTCATGTAGCTACTCACCAACCAATGCAACCACTTACACACCAACTGACAGACTGATACAGACGTTCACACAAATTAGTCACTAACCCATACATTCAGTTAAACACATTTAATCACTCACTTATACAGTCAGTCACGCACCTACTAAATCATCCATTCAGACACTTATACACCCACTCATTCTTCACCTTGCTGATGCATAAAGAGCCTGTTTTTTAAGTGACACAGCCTACTAAAGGTATTTGAAAAAAGCACAGTTTTAAATGAACACTTGAACTTACTTAAAGGGAACTGTTTTTCTCGCATTACAGGACTTCGAGTCCCAGGATTCAACAGTGACGTTGCACTTAGCATACGCCCACTGGAGGGGCTTGAAATGAAATAAATTGAGCCGTGATTCAGGCAATGCGAGCTTTAAGTGTCATTTTTTGCAGCCCAGATGAAGAGGTTTGTTAACCTTGAAACGCGTCGGCACCTTAAAGAAATGCGGAACTTAATGGCAGGCTGTAATATACAGACCGGAGGGTACAGCAAGGTCGAGTGCCTCCCAATGCTCAAGGCATTTTGTTGATATATATATATATATATATATATATATATATATATATATATATATATATATATATATATATATATATATATATATATATATATATATATATATATATATATATATATCATACTTAAACTTTCCAGAAACACACAGTCACTGGATGATGTCATCAGTGATGTCATCAGTGATGTCATTTGAGATGTCATCAGTGATGTCATGAGTGATGTCAATGACCATATCATGAGTGATGTAATATGTGACGTCATCAGCAGTGCATTGCGGGAGCGCGAGTTATAGTTAGCTCAACTAACTATAACGGCTGAATTTATCTGGTTTTGTACGAGTGAAATGTCCAACTAACTATAACATCCCTGAAACCTGGGTTTTTTTCAGTGAATTTCTAAAGTTATTGAAATGTTATTTTCTAACTATAACGTCCCTGAAACCATTTTTTTTTGCTTTGGTAGGTGGGGAAGAGCTTCCCCAATGTCCCAAACCATGGTTTGTGTTTTCATTGTAATGACGATCACGCGCATGGCACGCTGTCGTCATTACAATGAAAAGAAAATTGAAACTTAGTTTCAGTTTCACAGTTTCGGTGCTTGTGGGGCTATCTCAGCCCCCGAGCACCGAAACACATTGGAGAGGTATCGTTGGAAAGGGGAGAATCTCCCCTTTCCAATGGTGCCCTTCCCCCATGGATCCCTGCTTGGGGATTGCCCCAGGAGGGCGATCCTCAAGCAGGTATCCACCCACTAGCCACCAGGGAAGGAAGAGCGGCCTCTTGGGCAAGGGCCTTTGGTCCCCCATAAAATATTGCCACAGACAGTCTTTCTGCCCCCCCTTGGGGGGGGATGGGGCAGTAGCCCAATCTGCCCCCCCAGGGGGCAGAAAGCACCCTAGATGCTAGGGACACATTTTTTGTAGGCCTGGGGTGGGGGCTGCCCAGAATGGGCATCCTAATGCCCCCACCCTACCCCCCAAAAGAATAAAAAAGACTTTCTGCCCCCCCAGGAGGCAGATGGGGGCAATAGCCCTTGATCTGCCCCCCGGGCGGGGCAGAAAGCCCACTAGGCACTTGGGATTGTTTTTTTATACGTAGGGGTGGGGGCTGCCCAGAATGGACATGCCACTGCCCTCACCTAAAAAAAAATGCTACCGTCTTTCTGCCCCCGGGATGCAGATGGAGCAATAGCCCCTTATCAGCCCCCCCGAGGGGGCAGAAAGCCCACTAGGCACCAGGGATTTTTTTTCAAATGTTCGGGGTGTAGGCTGCCTAGAATGGGCATGCCAATGCACCAACCCCCCCAAAAAAGATGCCACAGTCTGTCTGCCCCCCCAGGAGGCAGATGGGGGCAGTAGCCCCTGATCTGCCCCCCAGGGGGCAGAAAGCCCAAAAGGCACCAGGGATTTTTTTTTATATATACATAAGGGTGGGGGCTGCCGATAATGGGCATGCCAATACCCCCACCCCCAAAACATTTTCACAGTCTTTCTGTCCCCTCGGGAGGCAGATGGGGGCAATAGCTCCTTATCTGCCCCCTCGGGGGGAAGAAAGCCCACTAGACACCAGGGGTACATTTGTTTCAAAATTCAGGGGGTGGGGGCTGCCCAGAATGGGTATGCCAATGCCCCCACCCCCCAAAAAAAGATCCCACAGCCTTTCTACCCCCTAGGATGCATATGGGGCAGTAGTTCCTGATATTCCCCCCAGGGGGGGGCAGAGAGCCCACTAGGCGCGACGATTATGCTGTCATCACCGAAATGTGAGGAAAATGAGGTATTTTACAAAGTTTGGGGTTTGCAAGGGATTCTGGGTAACAGAACCTGGTGAGAGCCAGACAAGTCACCCCATCCTGGATTCCCCTCTGTGTCTAGTTTTAAAAAAAGTATAGTTTTCGTAGGTTTCCCTAGGTGCCGGCAGAGGTAGTGTTCAAAATCTACAGCTAGGCACTTTGCAAAAAACCGGTCAGTTTTCACTGTAAAAATGTGGTGTGTCCATGTTGCGTTTTGGGCCGTTTCCTGTTGCGGGCACTAGGACTACCCACACAAGTGAGGTACCATTTTTATTGGAAGACTTTGGGGAATACGGGGTGGGTGGAATTTTGTGGATCCACGCAGATTCCAGAACTTTCCATCACAGAAATGTGAGGAAAATGTGTTTTTTTTACGAAGTTTGAGGTTTTCAAGGGATTCTGGGTAGTGAGAGCCACACAAGTCACCACATCCTGGATTCCTCTGGGTGTCTAGTTTTCAAAAATGTATAGGTTTGCTAGGTTTCCCTAGGTGCAGGCAGAGCTAATGTTCAAAATCTACAGCTAGGCACTTTGCAAAAAAAGGGTCAGTTTTCACTGTAAAAATGTGGTAAGTCCATGTTGCGTTTTGGGACGTTTCCTTTCGCGGGCATTAGACCTACCCACACAAGTGAGGTACCATTTTTATCGGGAGACTTAGGGGAACATAGAATTGTAGAGCAAGTGTTAATACCTATTGACTTTCGATGCATTTCTGCCTTCCAAATGTAAGACAATGTGTAAAAAAGAAGTCACTTTGAAAAATGTGCTATAATTCACATGCTAGTATGGGTGCCCACAATTTCATTTCGGAGAAGTGCAAATAGCTACTGTTTCTAAACGCTATATTTGGCTCCCATTTCAGAAATACATAGTTGTCTTTCATACCGATCTTTCACTATTTATATTTTCCCAAATGAATTGCTATTTACCCAGTATACAATAAAAAACCATTGCAAGAAGCTGCTCAGTTATTGGCTCTGGGTTCCTCGGGCTCTTGGTAAACGTACAAGTCCTATGTATCCCCACAACCAGAAGGGTCCAGCGGATGTAACGGTATATTGCTTTTAAAAATCTGTCATACTTAGGAGAAGTTACAGGTGAAAACGTTGGCACAAATGGCTGTTTTTTTCAACTCATTTTCAATGTTTTCTATATTCAACTGTTAGTTTCTATAAGAAAACCTTTAAGGATCTACACAATGACCCCTTGCTGAATTCAGAATTTTGTCTACTTTTCAGAAATGTATAACTTTTCAGGATCCATTATTGCTTTCATACCCATTTTTACCATTAACTGGAAGGAGGTTGAAAGCACAAAAGATAGCAAAAATAGGCTATGTCCCAGTAAAATGCCAAAACTGTGTAAAAAATGTTGGTTTTCTGACAAAAGTCTGTCAGTCCCTGAAAGCTGGGAAGATGGTGATTTCAGCTCCACAAACCCTTTGTTTGAAACACATGTATTCAACTACATGTATTTTTTATTATGTATCATGCCACTAGTAAAAACTGATGAATGTATGCTTTGAGAAACATGGTAAGACTTATAACAGTGACATGGGAAGGGTTGTTGCTTTAAATTTGGATAGACTTAACATTCTGAGCAGTTGGTGAAAACTGAAGCTGCAAGAGAAAAGTGAGGTTTAAGACATGTTGGCAAAAGGATTAGTGATTAGGCTACTTGCTATGAGTATGTGGAAAGGTACACTTGAATCACGCCTTTTAATTTTAGGTGTCTGCTTCAAATGAGAAATGCAGTCTGTCAAGTTTAAAGGTCTGTATGCTCGTGTGAGTGAGGTATGTGTCTATTTGTACATGTATTTTCTCATGTGTTATGCATCTGAAGATGGTAGCTTGAAAACCTGGTTGGTTTTCCTACTGGTGGACAAATCTCTCAGTTCTGCTCTGTCATTCGGTCACACAGCTTGTGATTTCTTCTATATGTAGGTGTTATGGCGCCTCTGAAAAAGCCTGTTCAATACCCAGGTGCCCTGTTTTATGAGCAAAAAGGAATAAATACACTTTATTCAACACAAATTTAGAGAGCATGTGCTGTGAAACACAGGTATTCAACTAATTTATACTGCCTACTTCAAGTGTACCTTTCCACAAACTTATAGGAAGTAGCCTAATCACTAATCCTTTTGCCAACATGTCTAAACCTCACTTTTCTCTTGCAGCTTCAGTTTTCACCAATTGCTCAGAATGTTAGGCCTAGCCGAATTCAAACCAGCAACCCTTCCCATGTCACTGTTATAAGTCTTACCATGTTTCTCAAAGCATGCATGCACCAGTCTGTGCCTTTTGCAAGTGGCATGATACAAAAAAACATACAAGTAGTTGAATACCTGTGTTTCACAGCGCTTGCTCTCTAAATTTGTGTAAAAGAAAGTGTATGTATTCCTTTCTGCTCATAAAACAGGGCACCTGGGTATTGAACAGGCTATTTGAGAGGCTCCATAACACCTATATACAGAAGACATCACAAGCTGTGTGACCGAATGACAGAGCAGAACTGAGAGATTAGTCCACCAGTAGGAAAACCGACCAGGTTTTCAAACTACCATCTTCAGATGCATAACACATCAGAAAATACATGTACAAATAGACACATACCTCACTTACATGTGCATGCAGACCTTTAAACTTGAAAGACTGCATTTCTCGTTTGAAGCAGACACCTAAACGTATATGGCGTACTTCAAGTGCACCTTTCTACAGACTCATAGCAAGTACCCTAATCTCTAATCCTTTTCCCAACATGTCTTAAACTTTACTTTTCTCGTGCAGCTTCAATTTTCACCAACTGCTCAGAATCTTGGGCCTAGCCAAATTTAAAACAGCAACCCTTCCCATATCACAGTTATAAGTCTCACCATGTTTCTCAAAGCATACATGCATCAGTCTGTGCCTTATGCTAGTGGCATGATACTTAAAAAAAAAACCATACATATAGTTGAATACCTGTGTTTCACAGTGCATGCTCTCTAAAATTGTGAAAAAGAAAGTGTATGTATTCCTTTCTGCTCATAAAGCAGGGCACCTGGGTATTGAACAGGTTATTTCAGAGGCTCCATAACACATACATACAGAAGACATCACAGGCTGTGCGACTGAATGACAAAGCAGAAATTAGAGATTTGTCAACCGGTAGCCAAATTGGCCAGGTTTTCAAGCTACCATCTTGAGATGCATAACACATGAGACAATAGATGTAGAAGTAAACACATACCTCACTCAGAAGAGCACTCAGACCTTTAAATTTGACAGACTGCTTTTCTCATTTCAAACAGGCACCCAAATGTATACAGCCTACTTCAAGTGTACCTTTCCAGAGAACCATACAAAGTAGCCTAATCAGTAATCCTTCTGCCAACATATCTTAAACCTCACTTTTCTCTTGTAGCTTCAGTTTTCACCAACTGCTCAGAATCTTGAGACTAGCCATATTTAAAACAGCAATCTTTCCCATGTTGCTGTTTAAAGGTGCGTGTTCTTGTGACAGGTTTGCTAATGTGTAAAGTACAATATTCTAATATTTACGTGTTATGGAGACATTTCCAATGTAATTGAAAGCATTTGTTTATTTATTGTTATGAATATTAATATATAATTATTTCAAAAGTATAAAATTATTTAACAAACTATTGAAACTTATCTTTGTTTTTCAGATATTTACTTTTATTAGTAAAAAACATTGAGGATGGGAAAAAAAAGATAAGAAGAGAAGACAGGAAAAAAAACAGCACTATTTCAAGAAAAGAGGAATTTACATGAAGTGCAAAATGTTACACAGAAGAAAAAGACCTGGTAAGAGAACTAAACAGTTTTTTAAAAGAGTTTTACAGAGTGTAAAGCAATTTGAAAATGTTGAAAAGAAAAAGAAAAGTTCTACAACAAATCAGAAGGAAAGGAAAAAAGGAGATGATAAAAGAAAATCATTTTATGGGAAAACAATGCATATTGAAAGAAGTCTGAAAGAACATAAAGACATAAGGAGGAGAAGGTATAGAAGTAGAGTACTACAAAATGTATTGAAAGATTGTAAAAAATATTAAAAAAGAACAGCAGCTCATAAGAAAAAGCAACAGATTGAAAATGTAGTAGGTAAAGCTTTGGGAATAAAACGAAAATTATTTATATTAATATTGAAGAGAATGAAAATATTGAATAAAACAATGCTGTTTATGAAGGAGAAAAACAAAAGAAAAAGACAAGTTAATAGAAGTAACGTTTGCAAAACTTTCACTGGTAAATGGAAGCACACTCCTAGTACTGAGCCTTTCTTTAATAAAGAAAGTTATTTTCAGCAGAACTCTTTAGTACATGCAGTTGATACTAGTGGTCAATGCTATCAGATGAAAGATGGTGCTCTGATTCCAAAGGAAAAAATCGTTCCTAGCAATGTAGAAGAAGTAATAGCTGAAGAAGTTCAAGGGAGGCGCGCACAAGCTCCTGTATTAAGTGGGATTGCAGCAGTATTTGTAGTATTCGACAGGAGTCTATTGACATATTCTCAATTTGTTTACCGGAATATGCCCAAAAATGTGTTAAACAGAAGATTAAGATGTTACAAGGACTAGATCCATGTAAAATAAGAAAATATACTAAGTTGCAAGGTCATTCTCTGGCTTGTCTTTCAAGAAAAGTCTGCCAAAGTACTTTTCATCATTTAAGAATGTTAGCTGTACACCACTCTGAAATGCGGAAGTTGGTAAGGAGAGTCTACGATGTAAAAACTCCTGCATTATATTTAAGTGAAATGAACACAGCTCTTTTGCATGGTTCTGTATCAGATATAGAGAAAGTTTGTGATGATATACAGTTTTGTTTTTTTGGATCAGAAGACGAGTGTAGAGAAACTGAGTTTGATGAGTGAAGGCGTTGAAGAACAGGAGAAAGAGATTAGTATTGATGATTTTACAGAAGAAATTACAAAATTTAACATAGCTTCATTTGAAAAACTTTGTTTGTATTTGTTGTCGTCGTACTCACTATAGAAGTCAAACTAGGAATGTTGATTTATATTTAAAAGGTGAAAAAGAGAATAATGATACATGGAAGCAATTTGGTGTTTATTTGTTGGTATGGAGCCTAAAACAGGTAAGCTGCCACCAACAGATTTACAAAAAGGTCTGAAAAGAAGAGCTGTCTACTTACCTTTAGATTTTAAGAAAAACATTGAAACTGTTGGTGTAGACAGAGAAGAAAATGAGCCAGTAGTTATTCTAGTAAATGGTGTACCAACAAAGAGTCGAAAAATCTGGCAAGACTTTGTAGATGTTAGTAAACTTCAAAAGGCTACAATATACCTGAGACAGAACAACATTTATTATAAGAATGTGAATGTTGATGAAGACGTAATATGCTTACAAGATGAAACAGTAATTTAAACTGGACAAATTGAAAAAGTGGACAGGTGCAGAACTGAAGAGATTTATGAACATTATACAATACATACTCTGCATTCAAAAGAAATAATTGGAAACAGTATTGAATTATTTCAAATGAAAAAAGCAAAGGGAAGTCCCATAAGTGTATGGGAGAAAAGTTTAGAAGCTTGTTGTTTTCCACAGCTATTCCCCACTGGAGAAGATGGATGATTTGATGAGTGAGATGTACAGATTCCAGCTTCAGAATACCGATCAACAAGAATATTTTGTGAAGATGCAAGATTTCGGCAGTGCATTCCATGTATATTTCATCTTCTGTTTGAAAGCGATTTGTCTGCACTTTCGTATGCAGTGAACCACATATTAAAAACAGGACTTAATTTTCAACATGTTTCTGCAAAAGAGTTCATGGACAATGTTGAACAAAGAGATGAAAATTTAGAATCTCAGTTAATTAATTTGATGGCGTGCCAGCGTAGTACCAATGAGTATTGGTATCGTCGTCATGGAGAACTTAAATGTATGTTAAGAAACTTAGGTACTCCTACATGGTTTGTAACACTTAGCTGTGCTTAATATGTGTGGGAATATTTACTTGAATTTCTACGAGAAGCAAATTCAAATGTTAAAATTTTTGGATCGAAGACAGCTGGAGAACTGTGTTACTTGGATCCTATAACTGTGTGCAGATATTTTAATCAAAGGTTTCAAGGTATGATGTCATTTATCTGCAATAAAAATATTCCACCTCTTGGAGAGGTACCAGATTTCTTTTGGCGAAAGGAGTACCAAGCCAGAGGTGCTCCTCATATACACATGCTACTATGGATAAAGAATGCACCAAAATTTGGAACTGATATTGATGAAACTGTTTTGTCTTTCATCGAACAGTATGTTACATGTGCCATTCCAAGAGATGGAGGAGAAAAGAGCTTGAGACAACAAGTTTTAGGGATTCAAAGTCATCGATGTGGGAAATACTGCCGATGAAAATACAAGTGTAAAGGGAAATTTTATATAAAATGTAGTTTTGGATTCCCACATCCTATAATTTCTAAAGGAAGGAAGAGTAAATAGTTCTTTGTCAGCAGTAAGGCATACAATAACTCGGAAATCTCCCAAGAATACATACAACTTAAAAAGAACAGAAGCTTCAAAGTACATTAATGACTAGAATCCAGTTATTTTGAAAATGTGGAATGCACACATGGATATCCAGTATGTTGCAGATAATTCAATTGCTGTAGCTCGCTATGTTACATCATATATAACCAAATCTGAAAAGACAGAGATGAAAGAAATGTGGGAAGAAATTTAAGCAGAGAAGGGTCTTAGCAAGAAATTGTACAGCTTCAGCTTGAAAATGCTTTCCCATCAAGAGATTGAATCCTACGAATGTTGGGATCGCTTGAGCTCAGCCAGTTTATATTCAAAGTCAAGCGTAATCATTTGGGTAAGTCTAAGTCTTGCCGCCACACGAAATAGAGTATTGAAATCTTTACAAGAAATTGAATACTTAGCACAGAATGAACCAGAAAGTACAGATATTGTTAAAACTAATAAGTTGGATACATACTATCCCAAAAGGAGTGCACATCTCGAAAACCTATGTCTGTATGAAATACTTCAACATTACAGCTTTAAAAGAAAAGTTACAGAAAATATAAAAGAAGAGAAATATGCAGTAATTGGATGTGACAGGTGTTTACTAAAACATGCCAAAGGAAATCTTATTACCACAGAAAACTCAGTTGTGAAAGTCCAGATAAGAGGGAATTTTTCTATTTAGCACTTCTGCAACTGTTCAAGCCTTGGCGTAGTGAAACAGAATTACTAAGATTCTTTTAATGCAACTAAAGATAGCATTCAGTGCACAATTTTCCCAACTTATCTACAAATGTTAAATGATGAGATAGAACAAGAAAGTACTATTGCAGCTGAAAGAGCTAGAGAACATTCACCAGGCAGTCAAAGTTCTGGTCCACTGAGTCAAGATCCACTGGGACAACCAATTATCGAAAATGAAACAGCAATAGCCATGAATGAGGTAGAAACTGCAATGCAACAAGCACAACAGGATATTATTCAGTTGGAAAATTTAGAAGAACAACTAAATATTGAACAAAAACAAATATATCTACAAGTCAAACAACACATACAACATGGTTTGTGGCACGATAAAAAAGAATGCCAATGTTCATCATTTAAACATATTCTATTGTACATCAGTGGTCAAGCTGGAACAGGAAAAAGTTTCTTAATTAAAGTTTTGACCAGTTATCTACACAAAACTACAGAATCACATTTGTCTTGTGTTGTAACAGCTCCAACTGGATTAGCAGCACACAACATTAAAAGGTTTACTTTACATCGATTACTTATGCTACCTGTTGAACATGATAATAAATTGGAATATCAGAAGCTATCTGGAGACGCTTGTTATGTAGTCTCAAGAGTACTGAAGAAAATGAAACTTTTAATAATTGATGAGGTGAGCATGGTCTCGAACTTAATGCTTGCCTTTGTACATTTAAGAATGCAACAGATTTTAAAAACAGATTGCGATGTTCTGTTTGGAGGAAATCATTTAATTGTATTCGGAGACCTACTACAACTTACTCCTGTAAAAGGACAACCTTTTTTTAAAACACTTGTCCACGAAGACACAAGGAAATCTTTGGGAAGTGTTGGAAATGTCAACATTTGGTTACATTTTGAACATAAAGAACTTGTTAAGAATATGAGACAAGCAAGTGATGAAGATTATGGAAATATTCTAAAAAACATAAAAATTTGTGTCTTGACGGAACATGGCAAACAAGCTTTAGAAAGTTGGCTACTAAGGAACTTATTTACAACTGGAAACACAGCAGCTGAAGTAATGTACAATATGCTTTCAGAAAACAAGTCTATAGTTTGCCTAATGCCTACACTGCAAGAGTGTTCTACATTTAATCAACGTCTCAAACTGGAAATACAACACATTGTGGAAATTGATGCTATTGATACAATCGAACACCAGGGAGTGACTATTCTTCTTACAGAGAAACTACAGGCTAAATTGCATTCTTTGGAAAAGTCTGTATCTAAAACTGCAGTCTTAGAAAAGACTTTACATGTATGTGTCAGAACTGGTAAAATTCCGTTGGGTTCCTCAGGAGCAGTACCCTCAAGAAGCCCACCTTCCAGCGGCCTTGACTCAAGCTTAACTGCACTGACTATCAAAGTGGCTAGACGGGGGAAAGGGAATTAGGGAGGGTACTGCGGGGAGGGAGACCTGGAACGAGACGTTGTCCTTGATTAGCTTTCCTTTCGTGCTTAGTAAACTCTTTGACAATATTTAACATGGGTTAAACAATGACAACATACCTATAAAAGAAAAGCAGGTTATGCATAGAACAGTCATTGTCTATGTCTTCTCAGGCTTCACTGGCAAGTTCTGTTCCTATAATTCTCAAGGATACAATGTTATGGCTAAACAACCATGTTTCAAAACGAAGCACACATTCATATAAAGAGCCACTTGGCTTTAGACACAATGTTTCCATAATGATGTGCTTTAACCACTGGTAAATATCACAGTGGTACTTCCAACAACCTTTTTGCAATACACAACACATTACATATGCTAATGAGGCAGATTAATATTCAAATGCCCAAGGGAGCGCTTCAGCGCTATGTATCAAAGTTCAAATATGCAAATGTCCAGGAAGCACATCAGCGCGATGCACTGAGTCCAAATACGCAAATGTTCAAAGAGCGCTTCAGCGCGATGTGACACAATGCCAAAGTCATCAGGTATGCAAATCCCCCCAAGAGCGCTTCAGCGCGATGTGCCCAAAATGCCAGAGTCATCAATATGTAAATGCCGAAAGAGCGCTTCAGCGTGATGTGCCAAGTTGCCAAAATCACCAAACATGAAAATGACCAAAGAGCACTTCAGCCGATATACAAAAATGCCAAAAACACCATACATGTAAATGACCAAAGAGCGCTTCAGCGCGATGTACAACAGTGCCAAAATCACCAAACATGTAAATGACCAAAGAGCGCTTCAGCGCGATGTACAAAGTGCCAAAATTACCAAACATGTAAATGCTCAAAGAGCGCTTCAGCGCGATATGCAACTTTCTTTCAAAATGCAAAATAACAAAAACAGCAAATAACACAAGCATTGGCATAGCCAATAGGTCTCGCCTTTGGGACCTTATAAGTGTTTAGCCATGCAACAGTTGATGTTGTTGCACCAAGGATATTGTGCTGCATAACTAAATACTTATAAGGTCCCAAAGGCGAGACCTATTGGCTATGCCAATGCTTGTTTTGTACTTGCACTGCTGGCAACTTCTTCCTGCCTGTTTTGATGCTTGTTTGTTTTAAAAAAAATTGTTATGGGGAGCGGGACATAAATAACGGGGGAGTGGAGGTTGTAAAACAGTAATTTAATTAGAACACGAGCAGCGGACGGACACTAGGGGAGCATCAACAGATGCCAGATTCCAAGGGCAGACTCACGTGATGCTTAGGTGGTGCGCTGATGCAAAATGGTGGTGGTTAATGATGTTTGGTGCTCAGGTGGTAACACTATATGGGGTGGATTGGAGGCAGTGGCGGCTGGTATTAAGGGGCGTAGGGTGCGTTGCCCCACCTACCAGCATCGGGGAAGAAAACTAAAGGGAGAGAATGAACACCAATGGAGCAGAAAGAAGTGCTCACTGCTCGGTGCTCCCCCGTGACGGTGAAACTTAGTTGAAAGTTAAAGTAAACTATGTAAAATTAAATAAATAAATGTTTTTACTTACTTTTTCTCGAAGAGTCTTCCTGCGAGGCTGCGCAATGTGCGCATGTGCAAAGCTGGGCGAGAACTATTCCTCGCCCTCAAGGCACAAGCGAGGAGCGAGGAGGCTGGTGACATCAGCCTTGTGGGAGTGGCTGGATAAAGCGGCAGTGCATGGGTTTGAAATGGGGCGCTAATGAATTGGCCCAGGGCGCGGTCAGTGGAGCGCCATTCAGGATAATGGGAAGGGGCAGGGCTGGCTCACAGTGCAGGGGGTGGCAACAAATGCAGCACTCCCTTTCGCCTCCGTGAATTAGGCTTCCTAATGGCCGAGGCGACCTTAGGGGAGTGGCTGTGAGCCTGTGCATTTAGTTTCAGTTTGGCAGTTGAGCTCCTATTTCCGGGAGGGGACACAGATCGACGCTGGAAAAAGAAAGGCGCCTGCAGCCGTGGTTTCAAACGACACGCGTGCAGGTAAGCCTTTTCCCTTTTTTGAACCCCAGGACTCGGCAGACCTGCTGTTGAAGGTCGGATCCTACTACCTCCAATTAATATGTTTTTTGTCGTTGGCAGCTTTCGGCGAGAGCAGTCTTTGTAAATAATATCTCTCCGCAAATACAGCCAATTCTCTTCTGTTTGTTTGCGGCGCTGCTTAATAACCATGAGAGTAAACTAACTATATACAAATATACAGTTCTGAATTCATTCGCCAGATGGGAGCCCTTTGACCCACACTCCCAACTCTGTTATAGTTCCACTTCCGAGACTCTTCCTCCCATCGTTAAGCGGTCTTAAAATCACTAGTCATATTCTGTAAGAAAATAATGTGAATTTTTCTGTCTTGCTCTTTTTTCACCGAGCCCGGGACATCGTTTATTTAGTACCGCTTATTAGACGATCAGAACTGCACCAGCCTCCATTAGACTCTAACTGAACCCTATTAAACAGTCGTAATCAGTCACAGAGGGTTAGAAAACGTCACTAGTGAATAGACCTGTTACGTGCAAAAGGAAATAATTAGGTTTGATGCAGGGATGGGCACTCAGCCAGCTCACACGGGTAATGAAGGCTTAGAAAAGAGAAAGCCCTTACAAACCGTTCCTCCTGACACCTACGCCACCCCCTCCCCCCCAAAAAAATTAAGATGCACAGTGTAAAATGTCAAATTCAGATTCTACAGGAAAAGGCATGGCACTGTAAAAAATAGCCAGACATCTTGGTTCCGTGAATGGTTCTATAAGTGTAATTGTAGGGTACAAGAGTGACTGTTGCTGTGGTGTGTTAGTGCTCCGATAGGCATGCAGTTGTAGGGTAGTTGGCTCGTGATGTTGGGGTTTGAACTGTTCTGGGGCTATAGGATGGTGATGTGGCATTAGTAGTTGGGCAATATGAGTGTTAGCACACTGATGACGTAGGTAGGGTGGTGCTGGATGTGATTTTGCCATACTGGCGAAGCTAATCCAGGGTTGGGGCCATAGTGTGGTACTGTGTGGTGTAGTGTGAGAATAATGGATGGGGGTGCTATAAAGGTGATTGTGCACTGGTGGTTGCAGTGCAGTAGTGTGGTTCTAAGATGGTTTTGCATTGTTGTTGGGTGGTAGTGCAGCTCAGAGATGGAACATGGTCCCAGGGGTGATGTTGTACTTCCAGTGGGTGGTGATGCAGTGGTGTGGAAGTATTGGTGGGGTGGACCGTAGTGAGGCAATGAAAAATGAATGTCCTTTAAGGTGCTTTTGTGGGATATGGGGCGGTAGTGTGTAGTGATGGGGTTGGATTTGGGTTGCCGTGTGTTGACATTCCAGTGGTTTGGGTTAATAATGCAGTGTCCTGGGTAGGGTGTTGCCTGGAATCGCCACCAAAGCGATAATATTACACATTCTGACAAATGTCAGTTTTACAAACACAACCCTAGACTACAATTTATGATATAAACTTAATAAAATGAACAGCTGACAGAAAGAGGAATCCATTCAACATGCATGTTTGCAGTGACGGTTCCTTCATAGGGGCGTGAGGCGTCAAATTTCTCTGGGGGACAACCCCCCGTAGGTGGTTCAGGCTCGCTCCCTACGCAGTGAAGTACAACAATGGTCTTACGCCCCACCACTTTCAAATGTCACCAGCCGCCCCTGATTGGAGGTACGTTGTGGATTGTGGAGTTGAAATAGGTTGTTTGGTGTGTAATTATGCGGTGTGTATTGGAAATGTGTGGAGTTGAATCGTGTGGCCTGTAACTGTGGCGTTGAGTGAAATTATGCTTAGTGAAATTGTGTCATGGTGTGGAGTGCATTTATGTTGATTGGTGGTATGTGGTATAGAGTGCATTTATGTGGAGTGTGTTTATGTTGCATTGAGTACAGTGCAATTATGTGGCGTATAATTATGTGGCACTGAGTGGTATTATGTGGAGTGTATTTATGTTGCATTGAGTAGAGTGTTATTATGTGGCACTGAGTGGTATTCAATGCAGTGTATTTATGTTGCATTGAGTAGAGTGTAATTATGTGGCTTGTAATTATGTGGTACTGAGTTGTATGTGGGGTGTATTTGTTACATTGAGTAGAGTGTAATTATGTGGCGTGTAACTATGTCACAGTGAGTGGTATTATGTGGAGAGCATTTATGTTGCATTGAGTACAGTGTAATTATGTGGTGTGTATTTATGTGGCATTGAGTGGTATTATTTGGAGTGTATGTTGCATTGAGTGCAGTGTAATTATATAGCATATAATTATGTGGCACTGAGTGGCATTGTGTGCAGTGTATGTTGCATTCAGTAGAGTGTAATTATGTGGTGTGTAATTATGTGGCACTGAGTGGTATTTGGAGTGTATGTTGCATTGAGTGCAGAGTAATTATGTAGCATATAATTATGTGGCAGTGAGTGGTATTGTGTGGAGTGTATGTTGCATTCAGTAGAGTGTAATTATGTGGTGTGTAATTATGTGGCACAGTGGTATTATTTGGAGTGTATGTTGCATTGAGTAGAGTAAGTATGTGGTGTGTAATTATATGGCACTGAGTGGTATTATGTGGAGTGTATTTATGTTGCATTCAGTACAGTGTAATTATGTGGTGTGTAATTATGTGGCACTGAGTGGTATTTGGAGTGTATGTTGCATTGAGTGCAGTGTAATTATGTAGCATATAATTATGTGGCACTGAGTGGTATTGTGTGGAGTGTATGTTGCATTCAGTAGAGTGTAATTATGTGGTGTGTAATTATGTGGCACTGAGTGGTATTTGGAGTGTATGTTGCATTGAGTGCAGTGTAATTATGTAGCATATAATTATGTGGCACTGTGTGGTATTATGTGGAGTGTATTAATGTTGCATTGAGTAGAGTGTAAGTATGTGGCGTGTAATTATATGGCACTGAGTGGTATGTGGAGTGTATTTATGTTGCATTGAGTACAGTGTAATTATGTGGCATGTAATTATGTGGCACAGTGGTATTATGGGGAGTGTATGTTGTATTCAGTGGAGAGTAATTATGTGGTGTGTAATTATGTGGCACTGAGTGGTATTATTTGGAGTGTATGTTTCATTGAGTGCAGTGTAATTATGTAGCATATAATTATGTGGCACTGAGTGGTATTGTGTGGAGTGTATGTAGCATTCAGTAGAGTAATTATGTGGCATGTAATTATGTGGCACTGAGTGGTATTTGGAGTGTATGTTGCATTGAGTGCAGTGTAATTATGTAGCATATAATCATGTGGCACTATGTGGTATTATGTGGAGTGTATTTATGTTGCATTGAGTAGAGTGTAAGTATGTGGCGTGTAATTATATGTCACTGAGTGGTATTATGTGGAGTGTAATTATGTAGCATATAATTATGGGGTGCTTTGTTTTAAATGAAATGCCAGGATGTTTAGTGTCCATTTCCTAATGTTTGTTTTGTGTGTTTTCTGGGAGAGCTGTGTTCAGTGTGAGGGACAGACCTGAAGTGCACTGGAAGAGCTGTGTGCAGCGTGAGGAACAAATGTGAGGTGCACAACGAGGTGTGTGCAGCGTAAGGGACGGATTTGAGGGGCACTGGGAGAGCTGTGTGTGGCGTAAGGGACAGATCTGAGGTGCATTGGCAGAGCTATGTGCAGCGTGAGGGATAGATCTAGGATGCAGTGGGACAGTGGTGTGCAGCGTGAGAGACAGATCTGAGATGCACTGGGAGAGGTGTGTGCAGTGTGGACAGACCTGAGGTGCATTGAGAGAGCTATGTACAGCGTGAGGGACAGATCTGAGATGCAGTGGGAGAGCTGTGTGCGGCGTGATGGACAAATCTGAGGTGCATTGGGAGAGCTGTGTGCAGCATAAGGAACCGCTATGAGGTGTACTGGAAGAGCTGCGTGAAGTGTAAGGGACAGACCTCAAGTGCACTGGGAGAGCTGTGTGCAGCATAAGGGACAGATCTGAGGTGCACTGAGAGTGCTGTGACAATCCTGTTTCAACGACAGTCCATAACTAGGACTAGCAGCAGCAATAAAGGCTGAAGAAATCTCATCAATTGCCAACCCTTATTAAAAAAAATACATATGACAAAGTATCAAATGGAAATTGGGTCCTGTTAAAAACAGCTGCATGGTTATGTTTCAAACTGGAACATTTTAATCATTCGAGCTCACTGTTTGTCTCACAAGCTATGCTCGAGCCAGTACACTGCTTCTTGATTTTGCCGCTGCTGCTTACATTTGGCCAAGACAGCATCATACCAGTCCACAATGCCCACACAGCAGCAGACCAATGTGAGGTACGCGCTCGCTCTGTGGTGGTGGAGGGGCAGAGCGAGGCGCTTGGGAGAGCGTGACAGGAAAGGCAGATGGCCTGGAGCATGCGAGGAAAGCGCGTTACTGTGCGCGTTCTCGCATGCTCTAGGCCAGCCAAAAGTTGTGGTCGCATTTCTGAAGCCCACACTACAAAATGTCTCGCCCAGGGCGAGACCTAAAAAACAGCACGTAGTTCCTTTCACGATGCTGTTGGTTAAGAAAGGAACAATCCTACCTGATTGTAGCTGAGAGAGGATCTACAACCTGGGAAAAGAAAACAGAAGTCTCCTTGCTGCAACCGGAATCTTCTTTCAGCAACCGGAGAACAGGAACAGCTGCTGCTCAAGCTCAGGGTTCTCAAAAACCAGCAATGAGAACAGGGTGTGGCCCCTATTTAAAGGGCTCAGGAAGAAGCTTCCAAATTCCAGCTCACAGGTAAACTACTGGAGCTGAGAAGGGACAATAGGCCTTGATAACATCATAGTCTGCAACAAGCATTGGCACAGACAAATGGCAAAGTCACAACAAGCATTGGTAAAAACAATAGAAAACAGTAAACAGGTGCCAGACAAGGTGCACCAGGGAACCAACATGGCAGAATCATGACAGTATGTATAAACTGTCGGGTAATTTTGTGGCGTAATTTCAATGTAGAAGAAGGTTTAGTAAATGGAGCAATGGGAAAAGTTGTTGATTTTGTTAATTTTCACAATAGAGATGGAATAGAATTTTTTAATATAAAATTTGATAAGATTAATGAGGTAAGACAGATTGGGCATTGTGTTGTACGTTTTTTGCTTGTAAATGATTTGTATGTTCGCAGACAACAGTTTCCTATGTCTTTAGCATATGCAGTAACTATTCATAAATTTCAAGGTTTAAGTATATACAGAGCTTTTGTAAATATTGGAAGTACGGTGTTCAAAGAGGGAATGGCATGCGTTGCATTGACTCGAGTAAGAACATTGTGTGGTTTGTATTTGATAGATTTTGATGAGAAAAAGGTTAGTGCTGATGCAAATTGTGTAAGAGAGCACAATCGTTTAAGAAGACTTTATGCCCCCTATTTTGGTGAAGATCCCATATATGAGAAATGTATAGTGTGTCCTAAACGTAAATATGTCAAAGATGCAATTGAGGTTCAAAAAAGGAGCACCTGAAGAAAAAAGTTGAAAGTATAAAGAAAAATAGAATGTGTTGATGATATTGCAGGATAACAGTTAGAAAGCAGTTCAGGTATCAACTGTTATGCTAATGTGATTCTGAATGTTGTGTTTCATTTACCACATCTTCATCTTAAAATCATGGAAAATCGTGAAAAAAGATTTTTTTCTTTACTACATCATGTAGTTCAACAGTTGATAAATGACAGAACTAAAATGCATACTACTTCTGGCATTCAGCATCTTTTAGATATATGTACTGGTTCATTGACATTTACTCTCAGCATACAACAAGATGCACAAGAATTTCTAATGCTTATGCTTGGAGTATTAGAACATGAAGGAATACACATTGAAAACTTATTTGGACTAGGTTACAAGTGGAACCATACGTGTGAAGAGTGTTCATTTATTTCTATCACTGAAATAGAAACAGAACGATTCCTATACTTGACAATACCAGACTGCGAATCAGTACCTTTTAACAATTTGATAAAAACAGCAAATCAGGATATGAGATGCTCACATTGTAGATCAGAGATGTTGTCTACATTACATACAGAAAGATTTGGAAAATATCTCATTTTTATGCTACAACTTTGTAGAGCAAATGGAAGAAAATTTCAAATTTTAAAGCAAGTCAAATATCTATTTTAGGAAGAACGTATACAACAGCAGCTATTATTTTTCATGAAGGACTTACTGCAACATCTGGACACTATACTGTTTATTGAAAGTGTAACAAAGGATGGACGCTTTCCAATGATGCCCACTTGGAATTCAAAACTAGATTGCCTTATCAATTACCAAATTCATATTTGCTAACTCTGCAGCCAAAGTTTTGAGTACATCATTCAGCCTATTGTGAAGATGTAAACAGAAAGTAGACAGCACTGCAAACTATTAGTATTTATAATTAGTGTTTGGATTATTATTTGCGCTAATTGATATTACATTTGGAAAATTGTGTTTACAAGCAAATAGTTAATATATTTGTTGTCTACATTGTACCAGATGTAAATGAGAGTCTACATTTTGGCAAATGTATTTGAGATAAATAATACTGTTAATGTAGATGAAGGAATTCATTAACAAAGTGTAGATAGGAAAATGCATAGCTAAATATATTGAAAATGATGCTCTATGCTGATTTGTTTTTTTCCTACAATTAATTTGATTGTTTTTTTTCCGCTGTTCAATGATGATACTACATTGAAATCACTCTATGGTGGAATCTGAGAACAGCAAAAAAGGGAAACTGAAAATGTTACGTAATTCTAAAATTATGTTGTGTTCTTAAAAACATAATAATATAATTTCTGTAATATATTATCATTAAATAACAGTTTTTCTTTTTCTTCTTTATAGTAGCTACTGTTAAAGTTTGAAAACAGTTTTAATGCTGTTTAAGATTATACTACTCTAAAATAGTTCTACTGAGTAATGTATCTAAATTACTTGAAAGGTAAGAATACATAATCTTATATGCATAATAACCTGGAAAATGTTTAAAATGTAATGATATGTTATTTGTTTCTAATATAAATAATGTTCACCCTTTACACTATTTGAAAAGTATCTTCATATTTCTGAGGAGTAGTAACATTCTTACTTTTTTACAAAAGTGCATAGACCAATAAGAGTGCTTTATTTGCAAGTTATTTCCTTCTCATTATACAGGACAGGTGTGTATTGAACTCCCTATCCAACGACTTCTCACATGCATACATAGAAAAGATATGCACTAATAGAATTACCCAGGGACTACCATTCCAATCATTGAATTAAACAGATACTATGAATACACTAATGCAATAACACAAAAACTACCTGTACACTTATTCATTACTATCTATGCACTCATAGAATCAGCCAGACAGTGGTGTTGCACTGAGCTATTCATCTAGCCAGTAGCGATGCACTCATCCATTTACTCATGCAGTACCCATGAACTCATCCAATCAGCCAGCAAGTACTCCTGCACTCATGCAATCACCCAGGTACTATCCATGCACTCATGCAATCATTCTGGCACTACTCTTGCACTCAACCATTCATGCAGGCACTACCCTTGCACTCGTCCATTCTCTCAGGCACTACCCATGCACTCTTCCAATGACCCAGGCACTGCTCTTGCAGTCATCCTTTCAGTCACACACTACCTATGTACTCATCTAATCAACCACACACTATGCCTCCACTCATGCAATCACCCAGACAGTACCCATGCAGTCATGCAATGACTTACACACTATACTTAAAGTCTACCATTCACTCAGGCACTACCCATGCACTCATCCATTCTCTCAGGCACTACCCATGCACTCATGCAGTGACCCAGGCATTACTCTTGCACTCATCCTTTCTCTCAGGCAGTACCCATGCACTGATGTAAGTACCCAAGGATTGCCATTCCACTCATGAAGTCACTCAGGCACTACTCATGCAGTCATCCATTCTCTCAGGTACTACCCATGCACTAATTCAGTGACCAAGGCACAACCCTTGCACTGATAGTTTCACTCACGTGCTACCCATGCATTCATCTAAGAACCCAGACATTACCCTTGCAGTCATGAAGTCACTCAGGTACTACACATGCAGTTATCCAATCACCAAGGCATTATCCCTGCACTCAAGCAATCACCCTGGCACTACCCATGCACTCATGCAATCACTCAGGCACTACTCTTGCACTCAACCTTTCACTCAGGCACCACCCATCGCACTCATACTTTCTCTTAGGCACTACACATTCACTCATCCAATGACCCAGCCATTACCCTTGCACTCATACTTTCACATATGCACTACCCATGTAGTCATGCAATCACTCAGGCGCTATTCTTGTGCTCAATTATTCACTCAGGCAGTACCCATGCACTCATCCATTCTCTCAGGCACAACTCATGCACTAATGGAATAACCCAGGAATTACCCTTGCACTTATTCTTTCAGCCAAGCACTACCCATGCACTCATCCAATCACTCAGGCACTTTCCTTCAACTGAACCATTCACTCACACAGTACCCATACACTCATGTATTCACTCAGGCTGTACTCATGCACTCATCCAAACACCCATGCACTACCCATGCACTCATGCAATCACTCAGGCACTACTCTTGCACTTATCCAATCTCCCAGGCACTATGCATGCACTCATCCAATTACCCAGGCACTACTAATACACTCATTCATTCACCCAGGTACTATCCATGCACTCATGCAATCTCCCAGGCAGTGCTGTTGTACGCACCTATTTATCCAGGCACTACCTATGCACTCATCCATTCTCTCAGGCACTGTCCATGCAGTGATGCAATCACCCAGGCAGTACCCATGCATTCATTCAATCACACAGACACTAACCATGCACTACCTAATGAGCCATGCACTACTCATGCAGTCATCCAACCACCCAGGCACTATTCACACATTCTTCGAATCATTCAGGCACTATCCATTCAGTTACACAATCATGCAACCAATAATCTTGCAGTCACCCATTCACTCAAGCACTACTCATTTAAACATCCAATCACTCAGACTCTACATACGCACTCATCCAATCACAGAGACTATCCATTGACTCGTGTATTCATACAACATATACCTTTTCTTTTTTAAACCAGAATAGGTGAATCCATAAGAACCGCTTTTTTTCTTCTTTTTTACAAAATATTTTATATATTTTTGTGTATTTTTAACTGTTTTGTAGTTTTTTTGGTGTTTTTACATTTTATAACTGAAAATTTAAACAAAAAAACTAGCACAAAACGCTGTGCCTAATGGCAGGAACATAAAAAAAATAACAATGATGGTTATTTATAGTGTCCAGCATTATTTGCACAACCTGCTCCCCCACACTCAAAACAATTATGCACTTTGGACACAGGAGTGCAACTTTACTGAATTCAGGCAGAGTTGGTGGAATACTCTGCAGCTTGTCACCAGGTTTTAAATTGGATGAGTGCGCCACCTTCAGATGTGTTCAGTATTGCCAATTCTGCTCTCACAAGACGGTTTCCATGCATTGTCCTCAAATGCTTGTACATAGAGGAAGTGCCGCAGGAATACTTTTTCACGGACCCCCCTAGACAGCACCTTCTGACACACCTTGCATGTCACCTTCTGTGCATTTACTTTCTTTGTCCCCTCCAGAATTGTAAAAAACTCCCACACAATACTTTCTTTCTTCTTCCATCTGGGCTAATCCTCTTTCTCAAAGACGGTCTAGTCCTCCTCCTCTTGAAGGTCTTTTGATGCAGCCATTTGCAAAATAGCTTCTCCTAGAATGAGACTGACTGTTGGTAACCACACCCTAAAGTAGAAGAAAGAGGGTGGGATCTAGCAAGTTTAATGATGACAGGATATTTGACCAATAAAATCTCTTTTTCTTGTGTCACATGGGGTGCACGACTCCTACGCGGTGCCACCGCGTACCGAACATTATTCCGTTTTGTAAAAACTTTTTGCATTTCAACAATATTTGGTTGTATGTTATATTTCATTTACAAACAACTGTACCTCATCTATTAAATAAAATTAAATGCATCTATATTTATATGTGTTAGAAATGGGGGGTCTCTAGTTGGCAGAGGTAGGTACCTATGTCCAAATAGGGACCCTTGCTTCTAGTCAAGGTAATGGGGAAATGCGCCTTAGATAACCCCTGCTCACCCCCTTGGTAGCTTGGCACGAGCAGACAGGCTTATCCCAAAGGCAATGTGTAAAGTTTTTGTACCAACACTCACAGTAACACAGTGAAAACACCACAAATGGACACCACCCCAGTTTAGAAAATAAAGTATCTTTATCTAAACTAAACAAGACCAAAACGACAAAAATCCAAAATACACAGTTAAAAATATGACTTTAAAAAGTTTTCAAGAACTTGTACCATAGAAAACTATGGATGCGTGACTTTTCACCAAAGTACCTGTAGATGTGGAAGTTCTAAAATCCAAACAGCCGCAGAGTCGGAAATCAAAGAGATGCAACACTCCTGAGATCTTGGGGAGGCGATGCGACAGTTCTGCGACATGCAGAGGACGAGTTGCGTCGAATCTGGTCTGTATGGGGAGTGATGCGTCGATCCTTCGTGACAGCTCCGGTTTGCAGGTGATCCATCGGGAAAGAGGGCCGCACAGGTACGATGCGTGGAAATCCGGGATGCATCGGCGATCGATGCAGCAGTGTCGAGCGGCGCTGAGTCGGTCCTCTTCAGCCGCAATCCCTTGATGCGTTGATTCTTGCAGTTCTTCACGTTTCTTCTTTCTTCCAGCTCCCAAACAGCAGCAACAACCTTCAAAGGCCCAAAACTGGCACAGGCACCTCTTGGCAGGCTAGAACTCACAGCAGCAGAGTTCAGTGGAGCTGGGAGTGAAGTCTTTGTGTCCCTGAGACTTCACAACAGGAGGCCAGCTCACTTCAGGCCCTTGGAGATCTCCTTCAAGCAGGGGACACAGCACACAGCAAAGTCATTCCCCTTTCATTGGCAGAAACAGCAACTGCAGGCCAACCCCAGACACACAGCAAGGGCAGTACTTCTCCTCAGTCTCACCAGCTCTTCTCCTTGGCAAAGGTTCCTCTTGAATTCCAGGAATGATCTACAAGTCTGGGGTTCTGGGTCTGATACTTATACCCCAAATTGTCTTTGTTCTCTTTGTGCAAGGGGTTCTGAGCCCAGTTCAAACCAGTTCTGGGGGCACTCTGCAAGTGCACAACAACATCCATTGTCAGTGTGAGCCTTGGCTCCAGACACACCACAGGGGGGTGGAACCAGCATTGTGGAAGGCAGACACAGCCCTATTCAGGAACAGGTACTAACCCTCCCACCACTCCAAATGCAGATCAGACCTATTCAGCCTAGTGCTGACTCATCCAGACTCCTGGAGCCACTGCACCTCCCCAGCCCCTGTCACTCCAAAGCCAGACAGTCAATCCCCAAACAGGCAGAGGCACACAGGATGGTTGAACAAGAAAATTGCCACTTTCTAAAAGTGGTATTTTCAAACACACAATTTAAAAACCATCTTTACTAAATGATGTGTTATTAAATCCTGAGTTCAGGGGTACCAAACTCCATTTTTCTATCTTATCCCTATGGGAGATATGCTTGTAAAAGGTTACAAAGCATTCCTCATTCTGTCCTATGGGGCAGGATAGCCTTTCAATATATCGGGACATACTACACATACCAGTACATGTCCTGCCTTTCACATACACTGCACCCTGCCCACGGAGGTACCTTGGGCATACCATAGGGGTGCCCTATATGTAAGAAAAAGGGAAGGTTAGGGCCTCCCAAGTGGGTGCACTTGCCAAGTCGACATGGCAATTAACAAACTGTGCGCAGGCACCGCAGTGGCAGGCCTGAGACATCTTTTCTGGGCTACTCATGTGGGTGGCACAATCAGTGCTGCGAGCCCACTAGTAGCATTTGATTTACCAGCCCTGGCACACTCAGTGCACTTTACTAGGGACCCACTGGTAAATCAAATATTCCAAATCATGGATAACCAATCACAATAACAATTTACACAGAGAGCATATGCACTTTAGCACTGATCAGCAGTGGTAAAATGCCCATAGTCCTATAGCCAACAAACACAGGTCAGGAAAAAAAAGGAGGAAGAAGCAAAAAGTTTGGGGATAACCCTGCAAAAAGGGCCATTTCCAACACAACCCCATTCCAGCCTAAAGCCAGGGTAGACCAATCAATATCTCGATTGGCTTGGGGCGACAGAACGTGGAACCTGGCCCAAACAGCGGGGGTCTATTCCTGTTCTACGCCTTCCTGAACCCAGTTGGATCCCTCTATCCATACTCTCAGGGCCCACTAGGCTAACCCATGGTGGACCCCTTCTCCTCTCCTGGGGAACCCATCTGTACAGTGCCTAAACTTACTTTGCTCATAGAGGTGTCCCAACAGGTAGACAGTACCCACATGGACAACACAGTGGTGTGGCCCAGTACACCTCCGGGGTGTGACTCCTGCCCCCCTCCCAGGGGCAATTCTGTCCCCCAGGACAACTAGCCACAGTGGCCACTGACAGCTGTCAGTGATGAGAGCCAGGCCTCATGCCTTACAGGCCTCTCTAACCTCTGTGGCGTCAGAAAGTGGGGGGCGATAGCCCCAGGTGCCTGGCACCTTTTCTCCACTCTCCCTCCTGCCTAGTCAGGTATGGCATCCTGACACTGTCGTGTAGTTCCTATAGTACCCCTGCAGGACCTGCGCGTTTGGATAACATATACTGTGGGCTTGGTGGCAGACGAACTCTGAGCACCCCCACCGTATATGTTAGCCTGGTTTGCATTAGCTAGCTCACAGTGCCACTAGAATCTCCTCTTCTCGGGGAGAGATTAGTTTCTGGCAACCTTAGATCATGACAACCCAAATTCCTCAGAATCGTGGAAACAATGTACTACCTTTCGCTCAGTCACTCGTGCTTACTTATTCGGTTTGTCTCAGAGAGTAACACAGAATAAACAGTCGGGCGTTTCAATAAGTATTTATTGAACAGTTGTTATTCTAGTGTAAAATATATGTGCTGCGGCAACCAGCAGACAATAGCAGAGATATATTATCAGCAGTACGATGAAACCAAAGGGATAGAACAGTTCTACCATATTGCGATAATCATGAATACATACATGAATATAAAAGCATTATGCAAGTGCGCGTAGTCCTACGATGCCTAACTAGATGTACCTTAGTGTACCTAGCATATGTGTAGGTCTAAAAGCCTAAGAGCCAAGAATCCTTCTAGGATTTAGTCGAAACCCCATACCTGAATAGAGAGAGTGTGGGACACTGTCCTGGTCTCGAGTTGGACACCCCGCAAGGGCTGTGTTAGACCGCTGTCAGCTGGAGCGACTGCATGCAGGAGCCTCAGCGTCTTTGGTCAGTGTGTCAGCATGGAAGTCTCGGTTCCCTCTGTCTTACCGCGGCAAGATGTGGTGTATTTATACCCTAAAGCGTCTCGGTCCTCAGTATGGTTTTTATTGGTCTGTCGTTAGACATGAGGAAGACGTCAGGGGTGAACTTTGTACATACATATTATGCAGGTGGTGTATTCCTAGAGAGCCATGCATAATTGATGAGTACAGTGTGGGCCTGTGTTTGGGAAAAACCCTGCTGCATTCAAAACCACAGAATAGATAACGTTCAGCCCTCAGAGCACGTTGTGTACTAGTGAGGACCAATGTAGGTGAAAGATCATGCCTATATAAGGAATCATGACTATAATAGGGCATGAACAGTTATGACCGTAATAGGGCATATACGGCTTTGACCATAATAGGGCAAGTACGAATATGACCATATTAGGGCAAATATGAATACGTCCATTTTAGGGCATGTATGAACGGTTCTACATTAGGGCCTCTATACGGGACATAACACCCACTCCTCTTCCGAATTGGATAACAATGACCATACTTAAAATCTGGACAATTTAAAAATATTTTTAAAAGCAAGTAAAAACATGGTTCTAAAAATCGTTAAAAAGTGTTTAAAAGAAAATGTTAAAATTCAGCTATTTCTAGTCACTTGAAAAAGTCCATATTGTTTCCCTACAAAAGTTGCTTTACCATAAGCAGGAGAAGGCCTTTTAGGAAATGTTCCAAATTTAGATAGTTTGTTTTGAAACGAGTGAAGAAGCCGAATTCTTTCCCAGGACACGATGAGCCAATTCAAGATTAAGAGTCCTGGCTGGGAAGCACAATATTATCGGTGTTAGCTGCTGCAGACGACAAATCCAACGCCTCACAGAGAACGTCAATCGCACATAGATGGAATGTAGCACTGCCAACAGTCGGTGCTGCGGCAGCTTGTGCAGCAGTTGTAACCTGGGTGCCTGTGGAGGAGTCACCTAACCCAGCAGGAGCAAACGGCACCTGTGGATTCTCCAGGAATGCATTCATCAGAATCGGAAGCCGCTGAGGACAACGCAGAGCGTGGGCCTTTATGTGGTCCAACATTGCATCCGTGTCCGGAGGCGCATCTGATGGAAAAGTTAGACAAAGACCCAACGTGCATTCTTCTCGGCAAAACAGGCATCGAAGAACAGGTAAGATGCAGTCTACCCAGACTGGTCTAAACGATAGAAACCAGGAGGCTTTGAGTTCTCGCAGGCAAGGAATGCCCAGAAGTTGTGCCATGCGTTCACGGTATTTACGCTCCAGGAGCGTGTTCGCCATTCCCTCGGGAATTGGGCCGTCCATTGCGTAGCAGTTGTATTATGAATAGGACCCCTACAACCAGCAATAGGATAAGCGGGAATCCTCCAAATACGCTTCCCAATACGGAGTGTATAAAATTTGGGATTACTCCGAGGACTGTCTGAAAGGTGCTTAACAGTCCTGACCCTATGGTCTTAAATAGGTGTACAATACCGCTCGTATCAGACATATTGAAGATACGTCCCACCATTTCTACGAAATGAAAGGGACAGTTTGTACGTATAAGTGCTTGTATCTCAGTCGAGGTCCTTGCAACTTGAAGTTCATAGGTTTCTCGAGCGGAGGTTAAGGGCACGGGTTGCTGTAAAAGCATGGCTTTCAATCTGCTCAGAGTATCAAATTGTATGAAAGAAACATTCAGTGAAGGCCATAGCGGCGCCTCCCTGACTGTGTTCAGTGGTGGAAACAATACTTGCAAACAGCAAGTAACCCTGGAGTTAACAGTGACCAGATAGGCGACGCCCGGAAGCATCCCACAGCAACCTTGATCATTTATCATTAAGTAACTCCCATTCGAGAGCAGCTGAAAAACCGGCGTGATCTTGGCCGCTGGGGTCCCTGACATGTGACAAGATAAGTTCACTACTGAACCGCTACAGGCTCCGTGCAGAGAAATATCCTGACACATGAGAGAACCGCTTAAAGCGTTCTTGCAGTTTGTACCACTCAGATACACTTCTCGATCCGCATTCCAGCATCGATATCTATATGGTAACTCCCAAGTTTCCTTGATGTATCCCTTACCCATTTTTTCATATTTGCCTGCCTGCCTCTGCTCAAGGCAATATTGAAACTGAAGTGTAGTGACCGGCAGAGTGATTTGGCCATGAATTAGCCATTCTGTTGATGGTGATTCGGCTACAGTGAATGGTAAACTTTCCAGTTTCTCAATACGCAGCATTGTATATTTGGCTCCCCTCTGTGCCATTTCTGTCTGTTTATCAGTTAGATTGTATTCTGAAAACAGAGACGTGGGGGCAGATTTACAAGCCCCCTGCGCCACCAGTACGTCACAAAAAGTGACGTACTGGTGGCGCAGGGGGCTGCTCCATATTTACAAGGAGAGGAAAAGCCACCCTGCGTGACTTTTCCTCTCCTTGTAAATACGGCCCCTTCACACGCAGCACTTTGCGGTGAAGGGGAGTTCCATGGGTGTTGCTGTGGGTGTTCCCACACAACACCCATGGAACAAGACACATCTCCAGAATTACGAGAAATCGTAACTCTGGAGATGCGTTTGAAAGCTACGCCACCCTAGAGGTGGCGTAGGGAGACGCACCGAGGAGAAATGTTTTCATTTCTCCTCGTTTTTCCTCTTTCAATGCGTGCTGCATTCTGCAGCACGCATTGAAAGAGGAAAATGGTTGTAGTGATTGTTTTTGTGCAGGAAGGTTCCCCTTCCTGCACAAAAACAATCTCCCCACGACGCAGGCATCCTTGCACCATGGTGCAAGGGTGCCTGCGCCGGCGCATGGCTGCAGTTTGTGCGCCAGCGCAGGGGAAGCACAAGGATGCGACATATTCTTTTAAATATGTCGCATCCCTGTGCTTTCCAAACTAACGCAGCATGGCGCAGCAAAATGACTTGCTGCGCCGTGCTGCGTTAGTTAATTGTAAATCTGCCCCAACGTGTTTATAAAACGCCAGGGCACATAGCCTGCACGCAAAGATTGCAGCGTCCAGCTTAACATCATAATAGAACGTAGCTGAGATTGCCCGTGTTGTAACAAGGCCAGATCTTGCTCTAATATGTCGATTGCTGAAGACACAATGTTGCCTAAGGAATAAATCCTGGAAGTCAAAGTTGTTAAACCATTATCCACTACAGCTAATGCCTTCTCTAGGTTAATTTGGTCTATTTCCCGTATTCTTTCTGCGGCCTCTTGTTGGGATATTTTCCAGTTTTCATTATAATAGGCATAAAGGCAAGCATATATGCGGGATCGGCTGCCATACATAGGTCATGCTTGACCTATCTGCCTGTAAGGGGTGTAGGGGGGGTGGGGTTAGGTCTTCCTAATGGGGTGGGGGTAAGGGCACAGCACAGCACTGCACAGTACAACGCGTGAGGGAAGGCATGGAGATGCGCTCTGGGAATAAAAATGTGAGGAGAATGAGCGCAGTAAGATTAAGTTTTGATATACCAAATAGGGATAGCACGATGGCCTTGTGTACGAACTGGAAAAGCATAAGATGATGAGTCTTCGAATAGCTTCAGCTAACGTCTGCGGGCTAATTGATCAAGGCAAAAGGCAAAGGGCGGCAATTCTGTTTAAATCTTTACGAATCGATATATTATGTGGGCAAGAAACTCACATAGAAGGTGTCAGGGGTAGCATCCTGGAACAGCTAGGATATAAGCTCATGGTGAATACCAAACACGGTACCCGCACAAGAGGGGTAGCAATTCTTACTTGTAGGAGTGATATAATGGTTAAAAGAAAGCTAGCTGACCAATGGGGTCGCTGGGCAACAGCCGAATGTTTGGTGGGTGGCGAAGTATTTACAATTTGCTCGGTTTATGGATCGACTGGGGATGACCCTGAGCTTCTTGAATTTCTGGATGCCGAACTAGCAATATGGCCCATGCCGGTGATAGTCTGTGGAGAATTTAATATTAATGGGTTGGGGGTGCGCTGGGGTGCCTCGGGAGGTGGATATCATGGTAGGAAAAGAAGGGTCTCTGCAGCCCTTACGAATTTAATCAGGAATAATGGTCTTACTGATGCTTGGGCTCACCTGAAACCTGAAGACCCTGGCAGCACCTTCTTCTCTGCACCACATAAGGTTATCTCACGACTTGATTATTTTTTTGTGTCACACCATCTTATCTCCAAACTTAGAATAGAGAAATACCCTCGGATACTTTCGGATCATAACCCATTAGTTCTGACAGTCACAATCACTGGGGGTGCAACACTAGAACGGGGCTGGACTTTTGAACGGGGGCTCTTACATGATCCAGATTATGTGGCCCATATGAAGGGGTGGATCAAGGAATTCTGGGATTTTAATAGGGAGAGCACAGGTACAGGGATAGTCTGGGATGCTTTTAAAGCAGGGGTCAGAGGGGAAACAATGAGTTATAGTATGCATCGGCAAAAAAAAGGGGCACAGCAAGAGGAAGAAATTAGAAAAATCTTGATTAAGATAGAAGAGGATCTGGCTACTGCTATTAATATGGGTAGACCAACTGAAGATATATTACTACAGTTGGCCGCAAGCAAGGCTGATGCTGGAGAGCGGATTGTTGTTAAAGCTGCAGAAACCTTTCTGGCAAAAAGAGAGCACTGCCATGAGTTTAGTGAGCGGGTGGGACACACACTGGTGGTTAGATTAAGACAAAAGACCACTGCAGGTGTGATATCAGAAATTTTGGATGTTAATGGGAGTATAGTAGCTGATGCCCTAGGGATTCGGGAGGTCTTTCGGCAATATTATCAACGGCTTTACACTAATGAACTCCCAACGACGCCAAACACAATTCAAGAGTATCTAGATAAGATACCCCTGCAGCGGATGGATGTAACAGATAAGGAGGCACTTGAGGCCGTCTTGACACAAGAGGAGATAATGGCTGCTCTGCAAAGCTTACCATCCAGTAAGGCTGCTGGTCCAGACCTGATTCCATTGGAGTTTTATAAAACCTTTGCAGATATAATAGGTCCTGATTTGACTGAGGTTATTAGGCAAGCTCAAAGGGGCGGATCTGCCCCGGAGTCTTGGGCAGGGGCGGATATTGTAATTTTTTTTCAAAAAGATAAGCCACCGAGGCAGCCAGGCTCATATAGGCCAATTACCCTTTTAAATAGTGATGTAAAAGCTTTTTCTAAGGCTATGGCAACAAGATTAAATGGCATTATGAGGAAAACAATTCATCCCTGTCAACACGGGTTTATAATCGGTCGGGGAACAACCCAGCATGTCCGCCGTGTAATAACACTCTTTGATGCAACAGAGATCTCGGGGGACCCTATGGCCGCTCTGCTTTTGGATGCTGAGAAGGCATTTGATAGGGTCTCCTGGGAGTTTCTGTGGGAGACTCTGAAATGGTTTGGTTTAGGAGATGGATTTATTAAAGCCATCCAGGTGTTGTATAGAGCTCCTACAGCTTGCTTAAGACTAAATGGGGGCTGTACGGCACCTTTCTTTATTGAGTGCGGAACAAGGCAGGGATGTCCATGCTCACCCCTCCTATTCGCTATATATATAGATCCCTTAATACGACTGCTGGAGGTCAAGAGCGGAATTGAGCCTATTGTGTGTCAGGGTCTGGAATCCAAAGTACTGGCCTTCGCGGACGACGTTGCCGTCGTCACTGCAAATCCTGTAACCGCACTCACTGTGGTGGAGACGGTCGCACGGGATTTCGGTAGATTTTCAGGCTATGCACTAAACAAAGCAAAAACACAGATTATTAAGAACAGGCATGCTACTATCGCTGACCCGCGAGTAACTGAATCAGCAGTCTATCTAGGTATTACCATCATGCCGGAGCTGGGGAGTCTGGTCGCAAGGAATATCGAGCCGGTAATTAGGAAGGCGCGATCTGATTTTGATAGATTTAATAATCTACACATGTCATTGGTGGGCTGCTGTAATGTGGTCAAGATGATGTTCTTGCCAAAAATACTTTATCTGTTTAGGGCAATACCGATTGAATTTGAAAAACACTGGTTCGTAACACTGGAGAATATAGTTAATCGCTTTATATGGGCGCATGGGAAAATGAGGAGGGCCCTTAGGTTTATGTCACTCCCACGGGAAAGAGGGGGCTTTGCTGTTCCTGATTTAAAAATGTATTATTGGGCAGCGGCTCTCCAGTATATGAGTATATTATTTGGTGCATCCCCTGCCGAACCTGCGGAAGAAGTAGGGCTCCCTGATGTATACAAGCTATTGCTCGGGGATCAAGCTGTGAATTGTTTTATGAAATTTTGTGAGCCTAGTTATTACAAGAAGACGAAATTCAAGACACTATTGGCTGCCTTTAAAATCTGGGTGGCACTCAAAAAAAAGGTCGGTCTTGGGAGGATCAACTATTATACCCTGCTTTACAAAAACTCCACGTTTCCTGAAATATTTTCTGACGGGATTATGGCAGAGTGGGCAGAGCGGGGTGTTCGGAAGGTCGGGGATCTAATGCAGAGGGAAAGTTTTCATCAGTTTTGTGATATCCAGATAGAATATGGGTTGGATAGGTGTAATTTTTTCAAATTCTTGCAGCTACAAAGTTTTTTCAGCAAGAAGGTGGGTGGGTTAAATGGGTTTAGCAAAATTAAAATCATTGATATTATTAGAGACAGCAGGCAGTGTGTCATCCGGCTAATATATGCTGAATTAGCCGCGCTTAAACAAGATGATTTGGTTAAGCATGCAGATAAATGGATGGATCGGGTGGGGGTTGAACCAGAAAGGTTTCTTGACTCTTTAGAATTGGGTCAGACGGTTATGTGCTCGGCAGGGCTTCAAGTACAGCACTATAAGACTGTATTCGCACTCTACTATACCCCGGCAAGAATTGCACAGTGGGGCGGGCAGGTAGGAATTAACTGCCCGCGGTGCGATGCACCCGAGGCTGATCTGGTACACATGTTCGCATCCTGCTCACGCCTCGAAAATTTACTGGGCTCCATCATGAAGTTCTTTGATTTGACACTAGGGCTGAAAGTTATGCTAACCCCTGCTCTGATACTTCTCGATGTTAACAATAATGAGGTGCAAGATCCATCCTATCAATTTCTCTTTCTGGCTATGGCCGTAATACGTATAAGTATTGCCTCTGCGTGGCTCGACCCGATGCCTCCAACATTTCAGCAGTGGTTGGCGCGGTTACTCTCAATGTTCACTCTGGAAAGAGCTATATACAAGAGAAAGGGTAAAAAAGCGAGACTCTTGGGTCGACGCATCTGGGCTCCTTTAATGAGATGGAAGGAGTCACAGTAGGCTAGGGATCCCTGAACCATACGCTGAGAGGTACTAGAAAATCTATTTGGTGTGATGTGTGTTAGCAAATGCTGTAAACTCTGTTGTCTGTAACTTGAATTAACACAAGGTCGAGATCTCCCCTAACTATATCTTGGAGCTGGCTTTGTTATTGCTTATTTCTGTTTTTGTTGGTATATCGGTTTAGGATGAATCAATGTCTATTTTCTTTATTTGACTGCCAAAAAAGTATGGTTGTAACCTCACGTTTGAATATGGTATATAAGTTTGTGCTGTTTATTAAATACATAAACTTAGGGAAAAAAAAAAAGGCAAGCATATATGAAACGTTTCTCACGTGTTTTCCTTGGACCTAGTAGGAAATCCCTAAGGTCTACATCAGGTGTGAGTAAGGTCAAGTGATGTTTTACTTCTGTGAGTGTTGAGGTCTCTAGCCAATCAAGGCACAACTTCCCAACACTATAGGATGTCACTACCCCTGGGTGTTGTCTCTGTACATAGCGTGTATCTGGCCTATGGATTCTAAACCCTTCGGTTGTATTCATAAATCTCTGTTGACAGGTGTTCGTGTTAACCCCTTGTGTGCGCGGCCGATTTTCGCCCTGTGCGGGGCGTTTCATTGAGTGGGCGGGTTCATGACGAGCTCAGCTCGTCATGCGCACACGAGCACCGCGCAGCATGACGAGCTGAGCTCGTCATGAGCATAGAAAGGGTTAAAGGGCCAAATCAGCCATTTCATCCAATCAGGATCTGATCTGTTGTGCTGGAGAATGTCATCTAATCCTACCCCTTGTGTAGTTGAATTCTGCCCCCACCCATCTGTGATGGTGTTGGAAACCCCGGTGTGTTCATTTCCTTGCCTTTGGCTAAACCAAGACAGGTTGTTTGTTGCACAGTTTCATTCAGAAATAACATCTGCTGCGGAATGATGCATGCTCTAAAAAGTGCTTCTATTCCCTGGACTTGCCAATCCCTAGAACCCCAGATCGATTTTGAATCTATTGTGTCTTTCCATAGATCAAAACCCTGTTTAGACAACTGGTTCAGAAAGGATGCAGAGTAAATATGTTTGGTGTTTGTTAACAATCAATCAATCAATCAATCATGTCACTTATAAAGCACACTACATACCCGCGAGGGTCTCAAGGCGCTGGGGGAAGAGGGGGCTGGTGCTGCTACTGATCGAAGAGCCAGGTCTTGAGGAGTCTTCTGAAGGCCAGTAGGTCTTGGGTCTGTCGGAGGTTGGTGGGGAGGGTGTTCCAGGTCTTGGCGGCGAGGTGGGAGAAGGATCTGCCGCCGGCGGTCGTTTTCCGGATGCGGGGGACTGTGGCGAGGGCGAGGCTGGTCGAGCGGAGCTGGCGGGTGGGGGTGTAGAAGCTGAGTCGTCTGTTGAGGTAGGCTGGTCCGGAGTTGTGGAGTGCTTTGTGTGCGTGGGTGAGGAGCTTGAAGGTTATCCTCTTGTTGACAGGGAGCCAGTGCAGGTCTCTCAGGTGGGGTGTGATGTGGCTGCATCGGGGGATGTCGAGGATAAGACGTGCAGAGGCATTCTGGATGCGTTGCAGCCGTCTCAGGAGCTTAGCCGTCGGTCCTTCGTAGAGGGCGTTTCCGTAGTCCAGCCTGCTGGTGACGAGGGCCTGGGTGACTGTTTTTCTTGTTTCGGTGGGGATCCACTTGAAGATCCTGCGGAGCATTCGGAGGATGTTGAAGCAGGATGAGGAAACGGCGTTGACCTGCTTAGTCATGGAGAGGGTGGGGGTCGAGGATGACCCCTAGGTTGCGTACATGGTCGGTGGGTGGCGGGGCTGTTCCCAGTGAGCTGAAATTTTCGCCACTTTATAATAAAATGACTTCGGGTCGGATGTGTTAAACCCTGAGAAGTATGTGAATTTCTGTGCAAATGCTGGCGAACTACCTTTCGGTGGTGTTGGGCAGTGTTCCCACTGGTGGTACTCAAATACATTTCTAGGTGTTATAGATTTGTGTAAGAAATTATGACCATAATGTTGGTAACAGTACAATGTATCATAGTCTGAAGTACCTTCTAACATTTCATTGGTCGGAAATGCAGCAGTTTTTTCTAAATCAGACATCATAGCATTTACAGTTTCAGTGTCCCAATCATCAGAAAATGTACTGGAGGTAATGATATCACTTAAAGAAATTTTAAATACATGTTTTAGCTTTAAAAGTTCAGTCGGACCGAATACATCATAATCAATCTTGTCCCATACTATACCGTCCTGTATAGGAACTGCTGTGATGTTCACTGAAGACAAGTCTCTTGGTTCACGATGTGAAGACTGGTGTGGTTTTAAAATCAAATTGACTGTTTGGGCTGTCGAGCTCTGCTGGAGGTATCGTCCATTAATAAGCATACTAAAAGTTATTATTAAGCCTACCCGGAAAAGAAAAAAGAAAATCCCAGTGATATACCATAGTTCAATCCAAGGTGACACCAGGTAAGTTTTTCAAAAAAAGTTCAAAAAGTCATTGAGTTTCTGTGTGAGTGATTTTTTGGCTGGCGTCGTTTCTGGCTCACTTGGGTCCAGTGAAAACGTATCAAAGTTCATGAAATAGCTAGAAGCAGTTCGGTCAATTGTTGGAATTGCATCGAGATTTGTTGAAATCGGATTTTGCTCTTGACCAGGCATGTTGACGTAGATGTCTGTAGTCGGTCTGATTGCAACTTGGTTATTAAGTTGATTTTCATTTTGAAGATGAATTTCTTGTTGAAGTGGAACGAGTTCCGTAGCATTGTTGCTTAGTCCTTCATTCCGTACAGGTGGCTCTTCAAACGTGATGAGTCTTTCTGTTTGAACTTCTTGGATTGTAGCAAGAGGAGGTCGTCTGCTACTGTGGAGTCCACGAGGCCTACTGTTTAGTATCGGCCACATAGTGTGGTTTGATTAGGTCAATTGAGACAAATCTTTTCTCCTTTTTCCCGGCAAGAGGACGGTAGAAGTACAGTTCTTGTGCCTTGGATTGCAAGGACCGGTACAGGCTTTCAGTAGGATGGCCCAAATTCTTTCTTGTCAGCAATCTTCTCTCTGACCAGGTCCCCGACTTTTGGGATCCAGACAGGTCTTGCCGTTACTGCCTTGACTTCCTCAGTGGCGGCCTGTTTCTGGAGCACGTTACTTTGTTGTGTCCTGGATTCATTTAGATCCTGTAAAACAGCCAAACGATCATGGATATCAAATGGTTTTTCACCCGCCACTGTGCCTTCACAATCAAGATCAGGTACCCACATTCTTGTCCGAAATAGGACCTCGTAAGGAGTGACACCCCCTAGAGAGCTTCTTGGTTGCTTATTAATTGCTCATAAAGGTGATCGACCCATCTACCGCCCTTGCCTAATACCCTAGCTGTTAAAGATTGCTTTAAGTCTCGGTTTTTCCTCTCCACAACTGAATTTCCGCAATGCTACGCCCATTCCTTCCATGGCCTCTTTGTAAGCCCGAGAGCTAAACGCCGGACCACGGTCAGAATGTAACGTGCCAACTGCGTATGTGCCGATAAAGACTCGCAAATCTTTTATAACAGTTCGAGTGTCAGCCGAGCGCTGAGGCCAAACCCATAGGAATCTAGAGCAGGAATCCACTGCAACCATGATATATTTCTTGGACCCATCAGATTGTAGCGGTCCGCAGTGGTCCAAATACACACATGCGAGTGGTTTGTCTAATTTCGGCAATGGTGTCTGTGCTGGGCGTGCTACTGTGGAGCCTTTCATCTGCTGACAGATGTCGCATTTCAAGACATAGTCTTTGGTCTGCTTGGTTAACCCTGGCCACCAGTAGCGCTGTTTCAGTAAAGAAATAGTCGCTGTAACGCCTGTATGCGCAGAACCCAAACCCTCGTGTGCTGCTAGAATTAAGCCTAACCTATGATCCATATTTGGTATTACTCTATCCCCCACTCCAGGAATCTGAGCATATGGAATGTTTTGTGCATCTAGCTTGTAGGAGTACTTGAGTGGAATTTTTTTTTAGGTACTGCTGTGCTGCCTTTGCGCGAAGCATTGACAGCTACCATTATCTCGCCGTCTATTCTCGTTCTTGAATGAGTGATTGCAGCTACGGATGCTGTGCGTACAGCCCCCTTTGCGGCTTCATCAGCCAATGAATTCCCTTCAACGTGAACGCCATCACGCTGATGACTCAGTGTATGTATCACGTGAGCTCTTGATAGTTCGTTTCTCAACTCCACTACCTGTTCCCATAGCATTTTATGCTTAATTGTGCCACCTTTTGCATCTTTGAACCCGTTTTGTTCCCAATGATGTAGATATTCATTGTACGACTGTACACAGTAAAAGGAATCACACACAATCAGTGTGGGGAATTTGTGATCCGTATTTATAAGTGCCAGTATCAGTGCTTTGAGTTCTGCCAACTGAGCCGTACAGTCTCCTAGAGATTGCGTTTTAGTGCAACTCGGATGGAACTTTCCATCACGTATGCGACCTTTAACGATTGCACATGCCGCGCTGTAAGCTTGCTTACTCCCTATGGCCGGTTGAGCAGACCCGTCAGTGTAAATAACGTATTCATACTGATCTAGAGGCAAAATTTCATTTGGTAGAGGATATTCTTGTTCGTATTGCAGGAATGCTTGTGTTTTTAAACTTGGATCAAATCTGTATTCAACATCCGTTGCAGTAAGAGAATTAGCCCATTGTATCCACCTGGGATGTAAGGCTTTCGCATTTGGAATGCTAGCTTTTGTAACAGCTTCTAAAGCTGGTACTGGGGTCACGACAATTATGCGTTTCCCCTGAGCCAGAGCTCTTTCTCTTGCTACAGCGGTCTGCACTGCTGTCAGGATTTTTCTGTTGAAGTGAAACGCATTTCTGCGTTTGTGTACAGGTTTGATTTGTATGCGATTGGTACCGTTTCACCTTCATTAAAAGTTAAATAAGTGTACCCGCATTGACCCACTATTACTCGGATCACTAAGTTCTGTGCATGTATGCGTGTCTGTAAATGTTTTGAAGCTATCATGTCTTTCTGTAGGGAACGCAGGATATTTGTATGTTCCTGTGTCCATTGTCTGACTGAAAAATCAGGTTTTATTAAGTCGTAGAAAGGTTTTACTCTTTCTGCGTAATCCAAAATGTATGTTCGACCAAAATGTAGGAATCCCAGAATTGATTGTAAATTCTTTAATGATTTTGGAGGTTGGAGCAGCGCACACTTTTCTAAAAAGTTAGCTGCCAGGCTTTTTCCCTCACTTGACAGCTCGTACCCTAAAAACAGGACACTCAGGTGGGCAATCTTTGATTTTTAAAGTTAAATTTGTAGCCCTCAGAGGCGAATCCCATAATAATGTTGTTCACCCTGGTCAAGTGCCTCGGTAAGTCATCGTCCGTCAGATAAATATCATCCACATAGGACAATGCTTCTTCATCCAAATTTTGGAGTAACTCTGTTACCCTTGCTGAAAATACCCCGGGGCTATTTTTATACCCTTGGGCTAGTCGGCAAAATTGCCGTTGGGACCCCAACGCACTGAATGTGGTCAGATGCCTGCTTTCAGGCGCTATATTTTGGCAGAAAAATCAATTTGAGATATCAAGCGTTGTTTTGTATTTTTTGCGCACAATGTTATTCATTAATGCGGCACTGTGTGCATTTTGAACTGCAAATGTCTTTGTGCAAGTGTTTAAATGTCGGTAATCTAAACTAAACGATATGTGTTATCGGGTTTTGATACGGGAAACAAAGGATTGTTCATTGGTGAGGTGCAATTTTCTATCACCCCCTGGTATTCAAGTTGATCTAGGATCTCCCTGACTTGTTTTTTAGCTTCCTGCTTTATAGTGTATGGTCTTTGAGCATTTGGGGAAACTTTTAACGGGATCACGTGGTGGGTTGAATCCTCATCCCAACCAACATGATTTTTATACAATGCCGGAGCTAGGGCAACCGCCCACTCCTGCGCATATGCATGTTTAAGATGTATGGGAACGAGGTCGTAAAAGGCTGGAAAAATTACAGTTTCTCCCCTAGGGCACTCCATGACGAATGCTGGCGGCCAGTCTTGCTCTGCTAATAGAATGTCATAACCAGATGACAGATTTTTCCAAAAGAGACCTTTAATTTTCCTGGGCTTGTCCCCCTCCAGCCGGAGTGTTATCTCATGTAACTTATGTGGGACACTTACCCGAGTATCAGGTGTTTCCACCGTGATATACTCACTCAACTCCGCTGTGACCAGAAATTCTTTCAGGTTCTGGCGAGCTATCGTTACTTCTGCCGCGCTGTCTAGCATCGTCAGAGCCCATTCCCTGTTCTGAAGCTGTGTCCTCAGAATTCTGGGCATGTCTGATCTTGAGACCTGCTACCTTCTTCTTTTTGAACTGAGGTTTCTCTTTTTGTTTATCCTCTTTTTTAGGAGCGTAGTCCGCAGCGCGTTGCGTGTCTCTGGACTTTGTACGCTCCTCTAGTCTGTGTTCTGACCGTCATTCCCTCTCGGAGTATCTTGACGAACCCTGAAAGGAACGAGAGGAGCGTGTATCAGTATCCTGATACCTGTCAGGTTTTTTAATATTATCCCTATTCCTGAGGTTATACCTCCTTTCAGAGGGCTCCTGTTGAGGAGGTCTACCTCTGGATTGAGATCTGCTGTCTTTAGACTTTTGTTGTTTTTTATTTTCCCACTTCTTTTTAGAAGAAGTAGGTGTCTGCTTTGTAGTGTCCTTTTCAGGACTGCCCACTAGTTGTGGTTTTAATGCTTTCCCACCTAGACTGTCTCTGCCTAATTCTGCATATGCAGTTTCAATTATTTTGGTAGTTCGTGTTGATGATCCTCTGGACTGAACTCCCTTAGGCGTTGGCGGATCACCGCTGAAGCTGCTTCCCCCTTAATGTTAGCTAGTATTATGGCTGATACCTGGTCAAAGTTATTTAGTAACTTCATCCCTAAGTTAAGGGCAGGCTCTGCTCCGTACGCATTTTGTATCTGTCTCAGTACGTCAGGTATTACTGCTAAGGACGGGATACCATGTGTTCTGGTATATATGGCAGCAAAGACTGAACCCCAAGAGGTGCAGTCCTCTACTTGTGGTGTGATCCCCATGGACAAGCAGATTGTTAGAATTCTGTGTTTTTCATAAGTGGTAGTATTTGGAAATACTGCCTCAAGCTGAGTTATTTTCTGAGCTATCCAGAATGGGATTTGTTCGCGTTTTGCTGGCATTTTGCCCGTTACCGCGTGTAATGTTTGTGGAGTAATTTTATTTCCTGTACTCTGAACTGGAGTACTGTTTGCTGCACCTGCTGGTGCAGGTTGGATTGTTAAAGTCCTCATGATGAATTGTGTCAGGTTTCTGTAGATTTTAATTAAATCTCTGTGTTGTACGAGTAAGTCTGGCTGTGGCATTGTTCCAATGTCAGGGTGCGGTGTGTAAGCCGCTAGTATTGGCCATGTGGCCCCGTCTCCTCCGAGCGGGCCTAATCTTACTCTTTGTCGTACGTGGGTAGGGCGCCATTAAACCAGAAAATGTTTTCCTGGTAAGTGAGTGGAATCTCTATGTCCTCAAACGGGGCATATTCATGTGGTGCATCTCCTCTCAAATAGTAGTGAAATGTATTTGTTATGGCATTTGCTGCTGGGAATGTAACCCATGAATAGAACACCTCTGTTTTGTTTGATTCGTGTGCCTCAATCACGAAAACCACCATGCCTCCCTTGGCTGTTAAGCCATTTTCTAATAGTCTTATGGTGACTGTCCTTCTGAATTTTGGTGCAATCTGTATTACATCCTCAGGATCTTCTCCTCCTGTTTAGAAATTCAGGTCAACTCTCTCATCCCCTGCCTCGGAATCAGGCATGTTTTAGAGGAAGAAGTGTTCACAGGGAACTAAGATGAGGTGTTATGCACAATTTAGGAACAAAATGTCCTTCAAGCTTGATTAACCAACAGCCAATAAATAGTATTCTCGTACTACTCAGCTGTGTCGGATTTTGTGCCCACCCACTCCAGACGTCTCTGGGGTTTTGTGAGTAGGTTCTGAGAGAATAGCACGACTGAACTACTCAGATTCTACTGTTAAATAAGTACCAAACCAACGTTGGTGGCACCATGTCGTGTAGTTCCTATAGTAACCCTGCAGGACCTGCGCATTTGGATAACATATACTGTGGGCTCGGTGGCAGACGAACTCTGAGCACCCCCACCGTATATGTTAGCCTGGTTTGCATTAGCTAGCTCACAGTGCCACTAAAATCTCCTCTTCTCGGGGAGAGATTAGTTTCTGGCAACCTTAGATCATGACAACCCAAATTCCTCAGAATCGTGGAAACAATGTACTACCTTTCGCTCAGTCACTCGTGCCTACTTATTCGGTTTGTCTCAGAGAGTTACACAGAATAAACAGTCGGGCGTTTCAATAAGTATTTATTGAACAGTTGTTATTCTAGTGTAAAATATATGTGCTGCGGTAACCAGCAGACAATAGCAGAGATATATTATCAGCAGTACGATAAAAGCAAAGGGATAGAACAGTTCTACCATATTGCGATAATCATGAATACATACATGAATATATAAGCATTATGCAAGTGCGCGTACTCCTACGATGCCTAACTAGATGTACCTGAGTGTACCTAGCATATATGTAGGTCTAAAAGCCTAAGAACCAAGAATCCTTCTAGGATTTAGTCGAACCCCCATACCTGAATAGAGAGAGTGTGGGACACCGTCCTGGTCTTGAGTTGGACACCCCGCAAGGGCTGTGTTAGACCTCTGTCAGCTGGAGCGACTGCATGCAGGAGCCTCAGCGTCTTTGGTCAGTGTGTCAGCATGGAAGTCTTGGTTCCCTCTGTCTTACCGGGGCAAGATGTGGTGTATTTATACCCTAAAGAGTCTCGGTCCTCAGTATGGTTTGTATTGGTCTGTCGTTAGACATGAGGAAGACGTCAGGGGTGAACTTTGTACATATATATTATGCAGGTGGTGTATTCCTAGAGAACCAATGCGTAATTGATGAGTACAGTGTGGGCCTGTGTTTGGGAAAAACCCTGCTGCATTGAAAACCACAGAATAGATAACGTTCAGCCCTCAGAGCACGTTGTGTACTAGTGAGGACCAATGTAGGTGAAAGATCATGCCTATATAAGGAATCATGACTATAATAGGGCATGAACAGTTATGACCGTAATAGGGCATATGCGGCTTTGACCATAATAGGGCAAGTACGAATATGACCATATTAGGGCAAATAGGAATACGTCCATTTTAGGGCATGTATGAACGGGTCTACATTAGGGCCTCTATACGGGACATAACAACACTGGCCTACCACACCAGGATCTGTACCCTGCGGCTGGACAAGAGCCTGGGGTGGGCTCTCCCACACCCTGTCGTTCGGCCTGCGTCTCTGCACCCTTACACCTGGAGCAGTACCCCCAGAAGACAACTTGGTGGGGGCACTGTTAGCAGTCGCCCCTTCCTCCAGGTCAGGGGGGACACCCTGAACCTGGTCCTCCAACCCAGGGTCTTTACCCTTAGGCTGGATCTGTGCCTGGCAACCCAAGACTTCCGGGGGAGTACACCAACCCCCCCAAGGGAAACACACACCTCATGAGTGGTACGAGAGTCTAGCTGGTGCAGGTCTCCAGCCTCCTGTCCACTTGACAGAGCATGAAGACCCCCAAGGCCAGAAGTGGCCTTACCAGGGTCAGTCCTGGGGTGCTCTGACCTCAGAGCTGGCAACCCCTGACCCACTGCTCCTTTCACTTTGAACTGCGTCCACCCCTCACCCTTTTCTCTGGACTCATGCAGCCTCCCCACAAAGAGCAGTGCTGCCAGACACCAGAACTGGTGGGATGCTTGTTACAGCAGCCCCCAGTCCACCTGACACTTTGAGATCCTCCTCAGGAAATGGCCTCCCGGTACAGACTAGGCCCCCCTCCTGGTGTTCCCTTAAGGAACCAACCTGGTCCTGGGACTGGATTTCAGGCACCTTGGGACACAGCCCACTCCTTCTCCTCTGAGACAGGACGTGGGACCCTACACCCCTCCCACTACACTGGGACCTATCTGGGCTACCACAAACCTCCCATACCTCACTTGATTGGGGAAAACCTGAGCCACCCCTTCAGGATCACTCCCAAAAGCTTCTTCAGACCCTCTGGAATCCCCCAAAAGGTCTGCCTCCAGGCCAAGCTCCCTGGAATCAGAGAACTCATACCCTACCTGGTGTTGGCACAGCTCTGGAAAACAGGGACTTAAAATATGCTCTCTAACAATTGAATCACACAGCCCCCCACAGTTGTTAACCAAGCTACCCTTTGCCTCACCATCCAGTGCCTCACACAAGTACCCCACACCACTCTCCTGAGATTGGCAGGACAGTGTCTGACTGTCTCTGTCACTCAACCCACACTCTTCTGGGCAGTCTCCACACTCACACACCAGGACTCCTACCATGGGGGAACCCCTCTCCCTGCACCTCTCATCTAGAGTGATTAGAGTGTCCCTCCCACCACTAGGAATATGATCCCCGGTGGCAGTTCCCCAATCCACTTCAGGGACACTGCACACCACTGGAGCTACCTCATAAACCTGAACCCCCTGGTGTTTTTTAACCCCCTCCTTCAAGTCTGGCGCCACATCTCTGGGTATGTGTACTTCTCCCTCAGTACTAGACACTACATTCTTGCTGCCACCATCTGAGCTGGACTCCACCTCCAACCCAGCCAAACTCACTTCATGAACTGCATACATTTCTTTTTGCTTGGTTGAGACACTCAGGGCCTCAAGCCTCACAAACTCCTCATCAAGCTCTCTCATTCTCAGCTCATATGCCAAGATCAAGTTCTTTTCTTCCAAGGCATAAGCTTTCCTGCTTTCCTCTGCCTTGGCCTGGATTTCCATTTCCATTTCCATCTGCTTTGTTTTGATCCTCAGGACTTCTAGCTCCTTCTCCCTGACCCTTTGGTTCTCCTCCAGTTCCTCTGGTGAAAAACTGCTAGAGGAATGATTGCTGCCAGCCCTAGAGGCTGCCCTTCCCACAGGCAGATCCTGTGATAAGAAACCATCCCCTTGTGCATCCTCATCCACCTCTGCATCCTCTGCCTCCCCAGCTTCTCTGGCCTCCCACCAGGCCCTTAAGGTCTTCTGTACCTACTCCTTCCTGGAGTTGCTCTTCATGGGACATCCAAAGCTCCTGCAGAACTGCTTGAGTTGACCTACTTTGTAACCATTTAACATTTCAATATCAAACTCCAGTTCTGCAACATCACTTGCCAGTTTACCCTTCTGAGACATGATGCGTGGATACTTCAAGGGTCACTCAAAAATAGAACCAAAAACAAAACACAGTATGTGGTTGCGTAGTGGTCTGCACTAAACTATTGATGTACACCAACCACTGTGGGTCAAGTACAAATACAGGTTCAAATCCCACCGCTGCCACCAATGTTAGAAATAGGGGGACTCTAGTTGGCAGAGGTAGGTACCTTTGCCAAATAGGGACCCTTGCTTCTAGTCAGGGTAAGGGGGAAACGCACCTTAGATATCCCCTGCTCACCCCCTTGGTAGCTTGGCACGAGCAGACAGGCTTATCCCAAAGGCAATGTGTGAAGTATTTGTACCATCACTCACAGTAACACAGTGAAAACATCACAGATGGACACCACACCAGTTTAGAAAAATAAAGTATCTTTATCTAAACTAAACAAGACCAAAACGACAAAAATCCATCACACACAGTTAAAAATATGACTTTAAAATGGTTTCAAGAACTTGTACAATAGAAAACTATGGCCGCAGAGTCGGAAAACAAAGAGATGCAACACTCCTGAGACCATGGGGAGGCGATGCCACAGTTCTGCGACACGCAGAGGACGAGTTGTGTTGAACCCAGTCTGTATGGGGAGTGATGCGTCGATCCTTCGTGACAGTTTCGGTTCGCAGGTGATACATCAGGAAAGCGTGCAGCACAGGTACGATGCGTGGAAATGTGGAATGCGTCGGCGGTCGATGCGACAGCGTCGAGCGGCGCTGCGTCGGTCCTCTTCAGCCGCGAACCCTCGATGCGTCGATTCTTTCAGTTCTTCATGTCTCTTCTTTCTTCCAGCTCCCAAACAGCAGCAACAACCTCCAGAGGCCCAAAACTGGCACAGGCACCTCTTGGCAGGCTAGAACTCACAGCAGCAGAGATCAGGGGAGCTGGGGGTGAAGTCTTTGTGTCCCTGAGACTTCAAAACAGGAGGCCAGCTCACTTCAGGCCCTTGGAGATCTCCTTCAAGCAGGGGACACAGCACACAGCAAAGTCCTTCTCCTTTCCTTGGCAGACCAACTGCAGGCCAACCCCAGACACACAGCAAGGGCAGTACTTCTCCTCAGTCTCTCCAGCTCTTCTCCTTGGGAAAGGTTCCTCTTGAATTCCAGGAATGATCTAAAAGTCTGGTGTTTTGGGTCTGATACTTATACCCTAAAATGTATTTGTTCTCTTTGTGCAAGGGGCTCTGAACCCAGTCCAAACCAGTTCTGGGGGACACTCTACAAGTGCACAACAACATCCATTATCAGTGTGAGCCTTGGCTCCAGACACCACAGGGGGCTGTAACCAGCATTGTGGAAGGCAGGCACAGCCCTATTCAGGAACAGGTGCTAACCCTCCCACCACTCCAAATGCAGATCAGACCTATTCAGCCTAGTGCTGACTCATCCAGACTCCTGGAGCCACTGCACCTCCCCAGCACCTGTCACTCCAAAGCCAGACAGTCAATCCCCAAACAGGCAGAGGCACACAGGATGGTTGAACAAGAAAATAGCCACTTTCTAAAAGTGGTATTTTCAAACACACAATTTAAAAACCATCTTTACTAAATGATGTGTTATTAAATCCTGAGTTCAGGGATACCAAACTCCATTTTTCTATCTTATCCCTATGGGAGATATGCTTGTAAAAGGTTACAAAGCATTCCTCATTCTGTCCTATGGGGCAGGATAGCCTTTCAATAGTGAAAAACAAAATTGGCAGTATTTCACTATCAGGACATACTACACATACCAGTACATGTCCTGCCTTTCACATACACTACACCCTGCCCACGGGGGGTACCTTGGGCTTACCATAGGGGTGCGCTATATGTAAGAAAAGGGAAGGTTAGGACCTGGAAAGTGGGTGCACTTGCCAAGTCGACATGGCAGATAACAAATTGTGCGCAGGCACTGCGGTGGCAGGCCTGAGACATCTTTTCAGGGCTACTCGTTTGCGTGGTACAATCAGTGCTGCAAGCCCACTAGTAGCATTTGATTTACCAGCCCTGGCACACTTAGTGCACTCTACTAGGGACCTACTGGTAAATCAAATATGCCAATCATGGATAACCAATCACAATAACAATTTACAAAGAGAGCATATGCACTTTAGCACTGATCAGCAGTGGTAAAGTGCCCAGAGTCCTATACCCAACAAACACAGGTCAGGAAAAAATAGGAGGAAGAAGTAAAAAGTTTGGGGATAACCCTGCAAAAAGGGGCGTTTCCAGCAATATGTAATTTTATTGTAAAAAAAAAGTTGGATTTGCGTCCCGTACATGAATCCAGAAGGTGCGATCTACGCGACCCCTGAAATTATTATTAAAAAAATGTTTTAATAACTTTCATTTATTAATTTACAAGTTTAGTAACTATCTGAACAAACCTCTCACCTTGAATTTAATATTATTATTGTCTAAATATATGAAAAATATATATGTGAAAAATCACGCGGGAACCACGTTTCGTACGCGGATCTGGAACTAAGGCCCGACAATGTACAGTGATTCGCATACGGTACGCAACTCCATGTTTATATGTAAAAAAAAAAAACATTTTAATACATATATATATGTTTAATATAAACTATACATATACATATCTCCTTGACGTCTGATAGTAATTATTCTTAACAAACGGAGCCGACTTCCAATGCGGTTTCTTTTGTTCTTTATTTACTCGTTAGCCATGACACGTTTCAGCCGACAAGGCGGCCTTGGTCACACACAGTATTACCTTCCAATCACGGGCCTTAACATACCGAGGGTCCGACTGGCAACAAGGAAAGACTACCATTAAACATAAATTACATGGTAATTCGTCCTACTCGAGTTTTCAATCACTCGAAAATCAAACAAGGGTGATAAATGAAAACACGATGTTAAGGGTATCCTGGGCAGTACATAAATTCAAATTGCATATAATGTGGAAATTTCCTGTACATAGTGAATCAGACTTCGAGTGCCATGCAATGCACGACTAGTGTCAAAGTACAGTCTCTCCACTCAATTTAAGTACACACTCGTGTAACTGAAGAATTCTTTTTGCTGATATAAGGCAATTCAAAACTTCAAATGTTTTTTTACCTACTCGAACAGTGTCAAAGTGCACTGCACCATTCAATTGCCCATCTTACATAAAACATCGCAAATTTCGGGCTAGTGCCCATTTGATCATTATATCACCTCACACAACTCTACTTAAGGCAAGTGCCTTATAATATTAGTTGCAGATCACGCCCCCAGAGGTGGGCCATTTTCACAAGGAGTCACTTTCCATTTCCTTACGGATTTAGTACAATTAATGCAATTAATTGATGCTTTTGGAGTACAGCAATTCATACAGCAAGGAAATTAAATTGAATTACAGACATGAATAAAATTCTTCATCACATTTAAGCCCATTAGGTGTTCTGCTGTCGAGCATGAGGATATACCTCGTTTCAAGCTCTCGCAATGTTCTCACTCTGTCACCACCCCTCTTGCTGGCCGGGACTTCGTCTATCACAAAGTATGTAACTTGTGTGGGATCTTGCTAATGTGTGGTTTCGCAGTGACGGGCTACCTGGTATGATCTGTCAGCTTGGGTGATCGCCCTCATGTGCTGCAGGATTCTTTTATGCACTTGCAATGTGGTGCTTCCCACATACTGCAAATTGCATGTGCAGGTTAGGAGGTAGACTGCAAATTCAGTCTTACAGTAGTAGGCCCCCCTGATCTTCACCTCCCTGCCACCAAAGGGGGTAGAGTAGACTGAGGTGTTCTTGCCTATACTGCATGCTCTGCACCTGCTACATTTCTTAAAGCCAGGGACAGGCCTTAACCATCCTGGGTCATGTTACATTTCGGGGCTTGCTTTGACAACAGCGTCTCTTAACGATGGAGCTCTACGATATGTGAGGGGGGTGTTTAGGTAATACCTTCCCAATAACTGGATCCGTTTTAAGAATATGCCAATTTTTATTGACCAGATCCCTGAATTCTTTGTTTTGGGTGTGGAATGTGGTGAGAAAGCACATCTGGGGTTCTACCTTTACCTTCCTGACTTCCTTTTTGGCAAATGGGATCACCTCACGCTTTCTACTATTCGCTGCAAGCCTTGCTGCCTCAATCGTTGCTCCCCTGTAGCCTCTCTCATGGAATCTCTGGCTCATCTCGTTTTGACACTTAATTAGCTCATTGGGTGTGCTGCAATTCCTATTTGCTCGCAACATTTCACTGTATGGGATACTCTGTTTTGTGTGGGCCGGGTGAAAGCTTAATGCATGCAAAGTTGTATTGCCAGCTGTCACCTTCCTGCAGAGCCTGGTCTCAAGGTTCCCTCACTCAACGTATACCTCCACATCTAAGAATGTTTCGTGGCTTTTGCTAATGGTATGGGTGAATTTCAGGTTCACCTCATTGTTATTTAGACGATTGAAAAAGTGTTCAGCTGAGTCAGTTGTACCTCTCCAGATTACAAACAAATCGTCTATAAATCTAGCCCACAATACAATGTGGTTCTCCCATGACTGTGCAAGTTCTCTGCAGAGCACCTGTTCCTCCCACCAGCCTACATGTAAACATGCATAACTGGGGGCAAAACAGCTGCCAATCGCAGTTCCCCGTTTTTGCTGATACAGAACACCATCAAATAAGAAGAAGTTGTCTTCTAAGCATCTCTTCGCCATAGTCAGCAACATTTGGGTATGCTTCCATAAGCTGACAGGCCTGTCACTCAGGAAGGATTCCATAGCCCTCAAACCATCGCTGTGGGCAATGCTGGTGTAAAAAGTTGTTATATTCAGTGCAACTAGTACATAGTCATGTTCCATAGATATGTCATATATCATTCTCAAAAAATCACTGCTATCCCTTACGTATAATGGCAACTTTTCTACGTATGAATTTAGAAAGAAGTCAATGTACTTCGACATATTCTCCATCATACTGCCATTGGCAGAAATTATTGGTCGTCCAGGGGGGGCAACTGATATTTTTGTGCACCTTTGGAATCAAGTACAGCACTGGGGTCCTGGGAGTCTCATTTTTTAAGTATCTAAATTTGTCTTGTGAAAGCAGGCCATCCTTAAACCATTGCTCTAATTCCAAGATGTAGTCCGCTTGAGCTTGGATCATTACTTCACGTTTGCATTTTTTGTAACAATCCCTTTGATTTAATTGGTTACGGGCCTCCTGCAAGTACATACTCATTGGCCATAGGACAACGTTGCCCCCCTTGTCAGAGTTTCGAATGACCACCTGCTTGTTCTTCCTGATTTTTGCCACCAAATCATGATGCTTCCATTCGCTGGAAGTGCGCTTCCTGATGCTTTCATTAATGCCTTTGTTGATCCTTTTCAGACCATCGGTGATTAGTTCATGAAATATATCGATATTATCTTTGGAAAAAATTGGGGTTGCTCTAGATCGTGGCCTGAACGGTGTGGTTACTGTATCTCCACTCTGCAAGTTTTGTTCCGCTATGATGTCCTGAATTGTTATTTCAACATTTGGGTCCTCAATTTCCATCTCCAATTCTCTCATGGTTCCCAGAAACGATAAATCTGCAATGGTAGTACCATCCATAGATGCCGCTGGTTGAACTGTACTACTAGTGACATCCATTTCTCTATTGCTGAGCGTATGCATTTTCAGGAGTTTTAGTTTCCTTGTATATTTTAAGGTATCAATTCTCGCCTGAGGATAATCCATTGTATTTTTCGGACACTATGATAGTCCCAACATTAGAATCTGTTTGTCTGCCTTAGATAATACTAGGTCTGTAAGGTTTACATTGGATTTATCCAGTTCTTCTTCATTTACAATCAGTTGGGCTTCCATATCTTTTAGGTATTTTTGTTTTTGGTCTGTTTTCCTGTTTCTTTGACGTTCCTGCCTCCGTCGTCCCCTCCTCCGGTAGGCTTTTGTGCCCTTGGATTCCGAAGTCTGAGTGTTGTACGGCGGTCCAGCCGTAAAAAATCCAGCTCATCCGAAATGGTAATTTTTCTTCTTGTTGCAACTGTGCTGCCCTGACCATCATTTCTGCTCAGATCTTCGTTACTCGTTCCCACTTCCGAACTGAGCTCCGTTTCTGAGTCTGTCCCTTTTGCTGGGTCATTTGTTGCCACATCCTGTTGTTGCCGCTGTTTTCTAATGCGTTCAAGGCTTTTTGCGAATGTGAAGGTCTGACCTGACTCATAATCTATTTTATCCCGTAAGAATTTCACCACCTTCCTTCGCTTAATGATGTCTTCCTTTGTATATATTTTAAATGTAAAAAAATGTCTAATTGAAAAATAATTAAATACATTTAAAAAATATTTAATATATATGTATATGTATATGCAAATTTTGTATATGTGTATATATATATATATATATTCACAGAAAAAACTGAGGTTTCAGAGACGTTATAGTTAGTAAACACCATTTAAAAAACTTAAAAAATTCACTGAAAAAAAACACAGGTTTCAGGGATGTTATAGTTAGTAATTAGCATTTAAAAAACCTTAGAAATTCACTGAAAAGAACAGAGGTTTCAGGGACGTTATAGTTAGGAATTAGCATTTAAAAAACCTTAGGAAATTCATAGCAAAAACCAAAGGTTACAGGGATGTTATAGTTAGGATGACATTTTACTTGCATGATACCAGAGAAATTCAGCTGTTATAGTTAGCTGAGCTAACTATAAATCGCGCCCCAGCAATGCACTGCTGATGATGTCACATATTACATCACTCATGACATGATCAGTGATATCACTCATGACATCACTGATAACATCTCAAATAACATCACTGATGACATCATCCACTTAATCTCTGATGCACCTCCTCACACACTAATATAACCTTTCATACACCCACTCTAAAATACAGACTACCATTCTCAAAACCATGGACACACCAATATCAGTTAGTAGATACCCTCTCACTGATTTATAGGTCTACACACACATCCACTCACTCAGCCATACAGTCACTCATACACGCAGTCACTGATCAATAGAGGCACTGCACTCATACCCCCATACAGACACTCACACACCGCCACTCACACATACAGTTACTCACACACCTAGTCAATCACCCAAAGAGTCAATACAATGCCATTTACTCACCATTACAGTTTTACACACACCACCTCATTTATTCATACATATACTAACAAATATGCACTCTCCTATACAGTCACTGACACCAGCACACACTCACCCATTCAGCCACTCTCACAATCACTCACTCATACATGCAGTCACTTATTTACTCCTAACACTCACATGTACTGCCTTCCACATATTCAGTTACTCACCCATATACCACTGAGACATCCATTCACTCACTGACACTGCCAAATGCACACTCACTCACCCATACAGTCCCTCACAGATGCACTCATGAACCCATACACCCAGTGAATCACCCACTCACACATCCATGCAGGGAGTCACACACACACCACCCACCCACACAGACACTCAGGCACCCATATAGGTACTCAGACAACCAATCAATAACCCATATAGACACTCATGTACCTACTCACCAACCCATGTCGGCACTTACACACCAACTGACAGACTGGTACACACATTCACACAGATTACTCACTTACCCATACATTCACTAAGACATGTTAAATCACTCATTTATACAGTCAGTCACGCACCAACTAAATCATCCATACAGTCACTCATACACCCACTCATTCTTCGAATACATCTTGGCGTATATATATATATATAACATTCTTAAACGTTTTAGAAATCTCAGTCACTGGATGATGTCATCAGTGATGTCATCAGTCTTGTCAATTTGAGATGTCATCAGTGACCATGTCATGAATGATGTAATATGTGACGTTATCAGCAGTGCATTGCGGGGCGTGAGTTTTAGTTAGCTGAACTAACTATAATGGCGGAATTTCTATGGTTTTGTATGAGTGAAATGTCCAACTAACTATAACGTGCCCGAAACCTATGGTTTTTTCAGTGAATTTCTAAATATAACGTGCCTGAAACCTATGGTTTTTTCAGTGAATTTCAATGGTTTTTAAATGTTAATTTGAAACTACAATGTCCCTGAAACCTATATTGTTTTTAAGTAAATTTTAAAAAGAAGTGCATACTTTTTGTAGTGAAAAACTAACTGTAACAGTAGTCTGTTATAAGTTATAATTTAACAATGTTTAAAACTTAATTAGCACTAATTAACATATAAGTGTGGAAAAAGTGTGACGCAGCAGCTATGATACCTGACTTAAAACAACAGCGTTCACAGTTCGATTCCCGGCTCCTTCGTCACGTTAGCCCACCACTATGTCACTGTGGGCAATACCTTGCTTAATCTTCCCAACGCCCCGAGCGCCGGGACATCTCTCTGGAGGTAGCTGTACGCTTTACAAATGCTGGCATTTTTTTACTTTAAAACCATAGTGATGAGAAATATTAGCACGTATTTTTTTTTTTCTATTCTGAACGATATTTTTTTTTATGTCTTCTATTTAGAATTACGGCAATTAATTAATAGATGTTTGTAGTCATGAGAATGGAAATGACATGGTTTGCCGGGTAACAGTTTTTAAGCTCTCCAACGTATGTACATATTAAGGACCTTATACGTGTTAGGATCGAAATCAAAACCTTTACCGCATCACATTTTGTAACTTTTCCCAACACGTGCACAAGTTAAACAGTGCAAACGTGAGCACGTGTCTACTGTGAAACGTGACATCTAAATGGGCGGAGCCTCATCTTCCTTCCATAGACTACTCAATAACCAAAAAGTATATAAACCACACCCGTTCTTTGATTAGTTTCGTTTACGCGACTTATTTACGCGTGTCCATTCTGCGATGCACGCTCCCTTTTCTAGCGTCGGATTCTTGTTTTGCGGCTACAAAACATATTCCAGAGTTGTAAGTTGTTTGATTATGGCATAGTAGATATTTATAATACGTAGCTATTTGTTAATATGTATACATTTGTATTTAGAAAAAAGTGTTATTGGTTGTTTTTGCCATTTATATGTAACGTCAGCAGCTTGTTTTCAGAAACAGACAGAATACAGCAAACATTGTTCCTTTCCTGGCTCCTTTGAGATCATATAGTGTGACTTTGTATATTATAATATTGACACTGTACTTGACCTCAGAGGTGTTGGTGACCCGTCGGCACGAAGACTAAAGATTTATATGTAACGTGAGCAGCTTCTGGTTGTTACTCTGTTTCCCCCTTGGTATCATATAGTGTGATTATGTATATTATAATAACCACCCATTATGATCTCAGAGAAGTTTATGACCCGTTGGCGCGAAGACTAAAGATTTATATGTAACGTCAGCAGCTTCTGGCTCTTACTCTGTTTCCCCCTTGGGATCATATACTGTGAATATGTATATTAAAATATTAACAGTCATTGTGATCTCAGAGGAGTTTATGACCCGTCGGCGCGAAGACTAAAGATTTATATGTAACGTCAGCAGCTTCTAGTTCTTACTCTGTTTCCCCCCTGGGATCATATAGTGTGAGTATGTATATTGTAATATTCACAGTCATTATGTCCCGGATAAAAGAAGCTCTAAACATATTCACCGCTGGAAAGTATTTCGTTATTGATCTTGTTTTGTGTTCATGACTTTATTTTCCTTTTCCTTTTTGTGTGGCATCAGTGTCACTCTCTATATTGTAGTAGAGTGTCATATTTTCACACAACAGGAATTGGAGATTTGTCGCTGCCAGGAGTAAACCATCTGAAATACAGCTTACTGACCTTTATAACTTACATGATCAGATATTTTTACAGTGAGAATATTTTTCGAAATTGCAGTTTAAAAAAGATTGTTTGCATAGACACTTTCTTACTGAATGCCTTTGATAAACCCTACATTTTTGAATGATTTTTTGGTATTTCTCTTTTTCTCTGTTGTGGTTCCTATTCTCGTTCTCCCTATAGAATTGATAGGAATAGTAGTGTATATATTACTACTATCCTATATGTTCTTAAAGGAGTCCGTGATCTGTTAGCGGAGCAGTGAGCGACCTCTAAGCACTACGACTGAACTTTCCAAAGTTCTACAGAATAGAAATTGTAAAAAATGATGAAGCGTACATTTCTATGTAATATAAAGTCATTTGTGTTTAACAGTTTTTTACTTGTTATTGTTCTTGTGACCTGAGATGATGTAGTGTGGGAGTGTTTCTTGTAGCACTTCTTTTCTACTTTATCTAAAAGTAACTCGTGCCCTCTTATATTATCAAGAATATGGGGCAACAATTTTACAAAGTATAGCAGAAAAAAAAGGGAGGGTGTGGCCACGCTTAAGGGATATTTTATGAATTGCGTTTGTATTTGTCACCTCTTTGATATATACAGCTTCAGTTTTCGAACAAAGTTTATTTGTAATTGCTTAATAAAAACTGTTTCAAACCTAGACTGAAATTTTTGCTGCGCAACCACACCTCCCCGTCAGAAAAGTAAACACCACATTCTAAGTAAATAGTGCTACTGGGAAGTATCCCACCTGCAAACTTAATAAAAAGAAGACCGCAACACACTCTGTTATTTTCCCGCCGTGATTTGTACACCCCACGCCAATTAAATAAATGGCCCTTAAAAAATATAAAAAACAATTTTTACCTTCACAATCCCTGTTCATTACCTTGTGACCACTTTACAGAGTTAATAGTGTTCCTACCCTCCCCGCTGCTACTTTGTTTTCCCGTACTCCATTGAAGTGCGTCACAAAACGCTTCACAACAGTGAAACCTTCCCAACCAATAATGAGCAAACTTGTACTCGGAACACTTTAGCCAATAAAATGTCCATGGTGTTCCGCAGAGGGGGAGGGAATCGCTGCCAACACTTCTACTTTTAATGCTTCACAGCCAATGAACATTAAGCTTGGGAAGGTCCTGCTTGGAACACATTACCCAATCAGCTGTCCCTGATGCTCCGCGGAGGGGAGGGAATGGCTGGCAACACTTCTACTTTAAATGGTTTACAGCCAATGAACATTAAGCTTGGGAAGGTCCTGCTTGGAACATGTGAGCCAATCAGATGTCCTTGCTACTCCGCGCAGGGGGAGGGAATGGCTGGCAACACTTTTACTTTTAATGGTTCGCAGCCAATGAACATTGAGCTCGTTGTTGGAACACCTCAGCCAATTAAACTTTAATTTTGTTAACTCTCCGTGATAAAAGTGAACACCGCATTATAAGTAAACATTACTGCGCATTATATTAAAGGACGGTAAAGGAAGGTAAAGGAAGGCTGCAATACGGCGCATTGTTATTTTCCCGATATGATTTCCTCAGCCTACTGAACATTGCCGGAATACCGCGCATCGTTGTTTTGCGGACGTGATTTCCACAGCCTACGCATTTCCACAGCCTACGCAACATTCACACTACCTGTGTGTGCACCCTACACACTGCTTGCCGCAATACGGCGCATTGTTTTCCCGACGGGATTTCCAGAGCCTACGCAACCTTTCCGCAATACCGCGCACCGTTGTTCTCCGGACGTGATTTCCACGGCCTACGCAACTTTCAAACTCCCTGCCTCTGCACCGTACAGACTGCTTAAACTAAGACCACAGTGTTCCTACTATACCCTCTTATACAATTATTCTCTTATTTTTCCCCCTACGCCTTTCAACTCAGTCACAAAATGGCTGCCAACACTTCCTAGTTTCAACAGTTTGCAGCCAATGAGCCGCAAGCTCGTGCTCGTAACGCCTCAGCCAATCAGATGTCAGAATTCTCAAATATCGATATCTGGAAAAGTTGATATATTTCAAAAACTACTGAACGGATTTACCCAATTTAAACAAAAGCGTGCTTTCTGGACCAAGACCTTTCTCCCTGCCAAATTTGGCGTAATTCCGTTCAGCAGTTTGACCTGTAGCCTTGTCTAAAGTTTCCTATGGAAATTGCATGGAGAAAACACGTTTTGGGACCCCCTTTTTTCTTAGCCCCCTTGACGAATCCCCCAAACTTACAGGATAGGAGCTGACCTGAAAAGAGGAACTTTTGGAAAATTTCGTAAAGATTCGTCAAATGACGCCAAAGTTATAAGCACATCAAAAAATGCTTTTCCTATGGAAACGTGGTCCTAACTATAACTATCTACTGGCGACCGCCAGTAGATAATATATATATATTTATTTGAAATGCAAGGAATTCTGGGCAATCCAGAATAGAACCAGCGGCACACCGGAGGACGGCACAATAGACTTTATTGTGCACACAAATAACACGTTTCGGTGAAGCCTTTCTCAAGTCTATTGTGCCGTCCTCCGGTGTGACGCTGGTTCTTTTCTGGATTGCCCAGAATTCCTTGCATTTCAAATTTATGACGGCTGCTGCCACCGTCGCAGGCACCGGCATCGTAAGGAAGTGGATCGGCTGAGTGCAGTAACTGTCGGGAGTAACATATATATATATATATATGTATATTATCTACTGGCGGTCGCCAGTAGATAGTTATAGTTAGGACCTATTTTCCATAGAAAATCCTCAACATTCTATTTGAAATAACTTTGGCGCCGGTTGACGAATCTTCGCGAAATTCTCAAAACTTGTGGGGCGCTCCGGTCCGCTCCTATCCTGAAAGTCTCGGGGTGATTCGTCAAGTTGGGGCCGAGAAAAAAGGGTGGTCCCAAAATGTGTTTTCCCCATGCAATTTTCCATAGGAACCTTTAGTCACAGCTACAGCCCGAACTGCTGAACGGAATTACACCAAATTTGTCAAAAAGGTAGCCCTTGGTTCAGAGTCGTGCCTTTTGCTGAAATGGTGTAAATCCGTTCAGTAGTTCCTGAGAAAATCAAAACTAAAATCACATATATATCTATGGCCGCGTAGGGTCTGCGCACCCTCCCGATCACGAGCTGCATGCTAATTGGCTGTCAACTGGCTGTCAACACTCCAAATCAGGAAGTGTTGGCAGCCATTTTGTGCCTCGGTAGAACCGAGGCACAGAAACAAGTGCGCAAAATGGAAAAAGGGGGCAGGGTAGAAACACCCTGACCCCCTAGGTCTGCTCAGGGGGTCCCACAAGGACCCCGTGGGCAGAAAAAAGCATTTTTTTTTTTTTAAATCGGCGGGATGCACTTAGGGTGCGCGGATCCCGCCATGATTTAAAAAAAAAATCTCCCGCGCTTCGAGGCTATTTTGCCCCCGGGTGGGCCAAGTCCCGGGGCATGCTGGGGTTGGTTTATAGTTTATGGGGGGGCCTCTAAGGCCCCCCAAGCCCCAGGGACCGCCACCCCTGGGGCTTTATATAGATAATGCTGGCGGGGGGGCACACAGCCCCCCCGCAGCCCCGGGGACCTCCACCCCCCGGGGCTTATTTAAAAAAAAAAAAAAATGACCTGTGTGGGGGGGGCTCCAGCCCCCCCACATGCCCCGGGGACCGCCACCTCCCCGGGGCACTAACAAAACAAATTTGGGGGTCGGTTTCAGACCCCCGAAGCCCCGGGGACCACCACCTCCCCGGGGCTCAGTACATGTTGGGAGGGGGGCTGCGCGGCCCCCCTCCTGGAGCTTGTGGTGGCCCTGGGGACCGCCACCCCCAGAGCTGGCTCCTGCAGTGTCCCGGGGTGCCTACCCCGGGACACTGCTGTTTGCAATGGCAGGACGGGAGCCTCGCGGTTCCCGCCCTGTCATTGCAAACTTGCTTTGCTTCATTGAAGCGAGAGCAGGAAACCTGCTCTCGCTTCAATGAAGCAAAGCAGATTGCTTTTCCATAAGGGGAGCTGCATGTCAGCAGCTCCCCTTATGGAAAAGCAATGCCAGCTCCCGCAGGACGCGGGGAGCCGGCGGGACCGTGCGGGGATTGGGGACCCCCCCACGGTCCCCAATGAGTGGCCAGGCCCTGGGGGATGGGGTCCCCGGGGCCATTAGTGGCCCGGGAGGGGGGCCACACAGCCCCCTCCCCAAAAAGAATATTATTAAAAAAAACAACAAAAAAAAACGTAAAGGCCGGGGGATGGGGTCCCTGGGACCTTAAATGGCCTGAGGAAGGGGGCCACGCAGCCCCCCTCCAAATATTTAAAAAAAAAAAAGAGGGCATGCCCCGGGGGATGGGGTCCCCGGGGCCAATAGAGGCCCAGGGAAGGGGGGCCACGCGGCCCCCTTCCTGTTTAAAAAAATAAATAAATCCTCAGGCCCCGGGGGATGGGGTCCCCGGGGCCAAAAGTGGCCGAGGGAAGGGGGGCCACGCAGCCCCCCTCCCATACAAAAAAAAGAAACAAACAAAAAAAAAAGACCGGCATCGTGCCGGAGGCCCCGCCCCCTCCCTGCAGCAGTCTGCCCCTGGCGCGTTTTAAGAAGGGGAAGTAATTCCCCTTGAATACTGGGGGTCCCTGGGGGCCAACTAGCCCACCAGGAACCTCCAGTATGCGCCAGGGAGCTGTGTTGCAGAGAGGTGTACAGAGGCCACGCCCCTTTTTACACCTCTCTGCAACGCAGCTCTGTGGCGCTTTTTGGAGGTACATGGTGGGCTAGTTGGACTCCAGGGACCCTTAGGATTCAAGGGGACTTAATCCCCCAACTTAAAACGCGCCACGGGCGCGTTTGCACAGTGGTGAAGGGAGGGGGCGGTGCTTCAGGTGACATGTGTGCAAACAGGCCCCGTGGCGCGTTTTAAGATGGGGAATTAAATCCCCTTCAATCCTGAGGGTCCCTGGGGGACAACTAGCCCACCAGGTACGTCCAGAAAGCGCCACAGAGCTGCGTTGCAGAGAGGTGTAAAAAGGGGCATGGCCTCTGAACACCTCTCTGCAACGCAGCTCCCTGGCGCATACTGGAGGTACCGGGTGGGCTAGTTGGACCCCAGGGACCGTCATGATTCAAGGGGACTTAATCCCCCAACTTAAAACGCGCCACGGTGCGCGTTTGTACAGTGGTGAAGGGAGGGCGGGGCTTGAGGTGACATGTGTGCAAACAGGCCCCGTGGCGTGTTTTAAGTTGGGGGATTAAGTCCCCTTCAATCCTGAGGGTCCCTGGAGTCCAACTAGCCCACCAGGTACCTTCAATAAGCACAACAGAGTTGCGTTGCAGAGAGGTGAAAAAGGTGCGTGGCCTCGGAACGCCTCTCTGCAACTCAGCTCTGTGGTCCTAACTGTAGGTACCTGGGGGCTAGTTGGGCCCCAGGGACACTCAGGATTCAAGGGGCCTTAATCCCGCAACTTAAAACGTGCCACGGGGCGCATTTGCACACATGTCACCTCAGGCCCCCCCCTCCCTTCACCACTGTGCAAACGCGCCCTGTAGCGCGTTTTAAGAGGTAGTTTTAATCCCCCTGCCCTATTATGTACTAGGGACTTACAGAGGAGGTCATGCTAATCACAGGGGTACCCCAACACATAGTGTTCCCTAGTGTATGTAGGTGTTTTCACTGTATTCTAAGTGTGTTTTAGCATAGCACTGGCTCTGGTTAGTCAGAGTCAGTTACCACCAGTACACGTCGGAAAATGTTGTGGGCACAGGATGATTTTGGAACAAGGCCTCTTTCTGCTCCTCTGTTGGTTCTATCTGCACATCTTTTGCTTCTTCCTGCACTTTTCTTCGTCTTTGTGGACTTCTGTTGCTTCTTTTTGCATTTCTTTTGCTTCTTTCTGTGCGTTTTTTCTTCTTTTTTCACATGTCCTACCTCTGTAGGCATAGTTAAAAACTAGCATTTAAAAAACCTTTGAAATTCACTGAAAAAAACATAGGTTTCAGGCACGTTATAGTTAGAAATTAGCATTTAAAAAACCTTTGAAATTCACTGAAAAAACCATAGGTTTTAGGGACAGTTTTAGTTAGTTGGACATTTCACTCGTACAAAACCCGTGAAATTCCCCCGTTACAGTTAGTTCAGCTAACTATAACTCGCGCCCCCGCAATGCACTGCTGATGACGTCACATATTACATCACTCATGACATGGTCCACCATATACATACATATATATTTATATATTTTTTTTCTAAATATATATATATATATATATAGAAATTGGGTTTCTGGTTGTCAGAGGTATGCACCCTGTCCAAGCAGGAACCACAATCCTAGTCAGTGTACGTCACAACACACCCTAAATTACCCTGTGGACAACCTCTGGTAGTTAGGCGCAGAGCAGATAGGCTTAACTTAAGAGTGTGTAAAGTATTTTAACACAGTGAAAACACCCCAAAAAGACTCCACACTAATAATTGAACATTCTGGCACATTGTATCATATGGGAGTCTAGAAGGGGTAACTACACCGCATTACTTTATTCAACCTGACAAGTGGTTTGACCACTTCACCTTACTATACGATAAAAGGGAAGCAATTCCCTGTGTGGGTGGTAGTGATAACCAGTTTGAATGTGTACCCAACGATATAGGGGGGGGGCGTAGGACCCCTTTTTAGCCTGGTTGACACTCTTAGGAGTATTGAGAGGATGAAATCAGCGAAAGCCCCCGGGCCGGAAGGATACCGGGAGATCTGTATAAGTCGGAACCGCTTGTTTGGGCCCCCTCCTTAAATTTTGTGTCCAATGCAGTCGCCAATGGGGGAAATTACCTGAGACCTGGAGAGGGGCGGAAATAATAACTATATACATAAACGGCGACACCTCCACCCCATCGAATTTTAGGCCAATCAGCTTATTAGACAACATGCAAAAAATCTTTGCCAGACAGGTTTTGGATAAATTATCAACCTGGATGGACCACAATGAGATCTTATCACCCTACCAAGCAGGCTTTCACACCAAAACTAGTACATGTGATCAGGTGTTTAGCCTTATCTTACTTATCGGGAAATACGTGCAATTAAAAAAGCAAAAACTGTACATAGCTTTTGTTGACCTCTGTGCCGGCTATGACCTGGTACCACGGTAAATGCTTTGGTTGGTTTTAAAAGGAATGGGAGCCTGGAAACAACTGGTGAATCTACTTGTAAGGATGCATGAGAACAACTAAGCACAGGTTAGATGGGGGAATTCTGGCAAATTAACTATCAAGATCCCAATTCAGCGAGGGGTACGCCAAAGCTGTGTCCTTGTGCCCACACTGTTCTCCCTCTCCGTAAATGGGGAGGTCACCGAACTGCAGGATTGTGAAAACGATTCTCCAATATTAAATGGAGAAAAAGTACCAGTCCTATTGTTTGCTGATGACTCTTTAATTCTATCCAGGACCCCAATGGGACTCCAGAGGCTAATCAATAAATGTCTGGGATTCTGTGAGTCAAGGGGCCTGGAATTAAATGCTGAGAAGACAGAATACATGGTATTTGGCAAATCAAAGGTAGATGTAGACCAGTAAAAATAATGGGGAAACCACTTGAGAGGGTGTTTAAATTTGATTATTTGGGAGTAAGGTTAACCGAAACTCTGAGCTGGGATCCCCAAATAGACAAAAGCCAACTAACTCTGTGCTATAAGTCCAAATCCTGACTGCGTTTTCACAAGCAGTCTTGGTCTCGGTCAATTACTCCTGCTCTGGAGATTTACCAAATGAAAGCCCAAAATGCTGCATTATATGGTGAAGAGTTATGGGGTCATGGTAACTTGCACAAGCTAGTGGTGAGTTCAAGTACATTTGCTAGGTCCCTGATACCTGTCCCAGCTAGCACTCCGTCGACTCCACTTTTCTTTGACTTAGGGCTGAAGAGAATTGGTGACATGTCCGCAATTGAAACCACTGATCTACTGGCTATGGATTTGGTCCACTCTGGAGATAGGTCAATACTGTGAATCTTTGGAAAAAGTCTTAAATCTGAGTGGTGCCAAACAGATCCCTTGGCTTCGCCATGTAAAATTCTGGTGTAGTTCACTGGGTTTGACTCGTTTGTGGGAATGTCTGGAATGTATTAGTAAGAATAATTCTGTCACTGTGAAAGCTAAGTACTGGGCATTCATGGAAGAACGGTCTGTGTCTAATAGATCAGTGGGGTGTCTGACCACTGAGTTTCTAAATATCAAACCCTTTTCTGAGTTTGAGCTTTTTTATGACCAGATCTCCCCACTTATGGCGAAAAGTCTCTATGTGAGATTCAGATATGGCTGTTTACCCTTAAGGTCATTTAATGTATGGGAAAAGAACACAGATACAACTGCTTGCCCAGCTTGTAGTTATGTACTGGAGACAGTAGAACACATTCTTTTTTTCTGTAATGAATATTATTCTCATCGCAAAAAGTGGATTCGCCCCATTTGCTGTAGATTGGGAATCAGACAATATAGGGTTATAAAAATCTGACACTACACTACTCCTTGTATTTGCTGTAAGCAGATTTCTGTTCAGTGTATGGTTCTGGTGCCAGAAGTTCTTGTCCCATGCTGTTCGTGAGGTTCCAGCCTTAAATGAATTGTACGTGTAGCCAGGATTTCAATGAATGTCAACCTAGGAACCTCTATAGAGGAATGCTGAATGCTTTGAGATACACAGCACTTTATGATTATGAGTTGCAGTTGTTTGAAGATAAATTTATTATTATTATATTAATACCTGATAGCATGGATTGATGATTATTGAGGTACTTAGTATTCATAGACCTGATAATGTAATATTGACATGTTTTTATCTATGGATTTTTTTTACTGTTCATATGATTGCATAAAATTGGAATATTGGCGACGTCAGTGAATAGCAGATCTAAGCTGTATATTGACCAGAAGAAATTAAATAATTTTGTACTAGTCGATTTCTGATGTCTCCCAATTGCGTTGGTTTGAAATATGAAAATGAAAGCCACCTTGCGCATGCTGGTCGATAAGTGAATACTGTTTAAGACAAATTTATTTTACTACTGTATTTATTGATGGGCTTTTAATATGAATATCAATTTTTTTTAATGTTTTGATGTATTTATTACTGTGCTCTTTAATGCTCGTATGACCGAATAAAGTTAAATTGAAATTGAAATTGGCTCCACACCAAATTAGAAAAATAAAGCTTACTTTTATAAATAAAACAAGACCAAAATGACAGAAATCCAACAAGCAGAAGTTGAGATATGAATTTTTAAAGAATAAATGTAAAATAGCACTTAGAAGCAATAAGCGCTTAAATGGGTTATCTGGTCGCACTGGACTGGCAAAGTCAAATGTTCAGGCTAACCGCAGATGCAGGTAGTTGAAGTCTTTGATATCCCTGAGGCTTAGAACAGAGTGCAAGCCAGCAAGACCTTGAAGTCACTCTCGGTTCAAGTGATACAGGTCCAGTCCTTCTAACCCAGGCACGAGAACAGCAGGCATCAGGGCAGCTCAGCAAGGCCAGAGCGTAGCAAGGCAGAAGTCCAGCAAAGCAGCAGTCCAGCAGAGTGGCAGTCCTTTCAGCAGCACAGCAGCTCTTCTTCCTAGCAGAGTAGTCACAGGTCCACTAGTGTACTGAAGCCATTGAGTCAGAGGTCCAGTACTTACACCCAATGGTGCCTTTGAAATGGGGGAGACTTCAAAGAGAATTTGGACGTGCAGAGAGGTCCTCCCTTCCTGCCCTGGCTCCAGACTCACTACAGGGGGGTATGCAGCCCTTTGTGTAGTGATAGGACATGGTCCTTTCAGGTATAAGTGTGAGGCTGTGCCAAGCCCCTCTCTCGCATCTCCCAGGCAGGCCCATCAAGCCCCACCTAAGATCACTTTGTGTGGCTGTCTAGAGGGAATACACAAAGCTGAGCTGTCACCCAACCCAGATTGAACAGAGACAGGCAGCAGGCACCAAAAGGCTAAAGTAAGTACATGCCCACTTTCTAAAAGTGGCAGTTGCTAAACTGTAATTTACAATCCAACTTCACCATAAGTTGTGATTTTAAATTAGGAGCCCAGTGATAGCAAACTTGAAAAGTCTATCTCTTCACAATTGAGAATTACACTTAAAAGATTTAATAAGATAATCTCAATGTTATACTATCGGAGAGATAGGCCTTGCAGTAGTGAAAAATAAAATTGGGAGTTTTTTACTACCAGGACATGTAGAACTTAAAAGTGCATATCCTGCATTTTAAATACATTGCACCCTTCCCTGTCAGTTAGACAGGGCCTACAGGGGGTGACTTAAATGTATAAAAAGGTTTAGGCCTGGGAAAGGGGAATCTTGGAGAAATTTTCAAAACTAGTATGCATCTGAGTTCAGCTGCTGTGTTGAAAGTTTTGGGGTGATTTGTCAAGCAGGGACCGAGAAAAATGGGGTTATCCCAAAACACAGTATCCCCATTCAATTTCCCATAGGGATTTTGAACATGACTACATCCCGAACCGCTGGACGGAATTACACCAAATTTGTCAGAAAGCTAGATCTTGGTCCACAAAGAGCCCGTTTTATGTTTTGGTGCAAGTCTGTTCAGTAGTTTTTGAATTATTAAAGAAAAAGCTAAATTGTATATCTAGGGATGTGGATCCTCCATGGATCCAACAGATCTCATGCTGAGATCTGATTGGCTGCCAACACTTCAACCAGAAAGTGTTGGCAGCCATTTTGGAACACGGACGCAGTCGAGTCACAAAAAAAAGCAAAAACAAAAAAAAAGAGAAGGGGGCAGGATAGGAACACCTTGACTCCCCAGGACTGGTGGTGGGGGGCAAAAATATATTTGCTTCAATTTTGCCGCAAAATTGCAATGGATCCGCAAATACGTGGCAAAATTGAAAATAAACCAAGCACGGTCTCCCATGCTTGTTCAAAGTTGAGCCCCCGGGTGGACCAGGTCCCGGGGGCTAATATAAATATAAAGTGTCAGGGAGCGGTGTGCACGCGGCCCCCTTCCCATGGCTGATATCGCCCCAGGGACCACCACCTCCCTGGGGCAAAGTCAAAAATAAAATATCATGGGAGGGGGCCACTTGGCCCCCCTCCTCTGCCATTTACATCCCCCAAGACCACCACCCCCCCAGGACCTGCCCATATTTAGAATGGGAAGTGGGGCCTCGCAACCCCATTCCCGTGCCATTTTCGGCCCCAAGGACCACCACCTCCCCGGGGCAAGCCCTGCAATAGTAAAGGAGGGGGGCCATGCACCCCCTCTTCTGGAGCCAATAATGGCCCTGGGGACTGCCACTCCCCCATGGCCGGCTCCCTAAGTGCCAAAGTGCCCACTCTCGAGACTTGTTGCTGTTGCTTGGCATGAGCTTTGACAGTTCCCACCAAGTAAGAGCAAACTCCCAGTGGACGGGAGCAGGAAAACTGCTCCCCCTTGCTGGGACCTAACATTTCATCTTGGCGAAGTCCCGTCCACCTTAGTAGTATGCAAAGGTCTTTCCGCCTTTTGCCAGGATGATGGATAGCTTACCAAAAGACCCTCCAACACTTTTCACGCCGATTTTGGTGATGCATTCTTGATGCCAAGGAATATCATGACATCCCACCAAACAAAGAAGCACTTACTTCATATAGTTAAGAGGAAGTACACTTGTTTGGTAGAGATTCACCTCTTTGTAGTCTTGTCATCTTCTCTTTTTGAGGATTCACATTATCACAGAGTTCTTGAAAAAGCCACTCAAGGAACTATCACACTGCCGAAATTAAATACACACAAGGTCACTGGAGACATTTCCTCATGGTCCATTTCGCAGTTGCAGTGTAGAAAATGCACAACACATTTACCCACAGAGATAGCACTTACCAATTAACCAGTGGAAAGTACTCCAGGTGGGTAGACATTTTGTGCAAAATTGTAGACTCTTGTTGGAGAAACGGGCAGGTGAGTTTTCGTTCTAGCCCTGATGCTCATTTCACAGAAATTAAACCTCAACAAGAATACTTGCAAATATAGACATAGCAGGTGCCCCAGTTGAAGCTCCGATTCAGTAAAGGACAAATGATCCTACCTCGTTGGGCTTGGCGAAGGTAAGGCAAGTGTGTTTTCTCTGCAATTCCGAGGAATAGGAAGAGGACATGTACACCACTATGTAGTCCTGTTGTCTTTTCTATATACGAGGATTCATGTTATCACAGATTTCTGGGCCAACTCCCAAGTGCGCAGGGCCTTCGGCCATGTGCGGTGGTGGATAGATTAACATATAGTAATTATATATTACTTTACATTAAAAAAACAGATTTTTTTTTTTTTTTAAACAAGATAGTAGGCCAGACCAAAACCAAAACTCTGCTCAACTGTTGTAGCTATGGCACAAGCAACATGCAATTCCAAGAAAAGTGTGTATTAAGTATGAGAGTCTCAACAAATTTAAATTCAAGAAAGTAACACAACAAAATTCCAAATTCAATTTTGAAAAATAGCAAAAAATAACAGGCAAAAGCACACCACAGTAATGAAAATCACACAAGGGGAGGTGGTTGAGAAATGTTTATGGGACAAATACTTAGAAAATGTAAAGCACAATAGAAAAATAGCAGTTTATTTTTTGTTAGACTGTAGACATGAATTCAGGCCGATTACTATAGATCAAAGGTTGGATACACTAAGCAGTTTGTCCTGGCCAAATATTTTACCGGGAGAGTTAGGCCGGTTAAGGTGGGCAAAATCTGGCCCATTACAAGTTGGACTCTAAGAGCTTGTAGTAAAGTAGCCTTCTTGTTTACTGCAAAATGTAATTCACAAATCTATGAGTGTAAATCTTCACCCCCAACTGTCTTTTTTATGGGGAGGTTCTCACATGTTTAAGTTTGCTACTTAGGGCCCGATTCCGATCTCGCTCGGAAAGCCTTCCGATCGACTCGGATCGGGAATGGCTTCCGACCGACACGTACGCGCGCTGTCCGACCGACGTAGTACGATGCAACGCGTGTCAAATAGAAACGACTCGCACGGAGCATAAAACGGACGACCAACACGTACGGAAATCAATCCGTCCTTGCGAAATGTCCGGAAAAGAGCCCGATGCAACCGACTCGTACGCGGACGCTGCAACATACCTCAGCGTGAATGGAACAGACTCTGACCACACCACTAATACATGAAAAAGCATCCATTGCTGTCAACGGAACGTTTCCGTCATGCTCAACAAAATACACTAGAAACAGACAGAAAAAGTCCAAACAAGCATTGTCAAAGGCAAAAAAAAAAAAAATTAGACACACCCACAACTCCACCTATATAAAGGGCCAAATTCCTTACCATGATCCTTTGCAAATTCAACAGACCTGCCAGCAGATACCACCACTACACTGCACTGATACATACACTCGCAACCCACCCACCACACAACCTGTACACTACTAGCAACTGTCAAATACCACACTCACAAACACAAACCTTTACTCATACTCACTCACCCTCACTTTCACACTCACCCACACATCCATTTCCACCACCACCCATCACCATGCCCTCAAAGAAGAATCCAAAGTTCACAGACAGTGAGTTGGAAGTCATGGTAGATAAAATTCTCAGAGTAGAGCCACAGTTATTTGGCACCTTGGTCCAACAGACCCCCCTGTCCCCGAGAATCAAGATGTGGGAGAGGATTGTCAACAAGGTGAACGCTCAAACACCTTGCCTGCGCACAATGGAAGATATCAGGAACAGGTACTATGATGTGCAAATGAGGGTCAAGAAGCTCATTAACAAAGAGCATGAACTGAGTCAGCGGACTGTTGGTGGCCCTCCTGCAACACCTGTTCACTTCACTTCCTGGGAGGAGAAGGTGCGGGCAATCCTTCCACCGGAGGGCGTCCATGGAATATCAGGACTACCAGAGCCTGGTGAGTACATACTCAAATAGCCAAGATTGATAGCAAATACACAGCCACAGACATCACTGTCAAGGACACAGTGATACAAATCACTGTCAGCAAAGCCATAACAACATCAAGCAAATGAGCCTGTGAAGTGTATGCCAGTTTGACAAACAAAATACCTGCAATCTCAGAGTAATATGTAACTATTTCATGACGTACCAATTTACTAAAAAACACAGCAAGGCTTTGTGCTCAAAACAGCAACCACCACTGTCAGCCATCTTGCCAGCACTGTTTCACTCACTCACAGGGAAACTGAGTCAAAGGAAGGAAGGTTGGGATGGCTGGGAAGGTGGGTGTAGTTAAAAGCATGATGGGAGTTGGAGTCACAGCCAACAGTCCTCCTCCCACATGGCCCAACAATCCCACCTTGAACCATGCTCATCTCACAGGGAGTGGAAAAGTACTGGCAAGATAGCTGACTCTGGGCTCTGGTGTGTGAAGCACAAGGCCCTGTTGGGGGTTGTGCTCAAACAAACACCAGGTCCCACTGTCAGACATCTTGAAGGTAAAGTTTGACTCACTGTCATGGAAGCATGGTTCATGGTGGCCTATTTGGTCTGGGTGGGAGGAGGAGTGCTAGCTCTGACTACATCTATCAGCAGGCCCTGTCACACACACACCCCTCCCACCAACACCAAACACCACACCTGGGACTATGCTCTCCCTGAGAGTTAAGGAAAATCTATTACCAAGATGCCTGACACTGGGCTCTGGTGTGGGGAGCACAAGTCCATGATGGGATATGTGATCAAAAATAGATTTTTACTAACAACATGCCTGCAATGCAACTGGAAAGCTCACCATTTACAAAAATGTACAAATGTAGCACTAACTCACAGCAAGACTATGGGATCCAAACACCAGTCACATGCAGCAGCTATCTTGTTTGCACACATTCACTCACAGGAAATCTGAGTCACAGGAAGGAAGGTTGGGATGGCTGGGAAGGTGGGTGCAGCTAAAAGCATGATGGGAGTTGTAGTCACAGCTAACAATCCTCCTCCCACATGGCCCATCAAGCCCACCTTGAGCTTTGCCCATCTCACAGGGAGTGGAAAGGTACTGGCAAGATGGCTGACACTGGACTCTGGTGTGGGGAGCAAAAGGCCCTGTTGGGAGTTTTGCTCAAACAAACACCAGGCCACCACTGTCAGCTATCTTGCCATCACTGTTTCACTTACTCACAGGGAATCTGAGTCACAGGAAGGAACGTTGGGTTTGCTGGGAAGGTGGGTGTAGCTAAAAGCATGATGGGAGTTGTAGTCACAGCCAACAGTCCTCCTCCCACGCGGCCCAACAATCCCACCTTGAACCAGGCTTATCTCACAGGGAGTGGAAATGTACTGGCAAGATGGCTGACACATGGGCCTTATGTATGAATTGGCCACAAGCCACACCTAGGCCCTGGGCCTCTCATACCAGTCTCCACTCTCAGCCATCTTCACTGTACATTTCCACTCACTGTGTGGGGATGCATTGTCCTTGGTTTGCTCCCTGGGCTGGCTGGGAAGGTGTGTAGAGTACAGGACATGGTGTGAGTTTCAGTCATAGCACACATCATTACCCACACACAAAGCAACATGTCCATCAGTGACAAGGGATACCTGACAGTGAATGGAAGGGCCACAACAAGATGTTTGACACTGTTGCATGGTGTCATGTACACAAAGCACTGCTGGGAGTTGCATTCAACTCCTACATCATGCAGCGTTGTCAGCATCCTTGCCACTACACTCCCCTCACTGTGATTGATACTTTGTCCACGAGGAGTAAGCTGGACTGGTTGGGAGGAGGGGTACAACTTCCAGCAGCATAACACAAGCACACAAACCTCTGTACCTCACAGCTCTGAGCCTGAAAAAGCAGGAAAGCAGCCTTGGTTAACTCATCTGTCCATGGAGGACAAGGACAATATACATGATGCGATCAGGCACAAAGCAAAGCAGTAACACTATTTGCTACTGACAGCTATTCACATGTGGGCAATGAGATGAGAACTAGGAACACATTAATCAAAATACCATAAACCAAACACCACATACATTCCGGACTATGAGTGTGTAGGTAGCCACACCAATTTGACTGCAAATGACATGCACAAACACCAGCACACATGCACAAATCTTGAAACATATCGTAAGAGGAAGAGTACGTATATCATTGGAAAAGCATAGATGTGTGAAATACCAACACACCTGTGTCCTGCACAGGGTGTCACTTGCCAGTCAATGCCTATGTACAATCAAATTAACAAAACATGCCCATTTATGCACAGAGCTGGACATGCTCAGCAAATCACAATGTTTGCTGAAAAAATAGGCCTGGGTCTGTGATGATGGAGGACTATTTAATGTACCTACACTCATCATAATCTACAATAGCAAATGCAATGTGTATGATACAATGACATGTGCAAAAACACCACAAACATTGTGTCTCTCATCTACCCATAGGGCCTGCTGGGGACACTGCCGGAACAGAACAGGAATCCCAGTCCCAGACTCTGGTTGACCCTGAGCTCTCTGGTGTGGATGTCTCTCAGCTCTCAACGGATGACGATGAACTACCTGGCCCTTCCGGTGTGGGTCAGCATGCAGCACCAGCAGCTCGAACACCAGCACCCCCTGTGACTACTCCCACAACATCTGTCAACCCCCAGATGACCTCTACCAACATAGACATACCAAGGCAACAAAACAACGAGAGCACAGCATCACAGGGCACTCTGGAGTTGGCAGACAACAACACCAGTGTCAACGATGAAGGAGGCTCAGTGTTGTCTGTGCCTGCAACAACAGGACCTGCTCGTGTGGGTAGGGGTGGTGGGAGGGGCCGTGGGGAGAGGTCCCGTCAGGCAGTTGATGCTGATGATCATGCAGACCCACAGTTGGCACGCATTCTATATGCATTTCGAGAATGCACCGGAGACTTTGGCCAGGTAGTTGGGATCCTCAAGGACATGCAACAGTAGCAGGCTGCCCATTATGCCAAAATTGACTCACACATGTCCAGAATGGACTCACAGATGTCCAGAATGGAGTCCAAATGGATAAAATTGATGACCAGACTGCGGGGCACAGGGACATACTTACCTGCCTCCGCCAGATTGCTGACTACATGACCCCACCTCCCTGTGTGCCCACTACATCTGTTGCTACTACATCTGCAACTGCCACAGGGAGGGACGAGGACTCTGGCAGAGAGTCCCCTGAACCGCGGCAGCCCGCACCTGAGGGTCCCCCAGAAAAACGTAAGAGGGGTCATCCGAAGAAGGACAAATGAGAGACAGATGGCTATGCATCCCCCAGGAAGTGACAACCTGCTCCTGATATCCTCCATTGTGTGCGAAGCATTCACTTTGTTGACTGTCACTGAACTCCCCCACATGGGATGAAGGGTCTAAGTTGGATCAATGACTCAAATGACTGTGGACTTGGCTCTGAAAATTTCATCTACTACCACCAACAACTCCTCTGTGAACTTTGGATTTCAAAAATTGATACAGCACTATCACTTTCTTGTAAAATTTCATACATGCACTTCAATAAATCTTTATTCACACAATACTTGCTTCTGTCGTGAATTAAACACGGTTTGTAATATAGAGATGATGTCGTAAAAAATAATGCTTTGGATGAAAAACAAGTACAGCAATTTACCTACTGTCTTGTGAGTAAATGTAACATGACACATATAAGACACATACACAAAACAAGGTCAACACAACACAAGTAGTACATGGAATACATCCTCATTGCCTCCACTGTTGTAAACTGAAACCACATTTCAATGCACAAACACTAATCATTGTTAGACAAACTGAACATCAGGGCACATATACAGTATGTAAATGAATGTTGGATGTGTGTACACAGACGAGGTACACCTCAACGTGGAGCACAGGTTTATTACACAGGCACAACATGTTGCCTCCACAACAAATGAAATCAAATCACACTGTGACAATAAGCACAAATTAAACAAGACGTTTGAAAAATTTCAGAATTGAGTGTGTGGCACAGATTCCTGATCCCGAGAAAAGTTGCACTCTGTAACTGCATTGTGTGTCTGGGAGGTCACATGTCTCCATACAACAGCCAAAGGACCCTGTGAAGGAGAGACATAGAACAGTCTTGAAATACCAAATTTTCTGCATACATCTCCAAGAGACATTTCATACTTAAAATGTTTAAATTGTGAACACTAGCTAGGAGTTATGTCAACATTGTACTGGTGAACATACTAACTCAATGGACACCAAACAACTCCAAGGATCATGTTAAGTAGCATGCACCCACACGTATACAGAGATATTGTACAACAGACACATATCATGCAAATAAAGTGCTTTGTCAACTCATCATTGCATACATACAATCATGAGAAAAAGTTGTTGATGAGTTGTCTCCGAACATCCTCCTCCTCATCATCACCAGCAACATGCCCCAGGCCTGGATCCTCCCCTGCTGGAGGCTGCTGGTCCCCGTCATCTTGGATGAGAGGTAGCTCATTCCTCACTGCCAGGTTGTGTAGCATGCAACACACGATGATGATCTTACACACATTCGCTGGTGCATATTGGAGGGCTCCTCCTGTCGGGTCCAGGCAGCGAAATCTGGTATTCAGTAGCCCAAATGTCCGCTCAATCACTCGCCTGGTCCGCCCATGTGCCTCATTAAAACTAAACTCAGCAGGGGTGACAGGGTTCCTGAGTGGTGTCAGTAACCATGGCATGTTGGGGTACCCAGAGTCTCCTAAATTTAAACAGAAAAGACTTCATGTGTCTGAAAACAGGGTACAACCTGACATACAAGCAACACACAACATAAAAAGACAACATTACCCACCAACAAGCCAGGCACGCTGATTTGGCAGCTGAGACATCATCTGTGGGATCCTACTGCTTCTCATAATGTAGGCGTCGTGTGCTGATCCTGGGAAACGCGCACAGACATGTGAGATCGTCATGTCAGGCAGACATACCACCTGGGCATTTATGGAGTGGTAATGCTTACGATTCCTGTATGTTTGTTCATTGGCTTGTGGTGGGACCAAAGCCACATGTGTACCATCAATGGAGCCAATGACATGTGGCATTCTGCCCAAAGCATAAAAGTCACTCTTGATGTCGGCAAACTGTCCTGGTGTTGGGAACTTGATGTACAGGTTCAGGAAATGTAACATTGCCTCCAAAAATCACGAAGCACACAGCTAAACATTGTCTGTGACATCCCACCAGCAGTAGTCACAGTATACTGGAAGGTTCGCGTGGCAAAGAAATGTAGGGCTGCCATCACCTTCACCTTGGGGGTCAGTGCAAATGGCTATGGGCGTCCAGGTAGCAAATGTGGGGCCAACTGCTCTGCCAACTCCTCAATGCGTGGTCTGGTGAAGCGGTAACGTCTGATGCTGTCACGTTCTACCATGGTCTGTAGGTCAGGGAAGGGTCTGTGGACAGCTGGTCTCCTGCGGTACATAGGCAACAAATCAAATCATTATTCGTACACTTTCCAATTTGGTAAGGATCATGCAAAAACTCATACACTACATCAAAGCAAGACTCAATGAAGTCAGATGTGTAATGTTGAGCCTTGACACAAAGGGTAGCTATGCGACCCTTACCGAACATTTCATTTTATAATGATTTGTCCACAATTGCAATGCTGTGCTGTGACTAATCCCTGGTGTCTGTCACAGTCCACGTAATCAAACATTACATACTAAACAAACACCTAATAAAGTATCAAAGATAGATGTTTGTAACAACTATCACATGGTGTAAAGGTACACAGACAGGGATCATGTAATGCCACCTAGGTGGAACACTAGATACACACAGCATGTCACCATGGACACCACTGTCATAGTGTGGACACTGTCATGATGTAATGTCTGACCTACATGTACTATCACATACATAAAACATTCATGATGTGTAGCACATCTTTTTTGACAAGCATACATGTATGTCTGTGACACACAACAGCAACTCACAAGCCAAATACAAGTTGATGTCTCAAGTAAATATCATTAACAACATCAACAATGGAGTGTCTGCATTGTACAAGACTCAGATACTGTGGATTCACTCAAAATAACTTCACACAATGCACTTTCTAACACACAGTCCACTAAAGCAGTGATTATGTGTGGATGTAACCTGTGTTAACACAATTCCCCAGGACTGGGGAGACGCTAGGGGGCGTGCGGACAAGATGGCCGCACTGTAGTGAGGCTCCGTCAGCCCCAGAGCCCCGATCCAGCAATTATCCTTAATTTGCAGGGCAATCTTGCTGTGTGACCCCCCCACGGTGTGGCGGAAAGTCAGCTGAGGCGGCGTGACAGGTTTGCGAAGGGCCCCATCCACAAAAGACCAAATTGGGTGCCGTGTATGGATCGTGGCCTGCACGGGGAGGCGTGGCCAGTGTGGTCGCGTGAGGAGAGGGCCCGCTGCTGGACACGCGCGCCGAGAATGCATACCTGTGAGGGTCCAGCCTCCGCTGCATGACACCCGAGAGCCACGGGTGTGCCTTCTGACGAAGTGACAACGACGCTCGGGGGCAACTGCACGGCATCGCAGAGGCCTACTCGCCGAGATATTGATTGGCCGGGCCGAGTGAGGAAGGGGCCCGTTGCCAGCCACCGGGACCGTGCAGCCACATCCGCGAGGGTCTAACCCCTGCTGAAAATCACCCGAGAACCAAGGACCCATCATTAGATGGTGAGGAGACGGCGCTGGGGGACAATTGAATTGAGTGGCAGGCTCTGAGTGCCGTTGTTGTGGACTGCCCCGGGGGTGCCGTTAGCGGGGATCACGGCACGCGGGGCCCCGGGCCTACTACACGCAGTGCTCCACTGACCCATGTCTGGACTGAAGGCCCTTTCCAGACGCCCAGGGCGAAGTGCGCTCCTACATACATCCGCTGATTCTCGCAGGGGCCGCGGGGCTGGGAAGAGGAGCTAGCCCCCTCCATCCAGCGGACCTGGGCCCACGCCTTAAGCAACGGCTGCTCCGGTGGCGCATCTGGGGCGTCCACGGCGGTGGTCTGTCCGGGAAGCTACATTGGGCGCCCATAGCCCTACGGGCGCCCCGGTGCAGCACCAGGAGACCCGGATCAAGCCGCACCTGCTGCGGTGTCCTGCGCTACCCACTGTGCGACTACCGACTCACCGCCCATGCTGTGGATTGCTGCGGGGCCTGCCCGTCCTCCACCACATGCTCCAGGCACATCGGGCCCCAGGCGCCTCCTGGCCGGACCACCCTGATTCCTGGCTTCCGTGGGGTGCAGGGGTGCGCACTCCCCGGCCCTAGGGATAATTGATCGGAGTGAACTGCGGGCCTGCCCCTCCTCCAAAGACTTGGTGCCTGCCAGAGGTAAAGGTTAGGGCACTACATCGCACCCGTGTCTCTCTGGGAAGCTGCGGGTGGACAGCCTCTCAGCGCCACTTTCTGCGTAAAATTCCTGTGCCTACATCGTGCAGACTGCTGCCGGGCACACCCCACAGGTTGACAGGGTGCCTGGGAAGCCAACGTTCTTCTGCATTACCTACTCTTAATGGTCTGGCTGCCCCAAAGCTCACAGGCACCATGAACTCCTGCTGAAAGCCCTCAAATCTCGCAAGTGGGTGTTGGAGAACAAACCATATTGCCTGTATACGTTTCTCACTTGAGCCCACCAATTGACTGTGGCAGAGACACAGTGGCAGCATGTTTGGGCGCCATACCACTCATCGGAACACAAACGAGGGGAAGAACGGGCCCTAAGTCACCCAGGCCCTGAACCAAACTGCATGCCCCGCATCACTCTGGCGCCGCCACCAGGTTCTGCACCACCTGGACAACACAAGGAGTCGCATGACCACCGCGCCTGGACGCCGAAGCACGTGCTAGCACCCCAGAGTAAATATACACTCCCAGGCACGTCAGAGCAGTATCAAGGCCCATCAGGCACTCAACACAGCCACCGAAGCCACCGGAATGCGAAGGCGTGACCCGGCGCATAGAGCACCAGTTAAGCGTTCACCTGTGCCTCTGCCCCTCTGTCATGACCAATACGACCATGGGAAAGCCGGATGGCAAGCAGTCCAAGCTCACATTTGACACCCGCAGAATGCCCAGGGGACAGCCACACGACACGGAGCAAGATGGCGCTAGTCAATAGAATCAAGGCACGGGCGAGGTAGATATGAAGACGCTGCTTAACACAGTGAAAGCTAGTTTTGCCTCAATAGAAGGGAAAATGGACTCCATGTGCGCTAGAATGGACCAGATTACCCAAAAGATCGAAAAGCAAGATGGCAGAATAAAAGAGGCCGAAATGCAAATCTCCACTCTTGAAGATGATCATGCGCAGGCGGCTGGGCAACTTACCGACATCGATAAGTTGCTAAATGTGATCGCGGCCAAAAACGAGGACATTGAGGCCCGCTCAAGGCGGAACAATATCCGCATTACTGACATTCCTGAGACAACCAATTCAGGACGTCTAGAAGACTACATAGAAAGGCTGCTCACTACCTGTTTTGGTCAGGAGACCTTTTCAAAAGTGCTCATCGTGGAACGGGCGCATTGAACACTGGCTCCGAAGCCCCCACCTGGTGCGCCGCCCCGGCCCATAGTCGCGAGACTACTCAACTATCGTGACCGCGAAGCAGCACTGCGAAAATCGAGGGAGCTGAAAGACGTTATTTTCAAGAACAACGCTCTATCACTGTATCCCGACTTTACCCTCAATGTCCAGGAGGCGTGGAAAAAATGTGTGCCTATTAAAAAGAAGCTGCAGCAAAAAGGAGTGGAGTATGCTATGCTCTATCCCGCTCGTCTACGACTCACCTACGATGGCAAGCACTATATCTGCAACACACCGCAGCAGGCGGCAGACTTCTTCAAGAAGACAGTGCTGGCTGCCAAGAGGGCGGAGCGCTCCCCCTCAGGCAGCAGAGAGGGCCCACCGCATAACGAAGAGGACTGAGGTTAATCGGCAGTCGCTTGCTGACCATCCCTTGCAGGTTTGAATGTGGACACTGTAATCCTCACCGCACGCTTCGAGCAACAGGTAACGTTACATGTTGTCCTCATGTGGCCGCCCGAACTGTTATCATATCAAATATAGACAGTGAGAACCCTGCAAGAATTCGGACTTGCATTCCGGGGCCTCCTCCTGCACGGCATTACGGTGCAGGAGGCGCTGCTACGCCCCTTGGGACACACGCCTCTGAGGGTGCTCCCCTTCCAACCATTATTGGGGACAGTATTGTTAGGCTGTTGCCTCTTTTGTTGTATCATGGGGTTATTTCAAATAGAGTTCACCAGCGACCCTGGGATCCGAACACTACTTGTTCTTCTACTTGTCAGTGCCTATATGTCACTGTACAAAGATACCTCCATGTTACTGATGTTTTGTAGATCTGCAGCATTGTTGGCGCATAGAAAACTCAGGGCAGCTGTGCCATCGAATAGGTGGGGTTTCTTGGATGCATTGGGAGGGGTTAAGTGGGTGGGAATCATGCATGGCAAGTTGGGGTCGCCGATGTGGTAGGGATGTTGTGGAACCAGGGTGGTCATTCCCAAGCTTACAATGGATAATAGGATACGTGGGAACAGTTCAAACTTTGAAACAGGTACATGTACTTTATACACACATGCACACGGAACACTAGGCAATGGCGGGTGAGGGACAGAACCTCTGCGCACATAGGACTCCTAACATGGAACGTCAGGGGATTGGGCGACCCTAGAAAAAAGCAACACATTTTGGCCTATCCCGACAGGCACCATGTCAGCATAGCTATGCTGCAGGAAACGCACACCCTCCCTGTGCAGCAGCCCCAGTTTGCTTCCAGATGGGCCTCCCATAGATACTTCTCCTCATACTCAGTCTTCTCGAGAGGCACTGCCATCCTAATTAAAAAAACGGTGCCCTATATAGAGGAGGGCTCTACACTCGATCCACAGGGCAGATTCTGCATAACTTGGGGCAGGCTGGCGTCAGCTTCAATCACACTGGTCTGTAGCTATGGGCCCAATATAGACAACGAGGACTACTTCATTACCTTATGGGCGTGCATAGTGAACATAGGCTCGACTCATCTCATATGGGGGGGCGATTTTAATCTAACACTGCAGCCCACACAGGACCGTTCCCACCCGCTGCGGCATCACTACTCCAAAGCGCAATGCCAACTACAGCAAATACTGGCGGACAACCTGCTAGTGGACGTCTGGCGCCATCACCACCCCACTCAGCGTGAAGGCACATTCCACTCGGCAGTACATAACAACTGGTCTAGGCTGGACATGTGGCTCGTTTCACGAGACATAGCAGTACATGCCCTCTCCACCTATCACCTGGCGCGTACCTACTCAGATCACTCCCCCGTCCTCATGCTGCTTAACCCACCGGGCCTGTCGCCCCAACCCAGGCTGTGGCGCCTTCAGCCCACAGCGCTCCTCGACTCGGTGTTTCAGACGGAATTGGGGGAAACATTGGAAGAGTTCCTACGGTTAAACATAGACTCAGTGCCCTCCCTGGCCACGGTATGGGAAGCGCTAAAGGTCACTGTTAGGGGCCAATGTTTGGCCAAAACAGGGGGCATCCTCAAAGATATCCGCACCACCATTGCTAGTCTGGAACGACAAACCAAGCAGCAGGAATCACACACTCACGCGGCGCGCGACGGCCCCACCCTCGCCAAAACTCACGAATTCCTCACAGAGTATCAAGCGGAGGCAGAAAGGGAATGTCTATTTCGTGGTAAATATTACACAGTGTGTAAATGCAGAGAGGGCGAGCGCCCCGGCAAAGCGCTTGCAGAGACCATTAGGCCACCAAAGACAGCGAATCATGTGTTAGTGATCCGAGACAGGGAGGGCATGGCACACCGAGATACAACGGCCATTATGGGGGTTTTCACCACTCACTATAAAACACTATACACGTCCTGCGCGACACGCCAAGACGAGACTTCACAATATTTGCAACAGATAGAACTGGCCTTGCTCAGTAACCGACAGCGGGAATTTTTAGTGCCCGACTTTGAGGAAGATGAAATTCGGCAGGCCATCATGCAAATAGGGAATGGGAAGGCGCCGGGATCTAACGGCCTCGGAATTGAATTTTATAAAACCTACATAGACACGCTGGTTCCATTCCTGAAAGCTTTGTATGAGGACGCGGCCCAAGAGGAGTCGCTTCCACCCACCATGCGGGAAGCACTGCTGCTCTCGCTTTTAAAACCCGGGAAATCCCCAGACTCTCCGGACTCATATCGGCCCTTGTCCCTAATCAACTGCGATGTTAAGATTTTGGCCAAAGTGCTGGCCAATAGACGCACGCTCTTGATGGACAACCTCATCAGGCCAGACCAAGCTGGTTTCATACCTGGACGGTCAACGTCCCATAATTTGCGGACCCTATTCTCCATAATGTATGGTATCGATCAGGAAGAACAGGCGGTGGCGGTCTTTCTAGATGCCACCAAAGCGTTCGACTCCCTGGAATGGGGATACCTATTCACCTTCTTAACGCATATGGGATTTCCGCCCGGGTTCCTCCAGTGGATTAAACTACTCTACCACCGTCCTAGCGCCACATTGCTCCTGAACGGGGAATGCTCCACAGCCTTTGCCATCTCTAGAGGTACGCAACAGGAATGTCCCCTCTCACCCCTGCTCTTCGCGATAGCAATGGAGCCGCTGGCTGCCATGCTGCGACAGCACCATAAACAGTATGCGCTAGACTACCCCACCCGGCCCGTCTTAATTTCACTTTACGCGGATGACATCACGCTATTTGTGCGTGATCCAGTAGACGGGTTAAACGCCATGATCCGCGGAATAATAAAATTTGGGGCCTTCTCGGGCATCACTATAAATTAGGGCAAGTCTCAAGTGTTACCGCTCACCGAGTGTACCACCCCTTTCCCAATGGACTACCCTCTGCAATGGTGTGATGACGAGGTCCGTTACCTGGGCATTAATATAACAAAAGACAAAGACAAACTATTGAGAGCGAACTATGGAGTGGTTCTTAATAAAGTAGAATATTTGAACACCAGATGGATAGCTCTCCCACTTTCCCTTGCTGGCCGAGTAGCCTTATTGAAAATGGTCATTATGCCCAAATTTTTATACCTGTTCACAAACATCCCCTTCTCCCCTGGCCGCTACTTCTTTACCAGACTGAAGAGTCAGCTTATCCGCTTGGCCTGGGGTGGGAAACAGCCCCAGATCAAATGGAGTACCCTCACACTGCCGTTTGCTCAGGGCGGATTTGAAGCGCCCGATCCTGAACTTTACTATCTCAGCACTCAGGCACACTACGGCATGTATTGTCTCAAGCCCCCACCCTTCATGACTCACCTTGCAGTTGAACAAGGGCTCTTGGCTTCCGTACCTCTCACAGGGTTCCTGGGCGCAGATCATAAAGCGGCTGGGGGACCTCGGTCCACAGTTGCATGTACTAATAATGCGTGGCGCGTCATAGCCAAACGGTCCCAAGCTCCCATGCTATATTCCCCGTTACTTCCCCTCCGAGACCAACCCAATCTGCCAGTCACACAAGAAGGCATCTGCAAGCATATGTTCCTAAAGCTCGAGGTCATTACCTGGGGAGACATGTATCATGAAGGGCAATTCAAAGGTGCAGCGGAGTTTTTCGCCGACACTCCCCCCCACTACCATGGACCGCTTCCTATACATTCGCTTGCGACAGAACATCAAGGCCGCCACACCTGTGTTCCCAGAGGAACCCCCCACACTACTCCATCTGCACCTAACGCTACAGGCCGGGGCGTCACATGCTGTGTCCCGTATATATAGGGCCACCATCGGGGCAGGTTCGCATAACACTCTGAAAGCAAAGCAGGGATGGGAAACGGAATTAGGTCATCCAATTACAGAAGAAGTCTGGGCATACTGTTGTCAACAAACTGAACGTATCACAGCCACCAGCAGATTTAGGATCATACATTTCAAATTTCTCCATCGAATGTACTATACCCCTGTGAAAATGCACAAACTTCAATTGCGTGATAGTGATAAATGCGACCGCTGTGGACGGGAGGGGGCGGGGTTCCTACACATCGCATGGGAGTGCAGACCCATAGCACATTTCTGGGCTGGGGTGGCAGCGGCCTTAGGGGATATGGTTGGGGGGCAGTTTGAACTTACACCTGAAATGGGCCTCCTGGGATACCTCCCCGGGTACAGAGGCTACATCAAGCGCTTCCTGGCACTGGGCCTCCTTCATGACAAGCATAAAATTGCATGCAGATGGGGGAGGAGCAGGGTGCCCAAATTTAAGGATTGGTTAGCTGACCTCACTTATTGTCAGGAGCAAAACAATGTATATGCTGAGCTGCTTCCACCCCGCTCACGGCCCCGTGACATCTGGGAACCTCTCACCTCCTACCTGCTGAGAGTGACGCCAGGAGACACTGAAGATAACGCTGTGAACACGTAGAGTAGCTGTCAGATGGAGTCCGTTATGTCCCCACTTAGCGGGGTCGCCCTCTAGTACACCTGTTGTAAAATTCTGTATACCTCTCATGCCTATGCCAGATATAATGTATTGTGTCCTGCACCTTTAACCTCACATTCTTTGGTTTATGTACTGTATCGCCGTATCCATGCAGCGTAAATGCAATTCCCACCATGTACTGTACTTGTTTGTGTAGTAGTGCAAAAAATGCCAATAAACAAAGTTTATTAAAAAAATTATCCCCTGGGACTGTGTCCAAGCCTACGAGGGTGATCTGTGAAGTGGTCACTCACAGTTGTGAGGTTCCTCACGATGTATTTGGTGCACATCAAGGTTGGCTCATCATGGGAGTGTGAGCTATAAAGTACTCTGTCCAATATGACATGTGAATCACTGTACCCACACATGTAATGCAGCAGAACATAAAGATTTGCTATACTGTCTGACATGCTAATTGGTTAGTGTAGGGCGCCTGAGCCTCTCCCAAAACGTGTGGTTCGCATCCTTTGGCTGTTGACTGTAATGGTGAACGACGCGGGTGAGTATTGAGTGCATGCTTGTGCCGCATCCGAACAGAGCCGGACGCACACATTGGCTATTGGTTGCCATGGTGACAGACGTGGGTGAGTATTCAAAGGAGGCGTTCTCCGCATCCGAAAGAAGCCGGACGCACACATTGGCTATTGGTCGTCATGGTGACATACGCGGGTGAGTATTCAAAGGACGCGTTCTCTGCATCTGAACCGAGCTGGACGCACACATTGGCTATTGGTCGTCATGGTGACAGACGCGGGTGAGTATTCAAAGGCCGCGTTCTCCACATCCGAACCGAGCCGGATGCACACATTGGCTATTGGTCGTCATGGTGACAGACGCAGGTGAGTATTCAAAGGACGCGTTCTCCGCATCCGAACAGAGCCGAACGCACACATTTGCTATTGGTCGTCATGGTGACCGGCACGCGTTTCGCTTCGTGTACGAATCGCGTGCAATCCGAATCAGTTAGCTTACAACAACAATGTATCAAACTCAATAGTGTTATGATGCGGAATATTTGAACGACGCGGGAGGCGTGTCAAATGCGTCCAATGTTATGGATTGGCCAAATTCGGATAATGCGAACGACTCGGACCTATCGCTTTGGACGCATGGAACAGAATCCGCCTCTGCTGCACAGATATAAGTCTGTCTGTTCCCAAGAGACTTCACTTGCCTGCACTACAAGCTGCTTTACTACAATTCTGCCTACCACTGCTGCTGTCTCTGCATCCTCTGGGATCTACAATGGCACGTACTGTGGAGAGGGCACCAGCTTTCAGAGAGAAGGAGAACCAAGCCCTGCTGGACAGCCTCCTTCCACAGTACAGCAAGCTTTATGGAAAACCAGGGGAGCAGGTGAGTTTTGATTACACTGCCCTTTTAACTGGCCATGTTTTAAAACAGGCACTACTAGCATTGCGATCCCCAAGGGCAAGCATGCACACATAGTTAATGTAAGTCTTACAGTGTGTAGATTCATGTTCTGGACAGGTACAGTGATGTAGAAGGGTGTTTGGTGGGATTGATTTTTCTGCACTGTTCTCATGTTAAGGGAGACTTGCACACAGGACAACTGCCCATGATTCTACTTGGCTAACCTTTAGACATCATCTGCCATTCTGACCATGACCTATATGTCCAAGTGTATGATGGATAAACATGTAGCATGTGGAGTAATGGTGCGTCACCATGTCATCCTTACAGGTCGACGCCCATCAGAAGAATGAAATTTGGCAGACCATCGTCCGGGCTATAAGATCTGTGGGGGTCTTCAAATGCCAAATCTGCCACTGCCAGAAGAGGTGGCAGGACCTCCGTGGCTGGACACGGAGGATTGCAAGAGTCCAGATGAAGCTGTCACCTCCTCGCAAAAGGGGTGAACGACGGACCCTGACCCCCCACATGCTCCGGATACTGACGGTGGTCTTCCCTGACCTGGATGGGCAGTTGAAGGCCAGACATCAGCAAGGAGGGGGTGAGTATGTACCATGTTGCTGAACTATGTTTGACATGCATGTTGCACTCCCTCAGCCTGGTAACCCTCTCACAGGTCGTCTGTCTGCTGAGACACCACTTCTGTGGCAAAATGTAACTATGCCCCATTATCATCTGATGCCCAGGTGTGTCCCTTTCCGTCTGTGACATGTGTCACTTAGGTCCTGTATATTTGCTGTAGTCCAAGGTTAATGTGATCAGCACCATATATAACAGGTGCATTGAGTTGACCATCATGAGTGATGTAATTGTCTGACATGTGTCAGCACATTGACTGAAATATGACCTGTACTCTGTGTGGGACATACATATGTTCAAAATGGTGATCTAGGTGCACACAGGTTTGCGAAAAAAATGCTACACACCCGTGCAGCAGGTGAGACCAATGTTGATACCTCAGACAAATTAAATGGATAAGTGTTCAAAATGTATAGGCCCCTGCATAGTGCTCTGTGTAAGCACATGTATCACATGTACCAAGGACAGGTATGCCAACTCAAGACATCTGAGACACTGTCACATCAGATTTTTGTGTGTCAGGCAACACTATCACCATTGTAAATTTGAAAATCATGGGTCAGGCTCTGTGACAGTGTGTACAGGCAGAACTTTTTAAATACACAGGTGGCAAATATAGAAAATATGGACAGACATCTAATGTATGGAATGTGGCTCAGATACACAGGACAAGACATGTGTGTGTCATCCCCTGACTCTGAATAATGGTGGCTTCAACATATATGTGTATGCTGCATTACTTTCTTCTTGAGAGCTCTGAAAAAGTTCATGTAGACAGATTTGTTAATTCATATACTCCAAGGTCTAAGTAGAACAACGTGAGCTTGTCAAAGTGTCTAACTTGTGTGTAGCACGTAGGGGCCAAGTATACTTGACCACTACAGATGTTGCTTTAACAGTGAATACATGCTTGTGACACAGTGCTGACTTTAAAGTTGTGATTCACTGGCCCTGTAACAAGCGTCAGTACAGACTGTTTAGCCAGACAGGCCAGTGGCATAGTATGCCACATGAAAATTTATGAGGATGCAGTATTTGTACTTGTCTGTTGTCCTGCATGCAGACGATTATAGCATTGACGTTCAAGACATAGGTGCCCATCATGATGACTGGGGATGGAAGAATGTTCTGCATGTCAACTTATAAATGTGTCCATCCCATTCGCTGTGTCACTTCCAAACTCCCTTGCATGAGATGAGACATGTTTGTAATGACACATGACCCTCAGGGGCATTACAGATCAGACAACAGCCAAAATAGTGCGTTAGTGGACATGCATTTAGTGGTCTTTGAAATACATTTAACAGATGGTTCCATTGCCTTCATGTGTTTGGGAACCATGGTTTACTGGCAGACTGACAAGTGCCATGTTCACATATGTGTAATGATTTAAAACCTGCCTTGAAAATGATGCATAAGCTTGCTCTGTGATGTGTTGTGATGATACTCATGTGTCAAGACTATGCAGATGACTGATGTGAATCTCTTTCTCATCCTTGTTCACAGCATCATCAATGGCTACTGGAGAAGACATCTCCACGGATCAAGGGGAAGCAGCTAGCCAGACTGGGTCCAGTGTGGAGGAGGAGGATGGACCCATTGGCACTGAGGGTGACGGGAGCCACACTGAGGGCAGGTCGGAAACATCTACATCTGCCGAGGACCTAACAAGCTCCAGTGATGATGACTCCCTTGAGGTGGTGGGTGTTCCCATTTCAGAGGCCACAACATCAGAGTCTGCCCCCACCACCACTACCATCTTCACCCCCACAGCTGCTCCCATTCCAAGTGTCCGTGGACCCTCCCATGTTAGGGAGCATGTCTCCTTTGGGCCAGGCACCACACCCCCTGCATCTGTCACCCCTGCTGCCCTGAGTGTGGAGGCTGTGGATTTGGTGAAACAGATCCATGTGGGGCAGACATCCATGCTGAGTGTCCTCCATGCACATACCAGTCTTTTGACACAATTAGTGTCATACATGGAGGGCATCTCATCAGACATGTCTGCCCTACAGCGATCAAATCAGGCCATGGCCTCCTCACTGACGGCAGCAGTGTCCCTCCTGCAGCAGTCCCTCACCCCTCCTTCCTCTCCCCACCCACAGTCCCCACTACCCTACCTGACCCAAGCACACTCACACAGGCATATGCACACACACCAACAGACACAAGCAGCACACAACCACCCAAAACAAAGTAAAAAAAAACATGCACGCACACTCAAGGGACTGACATCACACACACAGGGGAGAGGGCCAAAAACACACACACCCATCTACAACCACTCCGCATTCCTCAGCTACCTCTCCCTCCATAACCCCTACCCTTGACTCTCCTGCAACCCCCCCTTCCCAGAGGGTCTTCCTCAGTGACCTTGGCCTCTTCCCCACTGATACATCAGACCAGACTCGCAAGGGGAAGAGGAAATCCCCTGGCACAGAGAGGAGATCCACCCGTGCACGCACACCCTTCCCTAAGAGTAGGAACACTGAGCCCCCCACCCGTACATCTCCCAAAACGAAGAAATCCAAAACCCCACCACCATATCATACCTCCACCACAAAATCTACTTCCTCCCGAGCCCAGGCCACCCCTCCCAAAGTTCACACATTACACCCCATCCCACTTTCACCAACACACCATTACACCATCCCCAAGATGATACAGCCCTCCCCACCACAAACACTTCCCCTCCCACAACACCACACCTTCTGTCTGCAGTGCAGCCCCCACCCCCTCAATCAGACCTGTCCACTGCAGTGGAGCCCCCACCCACTCAATCAGACCTGTCCACTGAAGTGGAGCCCCCACACCCTCAATCAGCCCAGTCCACTGCAGTGGATCCCGACACTCCAGTTGACCCCATCCCTCCCACAACCCAAAATGGAACACCCTAGTCCTGTCCCTGCGGTGTCTGGCATGCCCTTAAAGATGCCCCTCCAAGGGGAGATGTCCCCTAGTTGTAGCAGAGCAGGCAAGTGAGGGTGGAATCATCATATGGATTACCCCCTAAAGGACTCTATAAAATGGACTGGCCATTGGCCTTATTGTTCTTCATGTTTTTGAATTTGAAATACAAATGCTGAATAAAGCATTTTTTTTCTTTTGTAGATTTGCTTTTCGTGTACCAAGCTTTGTTAATAAGTCTAATGAAATTGCTGTTGAAATCTTGTTGTGGGAAAATAATGATATAGTGATGTGATGGACTGCAGGTGGTCCATGGTATACAGTATGTATGAGAGTCATCATTGTCTGCAATTGCAGGTTGTCATGATCCACAACATTTTGGACAATGAGTGTGAGATGCTTTTAACAACCTACCATCTTTGACTTACACTTTTGCACATAGGTCGTGCTGACATTTGTACACATTGTACAATTTTTTCAAGGTGCAACCGTCTACGATGGACATGCAGAATAGCGCATTGATGATGAACAAGTCATTTGTCTCATCAGTACAACTTGGTAAACATGAAGTTTGACTATGTGCAGATGACTTTGGACACACACATGTACACAGGCTGATGGAAACAAAGTATTCTGCGTGTTGTAATTGTTGGATCCATGTCCGAGTCTCATTCAGACATGGTAGACCCCTGCCAAGACCAAGCCTGACACAGCTGACCTTCCACAGTAGTGAAATCACCTCATGGCAGTGTGTTAATCTGTGACATATCCTGAGCCCATGGTGTGTGTCATGTGAGCATGATTCTCTGTCTTCAAACCCCCTTTCCTACCAAGACTATAGTCACTGCAGATGTTCCTGTTTGAGTACCTTTCTGTGTGCTGACTAGTCCAGTGCTTCCTAGGACTATTTGACTTTCAGTGTCCAAGATGTGGGTGCATCAGTAGAATGAAATCATTTTGGTGACATCCCTGGTTGGGTTGAGACAAGGGCCTGCACTGTGAGCAAACTCACATGTGACACATTTTGAATTCCCAGAGTCACATTTGTGCTAGCAACATCAGCGTGTTATTAATTTGTCATCTGTTTTGAAGTTTGGCACTTGTATGTGTCTATGACTGATCACAATCAGCAGATTCTACCTTTCCCTGTAGCCTGATGGCAACAATGGTTATTTGAAGGTCTCCTTGAGTGATTTAATTATTCAGAGACAGTGTTGAAGTTCCAAATGTGTCAAATACATATCACTTTATGCACATGTACTCCATCCTAAACGTATGTACAAATTTCCCTAATGTTATGTCTAGCTATGTGCATTGTGTTTGTGACACAGAGACCACCACCACCCCTGGTGCTGTCAACTGTGCAGGAAGATTAGCTTACACATTTACCTGTACATTTGAGCCTACTGACACAGTTGTTGTATCCCCTATCTGGCGAGCAATGTGTCTTCCAAGTCTTCTGCAGTACACACTCAGCATTGGCATTTTGACAATAGTGATGATCTGCATATAATGCAGCTTTTGTGGTTAGATGCAGAGTTGATGTGATAGACATGCAAACAAGTTAACATTGTAAATGGTCTGATCTTGAGTTGTGTGCAACGCACATAGTCAACACATGTTGACTGTCTCATACGTTGTTGTTGGTCCATGCTTTTCTACACAGCAAGTAGGAATGTTGTCTACACATGTAGCGCTGACAGCTGTGACACAACCACTTCATGTTTGTTGCAGTGGGAGGCTCATGATTCTATTTTGAGTGTCTGTGGACTTGTGTGGTGTTGTGGGCAGTCTCCTGTGTGCTTCATTGTACACTAGCTCATCAAAATGTAATTCTTCTGTGAGTGTGTTTACTCATGTTGGCCTGCATGTTTTGTGTATGTGTTGTTGTGGACAGATGCAGTGAATTTGTGTCCCATACATATGTGTGTTTGGCAACTCTTGTTCAACCATCAAATGTGTGTGTCCTAGTATGTGGCGGGCTGGGTGTACCTTCCTAATCCAGAAATTGCCACATTGGTCATGCACAACAGTACATGGACCCATGTTTGTATTGAGATCAGAATGATGTGTGGTCCGTAATGTATTCCTCGTCATACAGCCAGTGATCCACACTGTCATGGGTGCCTGTGCAATGCCACCTGTCAATGTAGGTTTAGATGATACACATTGCTGGTGATCAATGTGTGTGGTGTTTAGACTGGCCAAGTGTGACTTGTCTCCTGGCAAGGCACCTACAAACAATGTGGCCACACATTACCGGCCATGCCCTGGGAGTAATGGTTGGGTATGTGAGATGATAGTTGTTCTTGCAAGGCACGTGACACAGTCCGCAAGAGTGAGTGTGCTCAAAAGTATGGCCCACATCCTTATTTGGCATCACAGAGGGTCAGCAAACAGGATACTGTCACCACAGTGCTGTAGCCTTGTGGGTACTGTGGAAGAGAGTCAGTCTCTTGATGTGGTGTTTGTTGTTCCACCAAGCTTATTCTGCATGTGACTCTTGTGCACCCGCTCATCATACAATGCCTGATTGGCCACATTCACTATCCCAAATTATGGAATACTTCCAGATTGTACTCAACAGCATATGTCTCAGTGGTGTTCTGACCCACATCGTGTGCATTGTGCCAGGCAAGGAACACTTCAACACTCACACAGATGGTGTGTTTGTTCTGCAGTATGTGGCTGGTTGGTTGTCTTTGTGCATCTTCACCCATGTATTTCGACTGGGTTTGAATGGCATTGAATGGATGTTCAGTTTAGTTTTTTTCTCTACTGGCCCTGGGACTCCTTCATCTTCACTTTGCACATCCCTTATGTTTTGCATTTTACCTTGCTGCCACAGTGTGGTACTGGATCTCATCAATGCTGTTGTTTCAGATTGAATCCCTTGTATTTGTGTCTGCTTGTGACAAAAATGTGTGTTTATGAATTTTGGATGGTCACATGTTACATTGTCCAATTGAACATTGGTGGCAGTGTTAGCCCCCAATAGCACTGATTGCCTGCACATGGCTGGGGTATGTAACACATACAACAAATGCTTGCCTCAACAGTTCTGTTGTTGTTTGGCACACACACACTACTTCATCACTACATTGCTTGTGTGTTTTGGCACCAAAAACGACATGATTGCTTGAACATGCTGGGGTTGTGAGACCTACATTCACCTTTTTGTCACTACAGTGTTGGCGGGTTTATACCCCACATCCACTATATGGTTGACAATGCTGGGGGCTTGAACCCCACATTCACCTTTTTGTCCCTACAGTGTTGGCGGGTTTATACCCCACATCCACTATATGGTTGACAATGCTGGGGGCTTGAACCCCACATTCACCTTTTTATCACTACAGTGTTGGCGGGTTTATACCCCAAATCCACTATATGGTTGACAATTCTGGGGGCTTGAACCCCACATTCACCTTTATGTCCCTACAGTGTTGGCGGGTTTATACCCCACATCCACTATATGGTTGAAAATGCTGGGGGCTTGAAACCCACATTCACCTTTTTGTCACTACAGTGTTGGCGGGTTTATACCCCAAATCCACTATATGGTTGACAATGCTGGGGGCTTGAAACCCACATTCACCTTTTTGTCACTACAGTGTTGGCGGGTTTATACCCCAAATCCACTATATGGTTGACAATGCTGGGGGCTTGAAACCCACATTTACCTTTTTGTCACTAGAGAGATGGGGGGGTTTGTTGAGCATGTCACTCTATGTATTTTTTTTACAGGCAGTTTGCACACATAACACAAAATTTGCATTGCAACCTTGGGGGAGTGTTAGGCATCCACCCCCTATAGGTAGAGAATGCTGGTAGTGATAGACATCTACCCCCTATGGGGTGGCCAATGCTGGTAGTGTTAGGCATCCACCCCCTATGGGGTGGCCAATGCTGGTAGTGTTAGGCATCCACCCCCTATGGGGTGGCCAATGCTGGTAGTGTTAGGCATCCACCCCCTATGGGGTTGCCAATGCTGGTAGTGTTAGGCATTCACCCCCTATGGGGTGGCCAATGCTGGTAGTGTTAGGCATCCACCCCCCTTTAGGTAGAGAATGCTGGGAGTGATAGACATCCACCCCCTATGGGGTGGCCAATGCTTGTAGTGTTAGGCATCCACCCCCTATGGGGTGGCCAATGCTGGTAGTGTTAGGCATCCACCCCCTATGGGGTGGCCAATGCTGGTAGTGATAGGCATCCACCCCACTATAGGTAGAGAATGCTGGTAGTGATAGACATCCACCCCCTATGGGGTGGCCAATGCTGGTAGTGTTAGGCATCCACCCCTTATGGGGTGGCCAATACTGGTAGTGTTAGGTATCCATCCCCTATGGGGTGGCCAATGCTGGTAGTTTTAGGCATCCACCCCCCTATAGGTAGAGAATGCTGGTAGTGATAGACATCCACCCCCCTATAGGTAGAGAATGCTGGTAGTGATAGGCATCCACCCCCTATGGGGTGGCCAATGCTGGTAGTGTTAGGCATCCACCCCCTATGGGGTGGACAATGCTGGTAGTGATGGACATCCACCCCCTATGGGGGTGTTGCCTTTCGCGGGGTCGTGACGTTTTTGTGTGTGGTAGGTGTCTGAATTACCATCTGTGACGAACGCGTCGGTTACGGTTGTTGAATCGACCGTAGGCGTACAGCATGGGGATGACATGTGCGATCGGATACATGGCTGCTTCGTCTCAGACGCATTGATCGTGTTGTGGCACGAATCGGAGCTGAAATACAGCTCTTCCGGATGCTGTGACGTGCTGGAGGTAGCGACCTGTTCAGCGCGTAGGAAGTACGCATCGTAATTGGGCGGCTGGAAACTGCTTTGGAAATGGCTCCGGACGACTCCATTCAGCGTTTACGGAGCCTGTTCGTACGGGAATTGGTCCTGGAATCAGAGCGTATGTGTAGCTCGGGAATAGGAGACATTTACGCATCGTACTTCGTCGTTTGGATGGACCGGCTCCCGGAACGTGTTGTTCGGAAGGTAACGCTACGGACAGCTCTCGGAGGGCCTTCCGAGCGGGATCAGAATTGACCCCTTAGTAGTAAATGTGGGACGGGCCAGGAGGAATGGCTGGAAAAAAGGGCATAATTACTACTAATTGGAAGGGTTTAGGAAGGAGTAGTGATGGGTGTAGGGAGGGTGAGGAGGGGTGTAGGGCGGGTCATGCACCTACCCACAATATAGTTAGTCTATTACTATTCACAAACTGCACTTCTAAAGTTACTACAGCTAAAAAGGACCCACATCAGTAGTAAATGTAGCCCAGCTCAGAGCTGGAGTAGGTAAAATACCACACATGGGCAATCTCTGGTACTGACAACACAATCCAAAGAAAATAGTGGTGGTAGGGACCTAAAATAAAACCTCATAGGAAATAATGTTAAAATAAATAAACTAGTTAAACAAATAAATACAATTTTGTTCTAGATTCAAAAAAAGATTATGCAAATAATTTACTGTCATAGTTAACATCAAGATATTTTAATAATAGTTTACCATAGAGAGATATCTGACATAGGGGTGGAGATCTCCCTCTGGTATAAGTAAAGGGAAAGTAAAGAAGTTGGAAAAAGTAATAAAAATATTTTCATTTACATATTAATGTAAATCAATTTCATATTATTTCAAATGTAGAATGAAATAAGAAAAGGGTATACACCCCTATTAACTACATTTGAAATGAGATACTTACTTGAAATGTAATATGTTAAATTGAATGCAGTACACATGCAAAGAGAAAGAAATGAGTAAAAATAAAGATATTTTCCCTCCTTTCACCAGCCTCAGCACAAACCCAGGATTACAGACTTTGGTACATCTGGGTTTGCATCAAAATATATGAGTGGAAGCACAGAAATGCCCCATGGTCCACCCATGTAATTCCTCCCCATAGCAAAGTAACTCAAGACAGAACTTTGCTCTGTCTTGCGTTATTTTTTTTTTTAACAAAGGTACACAAAACCAAGCAAATCAGGCTTTGCTTGGCTTTGTAAATCCCAAAATGTTTTTGCTGTGGCTGAGCCAAACAAAGTGGTGTAGCCAATTCAAAATGTGTTTAACTTTAGCCTAAATGTCTGTCTGATGAATCAATATTATTACATAACAAGAAATAGAGATATCAAATCCTACCCACACAACCTATTTCAATGGCATAATAAAATGGCAGAAAAAGATTTCCTAGCTCTATAACTACTCGAAAGAGAAAAAGAAAAGCTTGCATGTCCCAGTGGGCTCAATTAACATTGTGATCAATCTGGTTCATAATAATTATGAAAGCATTGAAATTGCATGCCCACATATTAACAGTACATCTCCAACATGTGGGGATCAAAGAATCTAATATCAAGCATTATAATGAGCATAACTGGAAAGAATAAAAAATACATTCCTACTGTGATGCCAGAATCAGGGGTACATCCTCAGCAAACCACCTGTATGGACAAATTGAAGTCACATAAATATCACACAAATTAAAACTGTATCAAGGAAACATGCATAGTTAAGAACATTGCAGACTACATTACTAAGAGAAGAGTATCACATAGTAATAGCTCAGACACTGGAGTACTTCCCAGCCCCACAGAAAAGAAGAGGGAGGAAAAGAGGGAAAAAAAGAAGGGGCAAATAGGTAGAGGGGAAAGTCCCACACCGAAATGAAGGGGAGGAAAAGGGGCAAACGTTGGGTGGGAGAAGGGGAAAACAGAAAAACAAAGGGAAAGAAATTGGGGAGAGGTGAAAGAGTGGGAAGAAAGTATGATCCATTAAGCTAACATAGAGTACATATACATGAGAATTGTATCTACTAATCCTGCTCACCTGTGATCAAGGCTATTACACTACAGCCGAAACACGTCAGAATTGTGAGCACTCCCCTTACTATTACAAAATAAACCCTTGGCTGGTTTCATGGAAATGTGGCCTCAACACTTTTCTTGGTTCTCTTGTTCTCTGTGGGAAGCTCCGTCCCTGCATTTGAGTCTGTCCTGCAGGGTCAGGGTCCCCGTCGTCAGAGGTTGGTGTTTTGGGCATTTTATATGGGGGGCATGACTTGCTTGCCCCGTGCCGGTTTCACCTGTCTTTGGAACAGGGAGGTGAGAAAAGGACATGAGAGGGGTGATCCACTTCCTTTTGCCAATTCCGGACTCTTTGTGTTTGAAGATATACTGGATTGTTGTGACAGCATTTATGATGAGCAAAGGACTATTACAAGCACAGATTTATTCTTTACTACACATGTGGCCATTTTTATTGGATGGAACAACATGCAGTTGAATAACAATTATTGACTTAACATGACTTCAGTGTTCAGATGCTACTGAGCACTGTTTGAATTTGCCACTGCAGCTACGAGATAGTGTAATGAAATTCCAGGTGCATTGTGGAACTTGTATTACTGGGAGAATCAGGTCATATGTGTGAGAAAGTGCCTCTTTTGCATGATAAGCCCCCCACTTTCTGCCTGCTTTTGATATGGTTTGAAATGTAGTGCACTGGGTTCCTGCTAACCAGGTCCCCCGTGCCAGTGCTTCTACCCTAAAAACAAAACCTCAATTGGTACTTCTACCCACTATAGGTCCCTAGTAAAGGGCACCCTGGGTACCTAAGGCCCGGGAGCCAAAGAGGGTTCCTTGGGAGCCCCCTCACTGGGACCATACCACTGCCCTTGCAGCTTGCATGCCTCTGTGAAGGAGAAAATGACAAAGTCGACATGGCACTCTGCCTGGTTGCCATGCCAGCTAACACTACCTGAGGGCATACGTAAGTCACCCCTCTAGCAGGCCTCACAGCCTGAAGGCAGGGTGCACTATACCACCGGTGAGGGCATATCAGCATAAGCAGATTTTCCCCCACATTATTGGGGCCCATGTTCCTAATATTGTAAGTGCCAGGGAAGCCATAGAGAGTACATGGGCTGGGAACTTGAACACTCAAGGTCCACAGCACCAAGATGGCTTCACTGAACCCAGGAGTGTTTGGTACCAAACTACTCCTTACAATAAATCCACACTGATGCCAGTGTAGGATTTATTGTACCATGTACACTGAGGACACCGCAGAGTGCCTTTTGAAAACCCACCAACCCTGGTGTAGTCTCTGACCGGCTGTAGACAGCCAGCCATCACCAGACATGTTCTGGACCCCTGGGTAGAGAACCTCAGCTCTCTGGGACCAAAAACAATGCATATCCTGGGCAGCGGTATCATACCTCCTCCCCCAGGATTGGCCAGTACTCGACGAGGGAAGTTTCAAAGGCCTGCCACATTTGTAATATGACCCCCAGCCTCTGCCAGCAGATGTCAGCCCCTGGTTTACACCCCACTTTGGGCGGTAAAACCGGAGAGAAAAATTCAAAAGAATAGGAGATATGCCCAGGTGGGGAAGGCGAGGTGAAACACAACTTTAAGTCCTCGGCATCTTGAAGCTGGGGAGACCCCTCCAATCAGGGCTAGGTCTATGCCCCCATCCCACAGGAGGGTGTCACAATAGAGGGTTTAGTCACCCCAGGCAAGGTGACCATTGGCCCTACCTGCTTCTCCCCTAAAAGCTTCCTAAACGTAGTATTTAGATGGCTCCCCCAGACCTAGAAACTAGATTTGATGGACCAAAAGAAGAAGACGGAAGACGACCGCTGCCGGACCAGGAACTGAACCACTGCAGACAGAACTCGGCAAGAAACCCGCCACCTGTACCTGGTTCGACCACTAGACCTGCTGTTCTTCCAGCAAACTTACAAGGCCTCCAAGAAACCCCTGGAGACCTTCAAGCCTTCACTAAAGTGCCAAGAACCTCCCTTCGGAGTAGAGGCTCAAGTCCCTGGTGTCCAATGGTACTAGAACCAGAGTGGTGAGAACCGACCCTGGTGTCGACGCAACTCACAGCTCCCCAAAGAATTCCACAACTGCAGTGGGAGAGGACCGACACTTGTGTCTACGCAACTCTACCCTGCTAGAAGTACACCTCACAGCAGGAAGGCCTCCACGACCTCAAGGGATTCTCTCGGCCCCATGACCTGAGCTATGCCCAGCTCTGTGCCAGAGAGCCCATACCCTTCTGCAAGTGGCCCTCTCAGCCTCCTCCTGCACCTGCTGCACTGCCTGGCCAACCATGACCACTCCGTGACGGTCTGACGGTGGCGGAACTTCTCCACTGGATCGACAGCAGCCGGCCATCGGTGACTGCGACTGTAACTATGTTGGTGGTCTACTGAAAACCGACCCGCTTCACTGCTCTCCGTGGACCATGAGGGTAAATATAATTGCCGGTATCTACCGCCTTTGCGTAGATACTGAATCCCGCACCTCTTGGCTGTCCCCAGCCCCCCACGACTGACATTGCCCGCAGTGTTGGCCTGAGACACCTGAAGACTGGACTAGAACTGTAAGTGGCATGCTTACCTGTTACACCGCACAGTTGTTTTTCTCTGCAGGATATTAGTTAACTGCTCTGAAATTGAACTGTCAAACTAATGAAGCCGGTAAAGGATTTTTAATGAGAACTGAGCTTACCATAATGTGAATACCTTGGTCTTAAAATAAAATATAAACAAAGTATATTTTTCTTAAATTGGTCTGGATCTCCTTCTTGAGTAGTGTGTCCATTATTGATCACAGTTGTGCAATATATGTCCTACACTCCTCTGTTTTAGGCCTAAGGCTGCTCGCCCACACTACCTCGACTAGAGCATCTTGGGTGTTACATTGAGCTTGGTACACTTTTGGGGATCCCCTGGCCTCTGTTCACGATATTAACACATAGTGGCAATATCATATACAGAGCCAGCTTCCAACAACGTGTTATCATGGATATGTAAGCATGTGAGTATCTCATTTTACTAATCCTGCTCACCTGTGATCAAGGCTGATACACTATAGCCAAAACGTGTCAGAGTTGTGAGCAGTGAGCACTGTCATTTGTCATCACAAAATAAACGCTTGGCTGGTTCCATGGAATTGTGGCCTCAATGCTGTTCTTGGTTCACTTGTTCTCTGCGGGAAGCTCTGTCCCCGCAATTGAGGCCGCACTGCAGGATCGGGGCCCCCTGTCGATGGAGGTTGCTGTTTTGGACATTTTATGTGGGGGGGCATGACCTGCTTGCACAGAGCAGGATTAACCTGTCACTGGAACATGGAGGAGAGGAAGTTGAATGAGAGGGGTGATTCCCCTCCTTTTGCCAATTCCAGACTCCTTGTGTTTTAAGATATACTGCATTGTTGTGGCAGTATTTATGATGAGCAAAGCCCTATTGCAAGCACAGATTTATTGTTTACTATGCACATAGCCATTTTTATTGGATGGTACAACGTGCACTTTAATAACTATTATTGACTTAACAACTGCAGTGTTGAGATGCCACTGAGCATTCTTTGAATTTACCACTGCAGCTACAAGATTAAGTAGTGAAATTCCAGATGCATTGTGGAACTTGTATTACTGGGAGTTTCCAGTCATGTGTTATCAAGGATATATAAGCACCTGGGTTTCCCATTATACTAATCCTGCTCACCTGTGATCAAGGCTGAGACACTACAGCTGAAACACATCAGAATTGTTAGCACTGCCACTTGCCATCATGGAATTAACACTAGGTTGGTTTCATGGAATTGTGCCTTCAATGGTTTTCTTGGTTCTCCTGCTCTCTGCGGAAGCTCTGTGTGTATATATATATATATATATATATATATATACATATATATATATATATATATATATATATACATGTTAGCAGTTATGGTTAGAGATATCTCAAGCAACTATAACTCATCCTCTAAGGTAATTATAACTCACAATGCCACCTTGCACAGTTTTCTCATCAATAATTTCACAGAAAATGTTGCAGTGATATTATCAATGATGTCATAGAAGATGTTATGATTGATAAAATATTTGGGTAATTAGCAGTGCATGGCTAGGGCGCGAGTTATAGTTACCTTTGGGCATGAGTTGTAGTTGCTTGAGATAATGCTTAGTACAACTGCTGAATTTCTATGATTTTGTGTGTGTAAAATGTGAACCTAGCTATAACGTCCCTGTAACCTTTCCTTTTTTGTGAATTTTGAAGGTTCTTTACATTCAATTTCCTAACCATAACGTCCCTGTAGCCTCTGGGTTTTTTTCAGCGAATTTCTATGTTTTTTGATGGTATTTTCTAACTATAACATTCCTGTAACCTTTCTTAAGTAGTGAAGTAGTGTAGGGTTTCTTCTTCCCAAACTGTTAATCCAATTTCTCGCACACACACACACACATAGGGTGGTGGTCCTAGCTTTTGCACTGGATCTTTGTTCCTCCGTGAAGGCTTACATATTCTCATGCTGTATCCCACATTTGAGAACTCAGATTCCATGCTTCCATAGCAATTTCCACCTACTTCGACAACCTCAGTGTTGGAAATTGTGTTACTGTTTGAGAGTGGTGAAACCCTACTGTATCAGCAGCCACAATTTCCGTCAGGGTGAAGTCACAAGCAGACCCTAAATTAATCTGTGCTTAACCCTCTGGTAGCTTCGCACATATCAGTCAAGCTTAACTTAGAGGCAATGTGTAAATTATTTATGCAGCACTTCAAACAGCAATAAAGAGCAAATACAACAAAAGAAAAATTGCACACAAATTTAGAAATTTAGAGTAAAACTTAATTAAGTATTTGAGTTCAAAACATCCAAAATCCAATCATTAGCACCAGAGATGTGTAATTTAAAGATTTTAATGAAAATAATGCTTAGAAGCACAAAACATTAACTGTGGTTATTTGGTTAAACCAGACCAGGACAAAGTCACAACTTCAGCTGATCATGATGGAGCATGGGCAGGATACAGGGACCAAGCTAGGTCCACTTAACAAAGTACATTAAATCATGGTTTGCGAAGCTTTGCGAGATCCTGCATTGAGAATCCATAATGTAGCGGCGGTTCTGAGGACCTACAGAGATATGATACGACATCCTGCAGCATCATCGAAGATGCCATCCACGATGGGCTTGTGATGCAAAGGCCTGTGTCAAGGATGCTTCATGCAGCTGCAGTTCTGAGGAGGCTGCGGCAGTGATGCGTGGGTCTGCATTGGAGGTGCCTCATGCTGCGGCAGTTCCGAAGAGGCTGTTAAGAGATGTGTTGCGCTGCATCAGCTATGCTCACAGTGGTGTTTAAAATATGACTCTGGTGTAGTTCTCTAAGGTTTGTTTTCCCACCCACAGGTGACACAGGTGAACTGTGTTCAATGCACCAGTGCTGAATTCAAAAGACAGGTTATTGTAGCCCCATAGACCAGCATTCAATATATTTTTTAAGTGGAATGATTGCTTTTGAGTTACCAATCATCCCTAAACCAGGATCTGGGCACTGTGGTACCAGAAACAAACCTTTTTCACTGTTTACAATATTACGCACACAAATGGTACTAATAAGAATAGACACCTTTAACTAAAACCATTTATTGCAATGGAGTGAACATGTTTCTCAGCACACCTAAAGTAACCATATAGAATATCCTAAAAACATTTAGATGGCCTAAAACCGGTGGATGCAAATTAAGGAGATCTGCACCGGCCCGACTATCGCTTAAACTTATCCTACCTCTCCTGTCCCTTCTTGGAGTGTGGGATGCCCTTCGGATGCCGGGGAGTCGACAGAGTCCCTCAGTTCGCACAGCTTCCACAAGCCTGATTGGAGGTGGCCTGACGTGGCCCAGAATCCTCGGCCTTGTGTTGCCTGGAAGCCTGCTGCCCACGCGACTGCGGCCGGTGTTACTAGAGGCCGGAGACAAAAGGCCAGCCCGCGCAACCGTAGAGAAGGAGTGGGGCTCCGTCCCGGTGAATTGTCCCAACACATTGCGGCAGGACTTTGACTTCAGCTGCCGTGGCTGGTGGCGGCCGGCTGAGAATTCCCGACCAGCGCTGTCGCAATCTATAGACAGAGGCCCACCTATGCTGTCAAGAAAATGAGGTGAGGCCTCCACTTTTTGAGGTAGACTAAAACAGAAACCATGAGGCTGTCTGCTAGGAGAGAATGGCAACAGCCTCCTGTCTGCAGATTCTTACCCTGCGGGAGAGAACTTTGCAGCACGGTAGCGCTGCACATCACCGGTGTGGCCCTGTGGGTGTGGTGGAGTCCACGGGTCAGGCCCCAGTTTGGAGCTGAGCTGAGCGCTACATTTGTGGGACATGGGGGACCACTGACTGTGTGGCAAGGGCAACCCCCGCGCTCGACACTCAGCAAGCGAAGCATATCACTACACACCACTGGGGCTCAAGGTCTACATCCAAGGGGTGCTGCTCACCCATAAGGCTGCACGCTAGGAGGGCAAAGCGACAGCTGGCTTAATCAAAAGTCTTGTGGTGAGGAGCCCAGCGCCACATCAACTACACCATGGCTGTGAAGCCATTTGGAACAGCATTAGTACATGGGGAAACAATACTCTTTCTGCCTCTTCCTCGTACTGAGCAACCCCCGAGATATTGCGGCATACTGGTACCTGTTATGGCGCCATCACATGGACAGAACATTGGGCGAAATAAATACCTATCCTTGAAGTCCATATACTGGGCCTGGGGGTCGACGTGGTCAGGCCAGGGGCCCTAATCGATGTCCTCCAAATACACATACGTGGGCATGTTATCCCTGCTGGTGCGAACTGTGGTGTGCGGTGCACTAGACTGGAGCGCCCATATGAATCTCTGAGTGGCTGTTATTACGCCATGTCATTTAATTGATTAATCCAAGCCCCCCTCACCCAACCTTGCACGTGAAGGTTGTGGTAGAATACAACTTTAGATACTCGTTGGCTACTTAAGGCTGACACGAGGAGGGAGACTTTGAGCCGCTGGTTGGGCTGCTCATAGGTACCCTGGTGGCTTTCACAGATAACATATAGCCTCAAGGTTGGGAGCACTGTTTCCGCTAAGCGATATCACTCTCTAGGTGGAGCCGTAGGCTTACTCAAGTGAAGACATGGGAAAGGACGGACCGCAGAGAGGGGCTCAGTAGACCAAGATTGATCAATACACGGTGCAGGGTGCGCCCCCATTGAGTCCTAAAGTGCAGCAGTGCAAGCCAAAATAGAGGCTGTCTCCCTAGACGTGGGCCTGTTGAGGGTGGATCTCCAGGCAGTAGCAGAGCGTTCCATAGCTACAAAGCAAACCGTCATGGAATTGCAGGCTGAAATATCGACATTGAAAACAGCATTCTCTGGCCTCTCAGCAAAGACCACGGCTCTGGAGTGCAGAGTCGAGGACGCAAAGGGATGATCCCGAGATGCAACCCGCGATTCGTTAGCTTCCCGGAAGGGGCTGAAGGAAGAAACCCTGAGCAGTTCTTAGAAAAATGGATTAAAGATACACTCCCGGAGGCCTCCGTTTCTTCCTTGTTTATAATAGAAAGAGCACAGCGGGTGCTGACCCCGGTTCCCCCGGCTGGTGCAGCACTCTGTACAATCATAGCTATGATTCTGAATTACGGAAAACGCAACTGTAGCCTCCAAGAGGTCCGAGCGTGGGTGACCCCAATTTAGAAAATCATACAATACGTAGATTCACCAGTGTGAAGCAGAAGCTGAGAGCAATGCAATTACAATATATGCTACTCTACTCAGCTAAGCTAAAAGTAATACACGAAGGTTGCTGTCATTTCTCCACTACTCCTGAGGAGGTCTGGGACTGGCTGGAGGTACGAGGCGAAGGGCAACCCTTATCTTCAAAAAACATGACTGCCACATCCTGGGGCATGCGGCGCTCCCGCAGGTCCAGCTGATGCCAACAATATACCAAACAAGCTTCCCACTCATCTCAAAGAATAGTGGTACGGCAGGATGGATCCTTAGAACTGGAGAGATCTACCATGGACAGAGAGGATGGCCATCTGCCTCAAGTTGACCCGATGCAACTGCGGATTGAGCGGGAGTAAGCCAGGGCGCTGTTGGAGGTGGTGACTGAGGACACTAGCACCAGAGATGTTGTGGCGGACACGCTGCAGATGGGGGCTCCCTGACCTGCCAGTTTCACCCCCACTTGGCCTTTACATGGACATGGAGGGCGCTGGAGCAGGTGTGAGGTTTGGACAGTGTGAAAGCTGATGACTGAATGTGGGTGCATATGGAACACATTTATTAGGAAAGACTGGGCGTGCACAAGGTAAGGTGGGAGAGGCACTGAGTCACTACATGGATGGGCCGTCCCCCATTCCTTTTACTTTTTGCTTCTTCATCCTTCCACTTGTTTTTAGTCTTTTGTTTATTTCACTGTGTATCTTGAGTGAGTGTTTCGAGCGAGTGCGGGTTTGAATGCGCGGCAGGGGGAGGAGGGCTCGGGCTGGGTGCCACTTGGTGTCAAGCTGGGTGCCCTCCTTTACCCGGGCGATATCGAATTTGGTTGACTTTAGTGAACTTGACGGTCGCATAGAGCGCTGAAAGTAGATTTGTTCGTCACCTTAGTGTTCAATAGTTGCATATAATCTGTTAGAATTAGATTTTTAAGTAGGAATTTTGGGATTGGACGCATGATTGGGGAGGCACCATTTGTTCTTGCAGTGTTTACCCGGGGGTGGGAGGGATGGGTCATTACTATTATAGTTCTTCATGTTGGCAGCAATGGCGGAATATGGGAGACAAAGCAGTCTTATATAATATATGGACTGATGGCTTAGTTTAAAATTGTGACATGGAATGTACGGGGCCTAAACTCTTTCATTAAAAGATATAGAGTGCACAGTTACATTCTCCATCACGGTATACATATAGCAATGCCACAGGAAACACATCTGACTGATTCAGAGGTATCCAAGCTTCACAAAAAGTAGAGGGTCCACTTACTCCATATATTCCTGAGGGGTGATTACATGCGTGGCCAATGTTTGAAATTGTAGATGTTTTCCAGGCTCTCAATTCCTCTTCATGTGGGCGAGCGACTGGCCCCGATGGCATCCCCTCCGACATCCTTCTAAATAACATAGAACCCTGGTCTGAGTTTATTTTAGCCTTGGCTAATGCAATTGCAGCAGGGGCCCCTATTCCTGATTCATGGAAAGGTACTTCAGTCCTACCCATATTCAAAAAAGGCGATGCTCCTTACCATCTAACTACAAGCCAATAAGCCTTTTAGATTGCATTCAGAAAGTATTTGGTCTGTGCCTACTTAACAAGAAACAATATTGGATATGTGAGAATAATATTCTAAGCCCCTTTCAAGCTGGCTTCCATACCAAGGTTTCAACTATTGACCAGGTTTTTCGATTTATGTTAATATATTGGAGAACTGTACTGATCCATGGTGGTAGCTTGTATGTCACGTTTATTGACCTAAAATCAGCCTTTGATGTGATTTCTAGACCGAAACTGTGGAATATTTTGGCCGATTTTCACATGCCACCTAGGATGTTATCTCTTTTAATCCACTTACACGAAGGCAACTACGCACGCATAAGATGGGGAGGTGACCGGCAGCTGACAGAAAGAGTACTCATCATCAAAGGCGTTCGGCAGGGATGTGTGCTGTCACCCACCCTATTTTCACTATTAATGACATTGCTTCCATCTAGGCTGAACTGGAGGCAGACGCCCCATCGTTGGCAGGTTTTAAAACTACAATCCTTTTATTTGCTGATGACACTTTGTTGATCTCCAAGACCCCGTCGGGCCTCCAAAAACTTTTGGATCATTTTAGTAAATTCTGTGAGGATCGGGGCTTGGAAATTAACACTTCAAAGACCAAGGTGATGTCCTTCATGCAGCATAATCTTTTAAGAGTAAACAAATCCTGGGTGGCACCTTTCTTGAACAAATCGACTCCTTTACATACCTAGAGTTTACCTTTGCCGAGGGTATGTCTTGGCAACCACACATTGCCAAGCCCATAGCTAGGCTAAAGCAGATCCATGGCGCATTACTTAAGGAGTTTTCAACATCCTATTCAAAACCCATTACTCCTGCACTTAAAATTCATGATGCCAAGGGTCTGGGCTCAACCCTGTATGGGGCTGAGCTGTGGGGATTTGCCAAACACGATGATATCATAAAACAGGTTTCTTAGAAATTTGGCTTCCTTCCAGTCTAGTACCCCGTCACTCCCATTGTTTAGTGACCTAGGTGTTACAAGGGTCACGCACAAAATTAGTTTACAGCCATTGTTGTATTGGAGGTGCTTGTGGACCACTCCTGAGTTGGCACAATATACTGATAGCCTAAGAGATGTCATGAAGGCTGACCAATTTACCTCAATCCCATGGCTTTCACATATGAAGTCAGCCTTGAATTAATTAGGCTTTCATGATCTGTGAAATCAACCTACTACATCTGTTTTTCCATCCAAAGATGAGCTCAAAATGAAATACTAGTTGCTTGTAGAAGACAAGGTCGTTCGGAAGTCAGCTATTGCTAAGCTGACAAGAGACTATATGGACATTCTGGGATGCAATAACTGTCCCACTGCATAGGAAACTTTATTTCCAGTTTCGTATAGTCACCCTGCCCCTTAGGTCATTTACCGTAGATTGGAAGGGTGAAGGAGGTATCACCTGCCCTTCGTGTGACCATCAGCGGGAAAGTATTTTGAACTTTATGTTTGTCTGTCCAGGCTATTCATCCACCCGGCAAAAATGGCTGGCTGCAATATACTGGTTACTAGGTGCATGGAATCACCAAGATGCCCTCTGTATTCTCAGATCAGATTCTTCTATACTACTGGTTATCTCTGTTGCAAAATGTTTGGGTGCAATGTGGGTGCTACGTAAGAAAGCCCTAGATCGAACACCTGTCTAGCAATTAAACTCTTAGTTTGTCTTATACATGCCCTATCTGGGTTATCTTTTGTAATACCCCATTTTTTAATGATATGTCTTATTTATATATATATCTGTGCACAATTGTATATAGATATATATTTCATATGATTTTAGGAAAACTGATGTTTTTTAATTGTCTTACTATCTATTCAGCTGTGTGATGAATTTTTCTTTTATGGCCCTGGTGGCCGAAATAAAGAGTTTTGAACTGAACTGATTACATGGGTGTCCCAACAAGTACCGTTCAAACTCCTTAGCAGTGAGGCCGATGTAGAGGGAAGATATGTTTTGATACATGCAGAGCTGGATGGTAGGGTGGCTTGCCTGCTGAATATGTATTCTCCCAATGTGGATGATCCTGATATTTTTCTGCGATCGTAGATGCCTCCTTCTGCCATTTGTGAGTACACCGGTGGCATGGGCAGGGGGACTTCAACTGTGTATTGGATAGCCCCTTAGATAGACATCCACCCAGGGTATCCTTTAAACCGAACATGACTGATACACTCTGGGGGTCATGGACCACTTAGGATACATGGATGGGGGGCGCTCGATGCACCCTGGGGAAGGGGATGCACCTGCTACACTTCCCCACATACAGTGTTTAGTAGAATGGATCGATTCTTACTCTCGGGTGAGGCTGCAGTGATGGTGCTAGATACACAGGTACTAGGACGATACCTCTCAGACCACGCTCCTGTAATGCTGGAGTTGGAGCACTGGTGCCACTGCCCCAGGGTCCCGCTGTGGCGACTACAACTTGGCACACTAAAGGATGGCGCATTTAGAGGGGAAATAAGGAGAGCGACAAGCACTTACTTTGACAATAACTGGGGATCCACCAGTAGAAGGGGGGCAGAATGGGAAGCCCAAAAGGTAGTGGCACACAGGGAATGCTGCTCAAGAGTGGGTAGCCTGAGATGACAGCTGGAGAGAGATTTGACCCAGGCAGAAAACACGCTAGCAATATTGCAGAGGGTGGAACCTGAAGGGGATACACCGGGAGAACCACTACTAAATGCCCAAGGTAGAGTGGGAGAGATATGGGACAGACTAGACTGTATGGTCCGATGCAAATACAGTCACTTACTTCACCAGGAGGGGGACAAATCAAGTCGCTTGCTGGCATGGTTACTAAAGCGTGAGTGCCCCCGATCATTCTCACACTCCGTAAACCAGAAGGCAGACACATCTCCAGATAACACGGTATTAATTCCCTCTTACATGCTCACCTATCCTCTGTGTATAAAGAGGAGACAGGGGTAGCCCCAGACATCTGGGATCATTTTCTGAATGATCTCGCACTCCCCAACCTCACTGATGGCCTTCGGGAGGGACTTAACGTGGAGATCAGACTGGAGGACCTACAGGAAGCACTAGCAGACATGGTACTCTGTAAGTCTACGGGCCCTGATGGTCTACCGGTAGAATTCTTTCAAACCTATGTGGACCTCCTGCTCCCACGGAAACCTTACAGGAGGCTAAGAGGGAATGACTCCTACCACCATCAATGAGGGAGGCTCAGATAGTAATGCTCACAAAACCGGTTGGGGACCCAAGTATGCCGGGCTCATATCAACCGTTATCAATGCTGGGTGTAGATATATGAAAATACTGGTGAAAGCACTCGCAATGCATCTGAGCAGGGTTATCACACATTTAGTCCACACAGATCAGTGCAGTTTTATGCCGGGCCGCGGCACGCATATAAATTAATGTAGGTTGTCTCATGTCTTGTACGCCACGGCAAATATGGACATTTGTGCTGCCGTGCTGGCCTTGGATATTGAAAAGGCCTTCAATACCCTACGATGGGACTACCTTTGAGAAGTGCTGACAAGAATGGGTCTTGACCAGGAATATATCTCCTGGGTGCGCCTCCTGTACAATCTACCAGCTGCTAGGGTAGGCAATGGTGGGGTATTTCTGAAATTCTCTTAATTGAATGGGACACAAGACAAGGCTGCCTTTTGTCTCCACTATTATTCACCCTGGCGATAGAGCCCTTAGCGATTAGTCTACGAAGAGACATAAATTGTTGGGCCATCCAGCTGGATGGCTGAGTACATGTTGTATCCCTATATGCAGATGATGTGTTGCTATATCTAACTCCACCGGAGGAGGCAATGGCCATTGTTCTTGAAATTTTGTCAAGTTTCAACATGGTGTCTGGACTGAAAGTCAATAAACAGAAATAAGTCCTATTCACACTCACTACATTAGTAGGCACAGAGGTAACTGATCTCCCCCCAGCGGAGTTCCAATGGAAGTGCAACCATTTCCGCTATTTGAGGATCCAGGTAGCACATTCAGCAGATATGCAATATACACTGAACATGGGGGCAGTGATTACAGGTTTACCATCATCCATCAACTTCTGGAACCGTGGGAATCATGGGTTGAGTAGCTCTAGTCAAGATGGTGCTCTTACCACGCTGCCTATACACTTTACAGAACTCTTTCTGCATCATTCCCAGGTCTACCTTTGAGACTCTTAATAGCCTTCTGTTGTCACTGGTTTGGGCAGGAAAGCACAGTAAAGTAAGACTGGAGATTCTGAAACTGGATGCAGAACAGGGATGGCTGGGTCTTCCTGATCTTTATCTCTCTTATTTTGCCACCCTTCTTCAGTATGCGGCGCTTTGGTGTGCGGAGGGCCCTAATGTGGAAAAGGACCTCTTGTCGGAGTGGGGGTGGGAGAATAGTCTACAGAGGTACCTTATGATGGGAACTCAGGCACCACCGGAGTGCCCATTTGTGGTGCGTCAAGTTACGGGGGCCTGGGAGTGGACGGTCGCATTGGTGTTGCGTAGGGCACCATATGCACGAGCGCTACCATTTCAATGACTGCGAAGATTTTGCCAAGTAGAAACCGTAATGGATTTGATGGGGTGGTTCGAAGGGGGGTACCTTACTGCGGACGATCTATATTGCAATGGGTCCTTCCTCTCATTTTCTGAAGAGCAGGAATTTTTGTGGGTCCCAGGGGGACATCTTCTACAATATGCAAAAATCTCAAGCACTATGCGGGAGATATGGACTTCCTTCCCAGAGGAACCTATGGAATCCCACACCTTGATGGTGCTGTTAGACTCAGGCACCCACAGGGGATTGATCTCCCTTTTATACCGAATGCTTAAGGCAGACCGCAGCGTCGATGTTTCTCGCATTTGACATAGATGGTCAGCAGACCTACCAATACTCCTCACAAACAGTGAATGGAAGCAAGCATTTGCACAGGTCCAGGAAGTGGCTAGCAACGCTCGATTCAAGCTTATACAATTTCATTAACTACACTACACATATATTTCCCCCCCTCAGATTAGCATGTATCAATGTGGCATGAACCCAGGGGGGTCCCACGCTGTGGGACTGAACCTGGAGCATTCGCCCACATGACTTGGGATTGCCCTCGGCTCTGGGGCTACTGGTCAGGTGTGCTGGAGACACTCCGAGAGGCCATAGGCCTCCGGATCGGAGAAACAATTCAGCATTGCCTTGTAGGAGTCCTACCGCACCCAAAGGCGAAGACTAGACTGCAATGTAGATTTGCAAACCTGGGACTGGTGCTTGCCAGGCACTGCATAGCGATACACTGGACATGGCCAGTGTCCCCTGGTCTGACCAAATGGATAGCAGATATGTGTGAATGGGGAGTGGTTGAGGAACAACGTTTGCGTATAGTCCGCACAGACAAGAATGCAGAACAGGATTTAGAATCAAATCTCTTTTTTATTGGCTGAGCAATCAGAAAAGCAATTATACAGCATGCCGCCTATAACCGTGGTGGGCTGGACGCAAAGTCTGGTAAGGTGTATCGTGCACAAATAGCCCTATACTGATCCGTATATTTGGGATAATGGTTACAGAGCATGTCACCTACAACCCGTCATGGGCTGGCTGCATCTCAGGAGTGGGTGCTTAGAACTGAATAGGTAACAATGCATATGCATATTAATGACTAGAGCCAAGCTCCATCTCAGGTTTTCATCAGTGAAGTGCCATCGTACACGCATAACTGCTAAGGCAGACAAATTAAAGATTTAAAACCAGAAAAAAGGAAAAAGACCTACCCCAAAATAAGGGGATAAAAACCTAAAACCCCACCACCCCAGCCCCTTCTGAACGAGCCAGTTGTTAAAACTTTTTTCCATTCAGGGATGATATCATCGGTCATGGTCAAACCTAACTCCTGTCAAAAGCCTTGTCCTCTTCTTGGGTGTCTGGAAGTAACCTCAAAATGTGTAGATATTTAGGACATGTCAGCTCCCGAAACTCTGAGGAAAGGATAGCGATGTAGGGGGCCCAAATTTTAGTGTATGACGAATTATCCACACAGGTCGCCATTGACAGTCGCTCCATGCTCAGCAGTGTCCATAGCTGATGAAGCCACTGCCGACGGTCTGGGAATTTGTCTGTGCCCCAGCTGGACAGCAATACTCTATGGGGCATATTCATAAGAACATATGATAACCACCGCAAGTTTAGCTTAACGCAACTTCTCACATCGCAGTCCATCGCGGGAAAACAACGCCGTGTTAACGTAGCATTCTCAACCTGGCGTCACCATGCTATAGTCCCACGATAACGCGTAAAATGACCGTGTTAAAAACAACACGACGCCGAAAAAATGCGATACACCAACGCGAATAAAGTTGCCATGAGGCCAACCACGAAAGAAAAAAAAAACAGCGACAACCAGCGATAGGCCTGCAATCCCCACGGGTCTGGTGGGAAAATGCACCATAAAAGCTGAACAAGAATAACACACCATGAACAAATCAAACTGCACAGCAAAATGGATGCACCCAGAATGAGTGCCCAGGTCAACGCGAACCCCACAAGCCCCACAGACCACCAGCAATGAACCTCGAGGATGGGGAAGGCCAAGGAGAAGAGGAAGAGGAAGATGGGGTACAGTCCGCAGGAAAACCCGATCGTCGTCACGGAGGTGACAGAGCACCACCAACAACTGTCCGTCACCACCACCGTGTCATTGGCAATATAGACGGAAAAATGGCATCCTATCGTGAATGCAGTCGGAGTGCCCAGGAGGCCAAGATGCGCTGGCAGATATCAAAAGGCAAACCAAGCAGAAACCCGCTGCCAACAGGAAGGCAGCAACGGCAAATGGAGGTGGGAGTCCTGCGCCACAGGAGGAGCTGAAGCAAATGGCGCCCACAGTCATCAGTGTGGAGACGGTGCAAGGAGTCGGGAGTCCGGACACTGCTCGACATGACCTGACACAACAGCAACAGGGTGAGTAACGAACAGGGACTGTGGGGACGGGGGGGATGGACACAATGGCACACATGCACAACGACGTGTAACACACCGCACACCCAGAATAACCCTGGGTAATGTCCCTGATCCCCGTGGCACACTGCAGCACACATACAAACATCAAGTAGGCCCCCGTTCACCATGTGCCCAAAGGGGTCCCACCCCACACAACACACATTACACAACACACACATGCACCAGTGCGAAACACAGCAAAGATGCGTATGTGAGAGCCACACTGACAATGCAAGTGACACCACATGACCAGCAGCATGGCTGGAGTACAATCACCATGACACTGTGCATGCCACGAGACTGAGGTGGCTGAGTGTGGACCACATCCAGAAAGGAGCAGGTCACACCCTGACACATCCACCTGCACAAACAACCACTGACGTCAACAACACATCTGCAGACAAACAATGCACAAGAGTACAAAAACCATCCAATAGCACAAATGACCCAAGGCGCAAACATCACAGCACCGCAAAAGCACAAAAGCCAAAGGCACACCGCCTCCAAGGGATAAGGGGTAGCAAAATCACAGCTGCAGGTGCGACTCCCACACAAAGCAGCACACACACATAGCAATTACAGCACACCCACATGGACGACAATGTGGTACACAGCCCAACACCTACACTGCAGAACAGAGGACAGAACTGGGTCCGCCTGTGCGTAGAAAATGGCCAATCACATCTGACATAGCAGGAAACTGTGAGTTGCAAAGGTACGTGTACAACCTCACATACATCATGTAGTCCAAATGTCCACTGTCCCGCATCAAATAGTCCGCCCCTCCCAAACAGTCACAATGTACATTGTCATGAAGTCTGAATGTAAAGGTGAACAATGCGGCAACATACATGCCAACACAATGTCAACAAGCATCTCCCCCCACATTGCAGAGGGACAAACAACACCCCCAGCAGAACAGACCAGACAACTCTACAGTGATGCTGAAGAGGACCACCACACTTCCGACACCTACGCCCCACAACAGTCCATGGACGTCTAAGGCAATCGACCTCCAGGAGCAGGGCAGCACCGCTGCATTGAGGACACCCCACCCCCTCCACAGACAACACAGCTGGACGCACCCACCATCCCGGCTGGCTCCCAGAAGCCCACCCAAGCACACATTGCACTCCAAGGCCAAGTGTCAGACTGCCAGAAGGGGGTGGCCGAAAATGTGCAGGTGGGCCACTACCTCATGGAAGCCGAACCAGATCACATACGTGGGTGTCCAAGTCCCATCTGGGCCCACCAACACTCCCCAAAGGAGACCCACACTGCAACAGAGACACATGCCTTTGCACATTTCCAGTACTGAACCACACCCAGAGCCACGGGGATGATCATCCACACCCCCACGCCGGACTGGCGTACGCCGGCCCAGTTCACTCCTTTTACGTATTGAGTGGGGGACGACACAGCTACATGTGCAATGTCCCACCCGCTGCCTGCGGTGACATGGCTGCGTCCTCTGTACACGGCACAATGTAATGTTGTAGTGCCCGGGGCACAAATGCATACATCATGAGCACACAGACACACACAGATAGTTAGTTGAACTGGCCACGGGCACGTGCGCTCTACACCTTTATTTGCATGGTCACATGTACAGTGACACATGTGCTGGATGTGTGTGGGGTGAGTTTAAGGCAGCCCTCATGGAGTCGTTGGTGCTGGCAACAACTTGAACAGAGATCACAATTGAAGCTGAAACATAAAACACCAGCACAACAGAAACAACTGTGAAGCATCATGGTGGTAGCTGGAGGGAGTACAGTGTTCACCCAACATGCAAGCAGAATGTTCCTTGATTTGTGGTGCACTGAGTTAGTGGCTCCTGAAGAGCTGAGCAGGGTATCAATCTGATGATGGCCCACACGACAGGTGTGAGCAACTCTGACAGTCACGCAGTAAGACACCTCCGACTCTGGCACCTGTCTTTTGGAGTCGGTCCTGGCGGTGGTGGCATGTGCATCCTGCGGTGATGCGACGTCCGGGCAGGTCAGGACTCAATGTGATGTGTGAGCCAAGGTGGACCACAGTTGAGGCCGGAGGCAGTGGACAGCGCAGGGCCACAGACACATGGCGTTGATGACCCCCAGACCATCGACCTAGAGGCCATCCAACATGGCATCAGACCGGGGCCATGGTTTGAGCTGCACAGAGTCAGTGGCCCCAGATGCACTGCGGCCAGCACAGGCACACCGCCACGGGACAGTGACTTGGGGTGCAGTGAGATAGGGCCACACGAGGTGAGCGGGTCCTCGTCGATGGCGAAGGTGAATGTAGCAGAGGTTTGCGGGGGACAGTGGAAGGTGCCCTCCAGGGCATGATGCAGAGGGCAGGAGCCGGCTGGAAGCGGCAAAAGGAGGAGTGGAATGCTACAGCCCCGTTTTGGCCACATAGTCAGTATCACCAACATGATGTTGAAGACAACCCCCAGTCCATGGACTCAGTCGCCAACAAATCTCAAGAAGAAAGTGTCCATGGTTGTCGGGGAACAGACTTAGTGGCACCGGAGCTGACAGGGGATGCAGTCTGCGACAAGGCCAGTACAATGATATCAGGTCTGCCATAAATGAATCATGACTGAGTTCCCAATGTGTGCACTACTCGCCCAATGTGTAGTCCGGAGGCAGCGGCCAGCACGGGCCAACCGCTGTTCAGCAAGCTCCTCCTGGAACACTGACACACGGTGTTGAAATGGCATGTGGGGATGACTCGTGGTTGACCGAGGCAGTAGCGACAGAGCTGAGCGGGTGTTTGGCCAGCGACGATGCCGAGTCCTGCCTGGTACGGACTGGCATGGATTTGTGTGGGGCCTGCAGGACCGCAGTGTAATCCGAAGGCATAGTCATCAAGGGCCCACAGACACGTGTGGTTGGGATGCCATGCACATACTTTCTGTCACTACATCAAAGGGAGTATAGTGATATAAACTCCGCCATAAAGTGTGTACTCGGCCATTGTGTAATCAAGACTCAGTTCCAAATGTGTGACCTACTTGACCGCAGTGTAGGCCCGAGGCAGGGGTCAGCAGGGGCCCACAGCCACGTGTCGTTGGCCCACGATGCACAGGGTTGGTGACACCAGGGCAGTTGTCAGCAGTGTTCAGACACCTCCGTAACGATGGTCCTTTTCTCCTCTGGACTGAACCGCGTCTTCCTCTTACTCGTCTGCCTGCGTACAGTGATATGTGCTCCGCCATGCAGAAATCACAGATCAGTTCAACATGTGTGACCTACACGTCCGCAGTGTAGGCCGAAGGCATAGTCATCAGGGGCCCACAGACACGTGTGGTTGGGATACCATGCACATACTTTGTGTCACCACAACGAAGGGAGTATAGTGATATGAACTCCACCATAAAGTGTGTACTCTGCCATAGCATAATCAAGACTCCGTTCCAAATGTGTGACCTACTTGAGCATAGTGTAGGCCAGAGGCAGCGGTGGTGTACGTCAACGAAAAAGGAGTTAAGCGGGCCTGTGTTGCGGAGGCCGTGATGGTCTGAGTAGGCTGTGAAGGGCGTGGGCCTTGGGCCTCGGGCTTGGAGCTTGCGCCGGCACGTGGTGGGCCCTCTTTGACACACGCCGGTGTCGGCAGGTGAGCAGTGAGGCCTGGCTGCGTAGGGGCGGATATGACAGCTCTGGGGACCAGTGGCCCGGGGTGCAGCAGGCACACAGGGTCGCAGGCCACACCGCTCACGGCGACGGCATCGGCCTCATGGCAGGGTGGGAGGTGCTGCCCTGGCAGACACATTGGGCATTCCGGAAGAGAACCACGCCCAGTGCTACGTGCTTTTTATTCACACCCCTGCGCTGGCCTGGGGTACGCCGGGCCAGTCCACTCCGCACACGCTTACGGGGGGGACATCACAAGCTACATTTACGCGATCTTCCCCACTGGCTGGGGTGACATGGTTGCGTCCACTGTCCATGACACTCCAAACACCAGCAGTGCATGTAGACATGGCTGTGTCTGTGGTCTGCATACTGCAGTCTGTCCAGCACATCTCCGCCACACTTGACATTGTGTACGTACTCATTCATGGGTCACTTGCCTCCTTCGCACATGCCTGGTTCACACCTCTCCCCACATTCCGGTATTGTGTGGCTGAGGTGCCATGCTGTCGATGGCTCATGTACTTGGCTGACCAAGGTTGCCACAGCAAGTTGTGCTGTCGTGTCTGTCGTGTCTGGTGGGGGGGGCATGTTATTTGGCATGTTGTATGTGGTTTTGTGACGTGTGCAGTGCCAGAGTTGTGAGTTGCATGATTGTGGGGTTGAGGTGTGTGGTGTGTTCATTTGGCACTTGCCAACGGGCAGTGCATTCCCATGGGTGCCATCCTGGAAGCGCTGGTTGATGTTGGACTGTCGGAAGATGAAGGGAACATGCACACTGCCTGGGTAGTTGGCCATGACATTGGTGAGGAGTCGCCTGTGGTCCACTATTGCCTGCACGTTGATGGGGTGCGTGTGCTTTCTGGTGGGATATTGTTCGGTGTTGTCAGGGGGCACAAGTGGGACAAGTGTGCAGTGGATTTCACAGGACACGTGCGGGGCTCCAGCCATGGCGTATAGTCCTTGCTTGGTCTCCAGCTGTTCCTGCACATTGTGGGGGACGTATGGGTGCTGGGGTCCCGAGCGGGTGAGGGCATCCGGGACAGGTGTGAGGAACTTGGATGGGGCTGGCTGTGAGACTCCTCCGACTCGGGCGGTTGTTGTTTGGGAGGGTACCAGAGGCCAACAGGTACAGCACAACCAGCAGCTTTGACTGCGGAGGGATGTTGGTTGTCCACTGTGTTGGTACCATCAGCCTGCGGGCAATGATGTTCAGGATGCGGAGGATGGTTGTCCTTTTGGGCCTGTAGTGGTCATTGGCATTGTCTGGTGTTAGGTCTGTGGGGCTGGTGCATTTCCTGGAGGTCTGCTGTCTTTGTCTGCGCTGCCTCTGTGATGGTCCGGGGGGAGCGTGGGGGGTCCGTTGGGGGGGTGGCAGTCCTGGGGATGGTGGCGGTGGGTGTTGTTGCCCTCTGGGGGCTCCGGGGTGCATGGTGAGTGGCTCCATGGCATCTGTTGTTCTTCAGGTGTGGCTGTGGGCTGGACTCCCTTTTCTTGTGCAGGTTGACGTCCGACTTTGCACCAGGTCAGAGCAGGTGTTAATTTCCTGCTCGTAACGCACCTTATCGCCTGTTTTCTGTTCCTATTGCAGATGTGGCTGGTCGTTGAGAATGTTGCGTTGTGGTGTTGTCGCGGCTTTTTGCTCGGGAACGCCTACTCTGCGTCTCATTAGCGTTAGTTGCCGGGGTCATCTGTGGCGATGTTTTTTGCGACTGCTTTCGCAGGGAAACTGGTGTTATGGGCTGTTAGCACCAGCTTGTGAATGGGGCGATAAATTTAGCGCGACTTTGGATGCGTTAAAGTGCCGATAACTCGTCGGTAGCTCCTTGAGACTATGCCCCTATGTGCGGCATTAAGTGCCAAGGCCATCTTCCTTCCTTTAATGGAGCAGAGTGGGAACGCATGTGCATTGGGGAGTCCCAATAGACTGTATACAAAGAATGTGGTATTAAAAGCTCAGTCAATGTCATCCAGGATCTGATCCCAGAATCTAGTCAGTTTCGGGCAGTGCCAAAGAAGATGGAGTAGCGTGCCAGGATTGCCGTAGGCCCGCCAGCATTGACCATCACATTGGGCATTCCATTTCTGTATACATGAGGGGGTGTAGTACCAATAGCAAGTGATCTTCTAGGCTGTTTCCGTATGTCCTGTAGTGTGTGCTGTGTGGTGCGCTCTATAGAAAATATCTTCCCACTCTTTATCTGATAGTGATCGGCCTTATTCTACCTCCCAACGCTTATGCCCCGGGGTTCTGCATTTTTGTGTCGCCTTAGTCAGATGGAGATAGATCTCTGAGATGATCTTCTTGTTGTTTTTCTTAAGGAACAGCCACTTCTCAAATGCAGTCATCGGTCTACCTGCCTTAGGCCATGTGTCTGAGCTAGGCACCCATTGTGTCATTTGAGTATGAGTGAAACGGTCTGTTTATAGCAAGGCATAGTCCGCTTTGAGTTGATCGAATGGTATGGGGCCATTGTGGTCAAAGAGGCATCCCATGCACTTAGACCCACCCACTACCCATTGTTTGGCGTGTTCGTGGTCATGCCTGGAGGGAAATCCGGATTTGAAAATAAGGGTGTCATGGGCGAAGGGCATGTGGTGAGTCCCACCGCAGTTGCTACATTGTCCCAGATCAGAAGTATCGGGCTAGTTACAGGGGAGGAATGGAGCCCCCAGGCTATGTAAGGCCGAGGCAGCCACACCTCCCTCCAAATGTGTGAACCCGCTACTGTCTGGTCCATGAAGACCCAATGTTTCTCCGTTAGTGGGTGATTCCACCCACCAAGTAGCGCAGCTGCACAGCCTGGTAGCAGTGAGACATGCTGGGTACCGAGAGCCCCCCTTCTTGTTTTGAACGCTGTAGGAGCTGTTTCTGCAGCCTAGGTTTCGCTTTCCCCCATATAAAATGCTCAATCTCCCTTTGAAGAGTATTAATCATGCCAGAAGGTGGAGATAGAGGAAGGGTCCGAAAAATGTACAGGGCTCGGGGGAGAACATTCATTTTTACCGCAGCAATTCTACCTAGCCACAAGAGCGGAGGTCGCTGCCACTGTGTCAGATCTTTGCGAATTAGAGCGAGAAGCTTAGTGTAGTTGGTCTCTGCGGTTTTAAGGAAACTTTTGCTTAGGACTAGACCTAAATATGGGAGATCCACTGTGACCCAGTGGAAGTCAAACTGAGATTGCAGGGAACATTCTTTGTGTGGCTTAGTGTTGAGGTTTAAAATTTGTGATTTTTGCATATTTACCTGAAAGCTCAAGGACGCTCCAAACTCCTGAAGTTCAGCGACAATAGCTGGGAGCAAAGTTATAGGTTGGGTGAATGAGAAGATAACATCGTCAGCGTAGAGGCTGATCAGGTGTCAATCCGCTCCAAAAGGGATGCCCCTAGCATAAGGGTTGTCTCTTAATCTCTGGGCCAAGGGCTCCATATAAAGAGCAAAAAGAAGCGGCAAGAGAGGACAGCCTTGCCTCGTGCCCCGATCTATAGGAAAGCCTCTAGATCTTACGCCATTCACTCGGACCGCTGCCTTGGGGGAGCTATAGATGCTCGAAATCCAACTCCTAAATCGCGTTCCCATGCCAAAGAGCTTGAGAGTCACAAATAGATAGGGCCAGTGCACTCTATCAAACACTTTTTTAGCGTCCACCGCCAATAACTAGGCTTATTCCTGAGATCGGGGCACTTTGTCTATTAAGTGGCAAATACGTTTGGTGTTGTCCCTGCACTGACAACCGGGGGTAAACCCTGCCTGGTCTGGGTCTATCAGGCCAGGCATCAGGGGATTTAGACGTGGGGTATTACGCTAGCAAACAGTTTTGCTTCAATGTTCAGGAGCAAAATCGGGCGGTATGAGCTGCACTGCTTCGGGTCTTTCCCCAGCTTAGGGATAACTGAAATCGAAGCTTGAAGCATTGATTTTGTAAGTGTGCCCATTTCGGCAAAGGAATTAAAGAGGCGAGTGAGTATGGGGGCGATTTCCGAGTAGAAAGTTTTGTAGAAAGTTTTATAAAATGCCGCACTGAACCCGTCCGGTCCAGGTGACTTCAGAGGCTTCAGGCGAGCAATCGCTGAAATCACTTCTTCAATGTGGATGGGTCTGTCTAGTGCTTCAGATTCTGCTGGGGGAAGGGGTGAGATCGCAGCAGTCTCTAAGTATTTCTGTGGGTCTGAAGGGCTAGGAGATTCGCGTGAGTACAATTCGGCATAATAGGCCTGGAATGTGTCCGCAATGCTAGTCACATCGGTCAATCCGCTCAAGAGGCCGTCCGGACAGATTTAACTGCTTGTGCAAATTGCTTACTGTGGAGGCGATGCACGAACATACAACCTCCTTTGTTAGTTCCTACGGAGTATTAATCTTTTAGGCGAAACATTGCGTGATCGAGGCGTTTAAGTTGTAGGCATTCCCTCTCGAGTTGCCTCCAGATCTGCAGAGCCCCGGTGCGTTTATGAATAGATTCCAATTCACGCACCGAAGTCTCTAGCTCCTTCCTCTTAGCTTTTCTCTTCCTATTTTTGAGTGCCACTTTTGCAATAAGAGCCCCACATGTCACCAGTTTTAGGGCCTCCCAGGTCGAAGACAAGGCAGTGGAACCTGTGTCATGAATAGTCTGAATAGCTAAATAGTCTTGTATAGTGTTTTTGAGTGCTGCAACCGTCGCCGGTCACTGTAGCATTGACTTGCGGAGGTGTCAGGGAGGTGCCTGACATGGGGTGGGAGAAGTGCGTAGGGTCAATGTTATGTGTGAGTGGTCCATAAGCAAGCGGGCCTCAATGGTGTACTTGAGCACTCATGCGCACGGGGAGGCCAGAAAGTGATCTTACCGAACAGGATTTAGAGACCTGGGGACTATTGCTGGACAAATTGCAGACCTCTGGATGGACGACTGTGGGACCTGATACTCAAGTGCAAACTGAGACCTCTGGCACACAGACAGGGGTGATCGAGACTCCCCTAATAGCTCAGATAATACTAACTGACATAGATGTTTGTAGGCCTCTTGGGTGACGACAGAACCAGTTCAGTTGCCATAGAGGGAAGAGACCTGAGGTCATATGTTGCAAGGGAGTATGCTGTCCCCCTGCGGCCTGGGATGCCGCTAACTTTCATACCATAGGGGACACACAGGGGTAAAGGGCCGGTACTTTGTCACCAAGTACACCAACGATCCATTAGAGATAGAGGAGGGATGGATATAACTGTAAAATATTATCGATCCTTGATGTCAGAAGATAGAGAGGAGTGCCAACTGTTGCCCAGTTTTGTTTCTTTCCTTTATAGTTATATGTACTGCGGTTGCTTAATTGTCAAAAGGAAAAAAAAAGAGGGGTGTGCAGCCTGTTCTTCAACAGTTTGACTATAATGCATGTTTTGACATGCAACTGTCACATGTTTTACAAATTCAATTGTGAACTGTATGTATGAGATATATGCTTGTATTGTAAAAAAAGCCTAAAACCTAACACTCTAGATCCTACTTTTATGCGCTACACTAGGAAAGCATGGAAAGTAGATCTTGCAGTCTAGAATTTTTTGGGAGAAGCAATGCACTGCATTCATTGTTGACAGCAAAAACTGTGGTTATCAGAGAGGCGTGAAGGCAGTGTTCGCTGCGAGAGGAAAATACACACTGCAGCAGTGTCCTTTCTCCTGGACTCCGCTCGTTATCTGTATCAAGCGCTATGTAGCATCTTCTTGATGAACTGGAAGCAGTCAAGACCATCTCTGGCAGTTTCTTGTGCGATGATTTAGGCGAAGGACCACTCCTCACAGGTTGACAAGGGGCAGTCTTTATATGTTAAATCTTATCAGAGATTGGAATTTCTGACATAAGTTTGGGAATATCTGACATAGACTATGTGTATCAAGGTGTATGCCTCAGACGTATCCTTATCAAACACATAAGGTAAATGGATGTCAATTCAGGCTGCATTATTTTGGCAATATGTCTATGTTTCTTCTTATTTGACCTTGACATTGTGATAAATAGACTTTTTTCTCAGACTGATGTGTTATACCTATGTCATTGATTTGATGACTTGACACTTTTCTTGGAATGATAAGGTCAGATGGCATCTGTGTCAATGGGAGACATGACAAGATTTCTGCAAAAATTGGGAAAAAATGGCAAGTCCTATTCCGTAAAGTAGAAAAAATTGTGATTTCTGTTACCTAAAACAGAGTCGGGCTTACTTAAAATGGAGTCAGACCGTAGTTGCTTTACGTCATACCCGGCATGTACATCTGAATATGACATCATAGGGTCATATTCAACATATAGGGTTTAGCTAGTGAATAGGGAAATCCATGCTCTTAAATTACTAGATTATAAAAACATCTAAAACATGATAAATGTCTAAACACAATATATAAGAACATGTCATAGCATGAAATAAAGGAATTCATATATCATATATGTATGAGTACATAAAAAATGACATATGTAATGAGCAAAGCGAAACATGAATACTTTTAATTCTTACATTGTTTCAAGCAATTCATGAGTATATGGAAAACACAATTTGTCTAACGTGTGTCCTAAAGAGAGATGCATGCTGATGATTACTCATACTAGTGAAGATAAAACTAGGCCAATTAAAAATACGTGAAGTAAAAAGGAAAAGCAAAAAAAAAAAAAAAAATGTCTGTTAAAAAAATTGTTCTCCCAGTTCATAGTACAGTTTCTGTGGTACATACATTGGATGTAGGTCACTGGGTGGTTCAGATATTGATTTTAATCCTCATCGGAGGACATGTTGATGTCATCGGATAGACAAGCAACATACATGTGCTCCTTAGAGAAGCAAAATAATGCATGCATATTGTCGTCAGTTCGCACATTCGATGGACCAGCAATGGGTTGCTTGTTTGAAGTACTCAATAATGTTGGAAATTCTCCTTTTGGAGGCTCAACATTAACAATGAACAAAGCCACTCATCAAAAAGTGCTACTGGTTAGACTGATTTCTTAAAATCAGCATCTGTGGAAGGGGCAGATGTATTGTTCAGCATTTCCTGGGGCTCTTGTAGTGTTTACAGCTTGGCATTCAAGATAAAAACTGGGGTCTGTTCATGATGTAGGTCCAAAATAATTCCTGCTAGACAGTTTATGCACAATTACACAGGAATAACTCGTAAAGAGTTCAATTTGCGAAAGCATAGCATCCCGTTTTCGCTGAATTCAGAAAGGCAAGCATGTCCTAAATAACTGGCTAGAGTTTCTCTGCAACTTGTAAACATGTACTCAATGTTGTTGACTTCCTTGCTGGTACTGAAGAAATATGACAGCCATTTAGCAGTAAAATGGTTGGAAAACCTCAAAACAGGCTGGAGAACAAAGGGTGGAAAAATGATGGTATCAGTCCAAATACTGCTTTAAATCCAGTCACTAGACCAGATCCAATGTTTTTAGGTGCACAATACTAGTTGTCAAAGATTAATTGAATATCGTTTGCGTTGGATATTGTGCATAGGTGTGTGTGTGTGTGAGAAATTGGGTTGTTGGTTGACTGCGGTGAGAGATCTGGTCAATCAGCAACCACAATCCTTGTCAGGGTGAGGCATATTCCAACCCTAAGTTAACCTGTGCTAAGCCCAGTGGTAGCTTGGCACAGAACAGTCAGACTTATCTTAAAGGCAATGTGTAAAGTATTTGTGCAACTTTTCAAACACTAATGAAGTGAAAAACACCACACAAAAGGATCCCGCGCCAAGATCAAAAATGGAGCTTTCTTTAATAAATAAAGCAAGACCAAAACTACAAAACCCAATCAGTAGAACCGTGGATATACAATTTTAAAGGTTTTAGTGAAAATAACGCCATATGGCACAAAGTGCCAACTGTGGATTTCTAGTTGCGCCGAATTGGGACAAAGTCACAAGTTCATGCTGAGCATAATGGAGCGCAGGATGGCTACAGGGACCCAGTTAGGTCCGACGAAAAGAGGGGCATATTTACAGTGAAGTTACGGAGTGCGGCGTTTGCCTTCCTGGCTTAACGCCGCACTCCGCCACTTCAGAAACGCAGTGTTGCACCATATTTACAGAAATATGATGTAGCCCAACGTTTCCTCCTGTGCTGGTGCTAAACTTAGCAGCCTAGCGCCAACGCAGGCCCCCTTGCACCATAGTGCAGGGGTGTCTGCGTTGAGGGGAAGATTGTTTATGTGCAGGAAGGTCTCCCTTCCTGCAATTAAGCAATCGTCAAATGACATTATGTAAATTTTATGTGTGCAGCTTAATGCAGCACATATAAAAGTTTCAAAATGTCATTTCTTTTTTTTGATTGTTTATGTGCATGAACGGGGACCTTCCTGCACATAAACAATCATAGACAATTTGCTGCCCTGTGCAGCACACATGGAAACATCAAAAACAAGGAGAAATAAAGCATTTCTCCTCGTTTTGCCTGTTTAAGACCAGGTTTTCCCTGGTCTTAATTTTGGCGCTGCCTCCTATTTATGCTGCCCTTGTATGCCCAGACGTGGGTCCCTTGCTCACTTTGCCACTGGATTCAAGATAGCCTGGCTGATGAGGGTTTTGAACCCGAAACCGGTCCCAGGATGCTTGTTTCCGGTCCAGGGAAGACATGGCTTGGCAGTTCGGGCTGGACTGTTCCCATGAGGCACAGGGTCAGACTGATTTGCATATGGCCATGTCTGAACTGGGGTGGTGGAGTGAGCTAAAGAATGATGATGGATTAAACCCAGATCAGTTGACTGGGGGTCAGTGTTTGATTTGCTCTAACGCTCCGTCCATCATCCCCTTTGGTATCGCTTTGTTCGCCCTAAGTTGGCAGGGTATGCCCAGACGTGGGTCCCTTGCTCACTTTGCCACTGGATTCAAGATAGCCTGGCTGATGAGGGTTTTGAACCCGAAACCGGTCCCAGGATGCTTTTTCCGGTCCAGGGAAGACATGGCTTGGCAGTTCGGGCTGGACTGTTCCCATGAGGCACAGGGTCAGACTGATTTGCATATGGCCATGTCTGAACTGGGGTGGTGGAGTGAGCTAAAGAATGATGATGGATTAAACCCAGATCAGTTGACTGGGGGTGAGTGTTTGATTTTCTCTAACGCTCCGTCCATCATCCCCTTTGGTATCGCTTTGTTCGCCCTAAGTTGGGAGGGTATGCCCAGACGTGGGTCCCTTGCTCACTTTGCCACTGAATTCAAGATAGCCTGGCTGATGAGGGTTTTGAACCAGAAACCGGTCCCAGGATGCTTGTTTCTGGTCCAGGGAAGACATGGCTTGGCAGTTCAGGCTGGACTGTTCCCATGAGGCACAGGGTCAGACTGATTTGCATATGGCCATGTCTGAACTGGGGTGGTGGAGTGAGCTAAAGAATGATGATGGATTAAACCCAGATCAGTTGACTGGGGGTGAGTGTTTGATTTGCTCTAACGCTCCGTCCATCATCCCCTTTGGTATCGCTTGTAAAAAGGAGGCAGAGTCAAAATTAATGGGTATTGCGGTGGAACGCCCACCGCAACACCCATTGCCCTCCCCTTTCACGCTAAATACAGCGTGAAAGGGTGCCTTATTTATAAGGCAGTGGCTTAACACTGCCTTGTAAATAAGGCGAGGCCACTATTGCCATCACAATGTCACTAAAAGTGAAGTTGTGGTGGTGATAGCGCTTGTAAATACGCCCCAGAGTATCTTAAATCCTGGTTTGTGGAGCGTTGCGAGGATCCACACCCACAGAGACTGCAATTCCACCTTAAACCAAGGGTACAAGGCTGGGTTGGCACCACTTGGCAGGGTAGACTCACATATGGCAGAGTCCAGGTGCAGGTGCAAAGTTATTGGAAACATGTTATGCCCCTGAGGCTTCAAATCAGACAGACTGCCAATTCACCCTTGGAGTCACTCTGCATCCTCGGTTCAAGAGATGTAGTCCAGTCCTTCTCATCCAGGCAAGAGGATGCATGTCAGCACATCACGACAGCAGTCCTTCAGAGTAGCAGTCCTTTCAGCCACACAGCTGTTCTTCTTCCTGGCAGAGTATTCACAGGTCCAGAAGTGTACTTAAGTCGTGATATCTGGGGCCCAGTATTTATACCCAGTTGTGCCTTTGAAGTGGGGAGAAGCTTCTAGAGACAAACAATTGAAGACCACAGGTGTCCTGTCTTCTTGGCTCTGGTTTTGGCTCCAGAGAAACGACAGGGATATACAGCCCTTTGTGTGGAGACAAGACAAGTGTAAGTGGGACTGGGCCCATCTCCTCCCCCATCCTGGGCCACCTAAGCTCTCCAGTGTGTGTGCCTTTCTAGGAGGAATACACAGCTCTCAACTACACCCAGTCATGTGACCCAGGACAGGCTACAGGCACCAAATGTCTAGGGCAAGAAAATGCCAACTTTCTAAAAGGTGTATTTTCAAAATTGTAATTTAAAATCTGACTTCACCATAAGTTAGGATTTTTCATTACAATTCTAGAAACACCACATAAGAAGGGGTTACCTGTTCCCATTTGGAAATTACACTTAGAAAATATAATAAGCTAACTCCAATATTATCCTATGGGTGAAGTGGGCCTTACAGTAGTGAAAAAGATGTACCAAGACATGTAGTACTTAGCAGTGCATGTCCTACATTTAACATACATTGCATCCTGCCCTCTGAGCTGTCCAGGGCCTACCCTAGGGATGACTTATATCTATTAAAAATGAGGGATTGGACATGGCAAAAGGTTTATTTTCCCAGGTCGAAATGCAGGTTAAAACTGTACAGACACATGCTGCAATGGCAGGCCTGAGACATGTTTAAACTGCTACTTAAGTGGGTGGCACAACCAGTGCTGCAGGTCCACTAGTAGCATTTAATTTACAGGCCCTGGGCATAGGAAGTGCCACTTTACTAGGGACTTAAAGGTAAATTAAATGTGCCAAGTTGGTATAAAGCCATCTCACATATTTTCAGTGCTTAATTTGTCAAATAAAAAAACAAGTGGCAGGACCCTCGTCAGGAGGCCACTGCAGCATCCACGATCCATTGCCCCTACCAGAGCTGCCAATAACAATACCAACTCAACTACTAATCATCACACACCTACAAGGGTGACTATTCATACTATTCCAGGCCCCCAAAGCTATAAGAATGGATTGGGTGGCAGTTATTAGCCATTGCTAATGTATATTCAATTAATAAACAGCTGTTGCTGTGCTCATTCCTAATTAGGCAGACAGCGCCACTATGTGGCAGACTGTCATAAGAGCCGGAGCTGACATTTAAGTGCTGGTGCCAAGCACCAGAAACTACCAGCTCAAATTAGGCACTGCATGTTTTAAGGAGAGAGCACAGCCACTTTAGCACTTATTAGCAGTGGTAACGTGTGCAGAATCCTAAGGCCGGTAAAGGTCGGTAAAACAAAATCAGCACAAACAGAAGGTCTGAAGGCAAAAAGTTAGGGGGAAGACCACACCTAGGGTGCCAGGTCTAACAGTTTGTAACAACCTACGACTCTCTGAAAAAGTTCTGGCTATTTGCAGATTACATTGTTCAGCCACATAAGTAAAGGGACTTATTTTTGAAGAAAACAATGACAATAATGCATTTAAGGCATCAAAACCATGTCCATCATATCAATACTAGGCCAAGGGATATTTCTAATGATATTTTTAAGTGGCGGGTACAAGGTCCTTCCATAACACTGTATTGTTTTCAAAACTGAAAGCACATGTCTGGCCAGGTTCCAGTCCACAGCAACTACCATTTGGTAAAAAATAAATGAGACCTATTATTCAACAGTTCATGGTGTGCGGGAGTTACAGATAAAACCCAACTGAACCCTGGCACCAAAGCGCTACACATTCCATGCAATGAAATAGTATCACACATAAGGGAGTGAAATGGGGATTTCTGCAATTTGTTGTACTGCTCTATACAGGTTTGCAAGTTTGTCTCTATTTTCATTTAAACACATGTAAGAAAAAGGAAGTTTCCATGAACAATTTTGATCAGTGCATGGTTTCATACCGGCCTGCAGGTTAACATTTTTGGAAGTTGTGAAAATGAAACTTTGTAATTCGTAGAGAAATGATACCATGTATTAACAATGGGCCAGATGCACGACCATTCACTTTAGCGAGTCGCAAATTGCGACTCGCAGTTTGTGACTCGCTAAAGTGAGTGTACAACAGTGTCTCAGACACTGTTTGCGATTCCCAATGGGGTCGCAAATTACATGCCTCATCAATATTCATTAGGGAAGCGCAATTTGCGACCCCATTGGGAATGGCTAGCACTCCCAGGGATGGTGGCCTGCTGGGATCAGCAGACCACCATGTCGGTAACTGCTTTTTAAATAAAGCAGTTTTTTTTTTTTTAAAGCAGCCTGTTTTCCTTAAAGGAAAACGGGCTGCATTTAAAAAAGAAAAATGAAACTGTTCAGTTTCATTTATTAAGAGCAGGGAGTGGTTCCTGGGACCACCACCTGCTCTTAAAAAATATTTTCACACACACTCACAAAGGGGAAGGGGTCCCCTGGGGACCCCTTCCCTTTTGCGAGTGGTTTACCACCTACTTGGAGTAGGTGCTAAACTGCGAGTTTTTTGCGGCCTCAAATGAGGTCGCAAAACAATAGTACATGGCATTGAGACTCGCTATTAGGAAGGGATGCCCCTTCCTAATAGCGGGAGTCGCAAACGCTATTGTGCGAGTCAGTGACTCGCAAAATAGCGTATGTACATGCCAGGACCCTTTTTTGCAGTCGCAAACGGGCCGATCTCCCGTTTGCAAGCTCAAAAAAGGGTCGTACATCTGGCCCCATGTCCCTGGTGGTGTGTCACTAACTGAAAATGGCCTGTCTTCCATTTGCTCAATACTCAATAGTGTATATGCAGATTCTTTTTTTTCATTGTTCTCTGTGTTAACGTTAAATTGTAAGATTCAAAAATGGCTGTTTCGCTTAGAAGTTGTCAAGGCACAAAAGCTGACCTAAGTGTTTTTAATGCCCAATTTAATTATATGTTAGCTCTTACCTAAGCTTCTCCTTGTTGTAATAACCCCAAATCCCATTTTATTAGATCTAGTGCTGAGGGCAGAATGTTGTTTAATGAATATACCTTTTTAGAAAGCTTGTGCATCCATTGTCAATAAATTCAAAGACTGTTTGCTACTTTTCTTATCTTTTTGCCTAATTCTTTCTGCAGCTTCTTTTTCTGAGTATCTTCTTAGCTCATTGTAAATGGTATTTATTCTTGTTCCCAGAAATCTTTTATTCCTAGTAGGGTGTGGTCCTAGAAGAAAATCAGAAACATCCTTGTTTTCTTTAATTACAGAAAAAAGCTCTTACAGAACTGAAAGACTTGAATGTTCTAACCATCGTTTGCGTAGCTTACCTACACTATATGTAGTGACTGTTATAGGTGTTGGTGCATTATAACTAAGGCTCCTGGTTTTCCGTTTAAACAGATTTTTACATATAAATGCAGACGGAAAACTTTTTTTCCTTTGTCTGTATTTATAAATATAAATGGAAAAATACTGACAAACCAAATTCAGACAATCCTGCGGAGCAGCCGTGCTCCTGCCCAGGGTTGCCTAATCTGGTGCATAGAGGAATGCAGCTGCCCGCGGTGAATGAAAGGCGCCTTACTAAGGGGGCAGACTCTAAGCGCTTCATTTGGCACTCTCTCCCTGCATGGACCCCCGTGCGGAGCCTGGTGTAGTCATCCTTATCTGGCGTGCTCTCCCAGTAGGGAGTGCATTGGTTTATAGGGTGTGCATTTTCGCAGCCCCATTTTTCTTTGGGTCCGCGGGGGTGGGTAATGTCTCTGTTAAAACTGACTGCTACAACATCTAAATTTATTTACAAGACTGTGCAGCCAATGTCGAACCATCCGCTGCACGTTAACTTTAATTGGTGTGCACAATGTGGTGCTGTTGCGACTTTGATGGCCATCTAGGATAAGGGTGGATGGCAGTTTCAGGAATGTCTTCTGGTGCCACCCACATTTACATTGTGGTTGCTGCATCGGCAAAGCATCATGTGATTCTAGGCATATCACTTGATTTCCACATGCCTGTAAACAATCCATATGACCAGATGAAATTCAACTGGTGCTCAGGTAAACGCTCAAATAGCTTTGGGTCGAGTTCCATTGTTCTGCATGTTCGGTCCGGGGGAAAATGTTTCCTATGTTGAAATAAAGCGTTGTGCACCCTTCTCCTCCCCTCAAAAATATGAACACTCACCTTGCGTTTTAGCAATATTATAAAGAGAGATTAATCATAGTGTATGCTGGAAAATAATGCTCTCCTCTGTTTAAAAAATATAGAAGAAAATTCAGCCAAAAAGGATTTTTTTGTAGGTCTAAATAATCCTAGCAAAGTTGTTCTGCAATGAAAAAACAGAATGGGTTGCTCCCTGGCTGGAATACACAGCTTGACATTTGACCTCTGTCTTTGAACGCATAGCAAATGTGACTAGATAAGAAAAGGATTTAAAACCTGTGTTCAAAAGGGAGTTCTATCCTCCCTTGTGGTCCCTAGAGCATACAGCTCCACAGTAAAGGTTTCTTAATGCAAGTAACTCAAGGTCTGTTTAGGCCTACGTTCACTGAAAATTATTTTGGCAAAGTTTTCAGATGAATGTATTGTGCTTACCTAATTTTGACGTACATATAAATATATCTAAACCTATAACACCTGAGTGCAAGTGTGCAGTGTCTGTTTAAATAAATGTGAAAAAATACTAGCTGCAGCATCAAATAAATGTGGATAAATAAAGATAAGATTACCCAAAAATAAATATGGATAAATACAGACGGAAATGTTAAAAAAATAAATACCATAAAACCGAGAGCCCTAATTATTACGTGTATCAGGATGATTAGCTTTAGGTCCAGGAGTGTTGGAAAAAGAATTATGCATGCAGGTGTCAGAATCATACGGCCATAAGACAAAACCTTTAATAGGGAAATGAGGAGACCTTTAAGTTCTATTTTTGATCTTTCATGGTCACCTCCACTTTTTGCTGGTGTTCAACTGTTTTCTGACTAGTCTGACTGGGATCCTGCTAATCAGGACCCCAGTCACTATGCTTTCTCCCCTAAATTGGTTATAGTGGAATGCTATTAAGAATGATATATTGACCATTGACTCCATTTTGCATAACTGACTCCATTTTCTGTGCTGAGTCCATCTTGTGTAAAAGACTCAATTTTCTGTGCTCGCACGTAGCTGAAAAGTGGGGAGGGGATTTTTTCGCTCTTCACTTGTTTTCGCTCCTCACCGATCAGAGTGAACTGTTGTGTGAGATGCGTGCTTGCTACCTTTCAGGGCAGAGATTGTTGTTCCAGAGAAATGTGTGGAATGTACAGCTCTGTCTCGCAGTCAAAATACAGGGGCCGGGCCAGCTTCTGTCTTGACCTTGACACAGACCAGTACGGTCAGCTCGGTTTTTCGTAACAGAAGAAAGAGGGAGAGGTTTCTAGAACCTTCGCCTCATGTTGAGTAAAAGGTATTAAAGGCGGAGGATCTTGGTAGGCAGATGGGAGCTCACTTGTGGGGCAGATGTGCCGTCACAAGAAAAATTAGGATTTGGGTCCCGATCGTGAGTCCTGCCTAGCTGTCAACGGGCTCCTCCAGCTTGATTTGGCAAGGATGTCGAGTGAACGATCGGTGAGGTGTTACTTACTTTGTGTATATAATTTCTAAGTTTCTCTACTCCATATATATATATGCTACATGTTATTCTGGTTTTGCGCCTAAGTTACTTGATATTTGGGAGTCTGCATTAACCAATATATTTTGCCTTCCTTTTCAAAGTATTGAATTAATAAATACGTGTGTGTCACTTTAAATGCACCTGAATTTGTTTTCTTGCCTCGCCTAAGAGAGTGCTGGTTTTATTTTGATGCGTCATCTTTTGGGAGTGCTTTTTTACGTATGTTATTTAAAGGTGCAGCAGTGCATTTGCCTCCTCTTGGGAGGGCTGGGTTTAGGTATGTACTATTGTGTCAAATTAAAAGCACGACACATGGTAAGTATTAGGTACCTCCCAGATTGGATACTGGCGTACCCTTATAAGTCCCTAGTATATGGTACTGAGGTACCAAGGGCATAGGTACACCAGGGGTCCCCCATGGGCTGAAGCATGTATTATTCCACCCATGGGAGACCACTCAAACTGTAACTACAGGCCTGCCATTGCAGCCTGTGTAAGCTAGTGCTAGCACCACTTATGAAAGATATAGGTTTCCGTACATCTAAGGTCACTGCACTTAAGACCCATACGTCACGTCTCTAGCAAGCCTTCCAGTACTGAAGGCAGGGTGCTCGGTCCTAAGTGTGAGGGTGGGTGAGCAGGACACCCCTACAGCCTACGGAGTCCATTCTCCCGGGTTGTAAGTGCATCAGCCATATAACACATAGAGGGGCATTGCGTCATTGCGCGATGACCATCTCTAAACTGGCTGGAACGAACCTGGGTATGCTTGGTATCAAACATGTTGGAATCATACCCCAAAACTGTATCCGGTGTTGGAGGTATGATTCCATCCACAGTAGGGCCCCTTCGGGAGGCCCTCTATGCTCCTGGGACCGATCTAACAGAGCCTGACAGCAACCTAGGGCTGCTGCCACCACAGAGACGATTTGGCCCTCGTGCTGCTGGGCCAAGCCCGAGCAGAGGAAGTTAGGACAATAGGTTTCCTGTCACAGGGAGGTGTGACCACCTCCCAGACAGGACTTAGTGTATTGGGCCGGGGCGGGAGTGCTTGCCAGCGCCACATAGTCTGCTCGAAGGGCACATTTGGTGCCCTCCTTGCATACTCCAGTTCAAACCAGATCAGGGAGCTTTTGTCTCCCCGTTCTGGCGCAAAACTGGGCAAAGGACATGGAATTATCCTCCGCACTGTCTGACCCCTCCTCTGGGAGGGACCCCTGAGCATTCCCAACCCTCACCTCAGGGTACTTAAGGACTTACCTGTGGGTGGGTCCCTAGATTCGTCGTGGGATTCGATTCAGATCCAACTCCACTTCTTCTTTGACCGTCTGGACATCTTGGCCAAGTTTTGCTGACCATGCCGAACTGATCGCATCATCCTTTGCTTTGGGACCGAGGCCGCAACTGAGAAGACTCCTGATATCATCTTCCTGCAAGCCCGCTGCACCATCAGTGTCCGTGCTCCATACAAGTTCCGTCCTGGGCCTGTGGACATCAAAAGACATCCAAAGGAATCTCCCTTGGAGTGAAGGAGTCACTCCCCTGCATCCGCAGGCACCGCAACAAGATCGACTGGTTTGCCAAACATGGGCTCCAACGGACTCCACAAGGCTCTGCAACACAGGTGGTGGATCGGCGTTCCCTCGAGGCCTGAGCTGTCTGCTCGTTAAGTTGAGGTCAGCATCATTCATAGACCACCTTGTAACAAGACCCCTGTTCACCATGTCGCTGCACTGCTTCAATAACCACAACGGTTACCACGACCGACTCGTGCCAACTAAGTGTGTGCATCAAGAGATTCTGTCGATGAGTCTGCCTCCGCTATAACTGACCCGTGCTGATGCGGTTGGTTGGATAGACCGATTCCATCGTCTCCAGCATCCCTGTGGCTCGGGCAGAGCTACCACTTCGGTGTACCCCAACTGGAAGCCTCTTCACTAAACTTGTCTTCCTGAACTTGAGTGGCCTTCATCTTCCATGCCTCCTGGATGTCCCGGTTTGGCATAGACTCTGTCCCCTCTGCTTTCAGGTACTCTTCGTCCCGAACTCGCTTCTGAATTCCAACAGACTCTTTCGTCCTTCTGTGGTAAGACTGCAACCACGACGTACCCACGGAAAAGTATTGCGTGTACGGTCAACTATTCCTTCTCACCTGACCGTTGGGGGGTTCCACGACTCTCACCTGGGGTGGTTACTTGGGTCCCCGAGTCTTCTACCTCTCCTGGGTCCAGTCTCGACTTAGGTCGTGGTTCACTTCCTACTTATCTGATATGGTCTGACTCCCCTCTGGGGACTACTGTGTATATGTGCTAACTGCTATCCTATGTCCAAAGTATTGTGTGCATTGTGAATATATCCGCGTAGGAGATATTGTAACGTGTTAGTGAGTTATTGTAATAAATATTTATTTTTATAAGTACACTGTGTGTTTCTTTTTCATTTAGCCTACACTAAATGATTAAATACTGGTAAACCAAGCTGCTTTGCACTTCTCCTAGACTAACCCTGAAGGCTGCTCTCCACAGCTACCACTTAGAGAGCTCTCTATGGTTATCTAAGCCCCTAAAATCTCAATAAGGGTCGCCCGGGTTAGTGCAGGGTACTACACTTACATAAGTGAGCACCATATACTGACCTGGCTTCTCACAGCAATGATTTGAGAAAAAACCTGTATGTGCAAGGAACTTTTGGAGTACTAGGAGTTGAAGAACTGCTGAACAGACTAACATAAAAATTAAAACAAATGGAATTGAAACTGGAAGTAATCTGAAGTGCCCTAAGAAGCCCCACCAGTGCCTTTTTTCACCAGACAGCCCCCAGACAACAGGGTGTTTCATTTGCTTAACTCAAGTGTACTGGCAGTGCTGATAATATAGGAACCTGTAGTCAACTTCTGAAAGACTCATCTGCATCTTTATACTACATGTACTTTTAGAGCTACACCATACTGGATGATGTACTGATGTGCACTTAATTGTTGGCAAGGAAGACAAGCAATGCAGCAAATTAAATGGGCAGCATTGAATCTACCTATACTAGCAGCATTTAATTGGACATGTAATTAGAATTCTGATGTGTGCCTGGTTGAGTGAATGTCAGTTGGAGTGAGTGAGCTGAGCAGCAAGGATGCTGCTCCCGGTGGGGCTTCTTAACTACCACCTTTATCTGTAACTTGAGACTCCTACCATGTGAATAAACTTTAACCTGTTTCATCTACACTACTGGCTACCCTGCATCTCCATTTACTACAGCTGTCCCATGGATTCCAATCTATGACAGCCTGTGGTGGGAAACAGCGTCAATGTATAACCAGAACCAAAGCTTCTCCCTTAATGTTGCTTAGGATGATAGAGGAAACTGTAATAAAGTTACCCATTAACTTAATTCCTAACTCCTGAGCTGGTGCAGCTCCATGCTAATTTTTTGCCTGTTTAAGTATATCAGGGAGAACCACCAATGAAGGTGTGCCATGTGCTGGTGTAATTGCATGCAAATATGCAGGTGGCACCATCCAAAGAGGAAGAGATATGGTCAGTATTTTATGTTTGTATTTGGGTGTTGTGTAGAGGCACACTACTTCTAACTGGTTGGTCTTACGAGCAACCTAGAAAGCTATTTCATCACAATTTGTGGACGTTTTTCCCATGATAGCCTTGACAGTTTGTGGACTTATGGTATGTCCTTGTGTTAGACTGACTGGTCCCGCTGTGAGAGCAGGTCTGGTGCTCAGCATGCATTGTACAAACTGTACACATTTCCTATATAACTCGAGTGTGCAATTCGAACTCCCCACCATATCAGTGGGTGCTAATGTGTCAGGATGTGGAATGGATGTGTATCCAGCCAAGTAGCCCTTCATTGCTCAGGAGCCCCAAACAACATTTCTGTGCGTATGTGGCAAAGCACCAGCAAGCCAGTTCTGGTGTTATGGTATGTCAAAGGGAATTCCAAATCTTGGTAGGCCCTACAATGTGCTGGTGGAGGCGCTGATTTGAAAGCTTTAAACTGCCCTCAGGCAGCATCAAGAGGCTCGAACTCCACCCATGAGTAAAACGTCTCAAAGCCATACGCGGCATGTGCAGCTTTCACTAATGTAACTGCCCCTCCAACAAGTAACTGCTTCCCTGTAGTTGCCTCCTATTGCAATAGGTGCCACCATGAAGAATGGATTCTATTGCAAATGGAATCAAAGAATTAGAAAACCCACAGAATGGGTAGTACCCTTTTATGAGTCAAGCTTAACAAACCTACGGAAATAGGTGCTCCTTTATCCCCCATATGAGGGAACCATAATTACTACTGAGGTCTCCGTAATGAAGTAATGATAGTTCACGTACTCAAGGTGTAACCGTAGGATACAAGTCCCACTTTTTTCGCACCGAATGTTGCATAAACTATGACTTTGTTGCAGTTCTACAAAGTTTTCTTTCCCACCCACAGGTGACACTGGTGAACCTTGTTCAATGCACCAGTATTAACTGCAAAAGACAGATTAATATAGCCCTGCAAAATGCCACCAAATAATTTATTGAAGAGGAATTATTGCCTTTGGGTTACTAGCAATCCCTAAACTGGGATCTGGGGCACGGTCGTACTGAAAACAAACCTATATTGCAATATCACACATAGAAATGGTACTAAGAAGCATAGGCGCTTTTTAACTAAAAGCATTTATTCAAACAGGGATAACCTGTTTCACATCTAAAATAACCAAACAAAATATCATAAAAACAGCAAATAGGCACGCTGTGTACAATGAAAATAAAATGACTACTAGGAGAGCTTGGAAAGTAGAACTTGCAATCTAAACTTTCTTAGGTGTGAAGGCAGTGTTCCCGGCAAAAGAAAAAAACACGCCGCCACAGCATCCTTTCTCCTCGACTCAGCTCATTATATCCATCAAGTGTGATGTAGCATTTTCTTGGTGCGCTGGCAGCAGTTAAGACCGTCTCTGGCAGTATCTTGTGCGAAAAAATGGGTGAAGGGCCTCTCCTGACAAGTGGTCAAGTGGCAGTCCTTATATATTAAATCTTACCCGAGGTTGGAATTTCTGACATAAGTTTAGGAATGTCTAACACAGACTATTTTCATCAAGGTGTGTGTCCCAGACGCATTCTTGTGAACATATAAGTCAACTGGGCGCCAACTCAGACTACACAAATTTGGCTATATATTTCTGTGTTTCATCTTCTTTTACCTTGACATTGTTGTGACTAGACACTTGTCCTAGACTGATGTTGCATCAGGTGTAATATCTTTATCATTGTCCGAATGACTTGACACTTTCACAGTTCTTAGAATGATAAGGTCAGACAACATCTGTGTTTGAAAATGGCCCTCTCTGAAGGATCTCCCAAACCTTTTGCCTTTCTCCTCCCCTTTTTCTGGCCTTGTTGTTGTTGGCTTTAGGATTCTGAGCACTTTATCACTGCTAACCAGTGCTAAAGTGCATGTGGTCTCAACTCTAAACATGGTGACATTGACTCATACACAATTGACATGTTTAATTTACTTGTAAGTCCCAAGTAAAGTACACCACATGTGTTGAGGGCCTTTTATTAAATACTACTAGTAGGATTGCAGCACTGCTTGTGCCACCAACTCATGTAGCCCTTAAGCATGTCTTAGGCCTGCCACTGTAGAGCCTGCGTGTGTAGTTTATACTGCCAAATCAACTTGGCATTTAAAACTCCTTGCCAATCCTTAAACTCCACATTTATTACATATAAGTCACCCCTAAGGTACGCCCTAAGTAGCCCTTAGAGCAGAGTGCTCTGTAATCAAAAGGTAGAACGTGTATTGTCAAGTTTTGCATGTCCTGGAAGTGAAAAACACCCACATTTGTTTTTTGCTACTATGAGGCCCACCCCTCATATAGGTTAACATTGGGAATTCCTTGTTACACTCATAATCTGTAATTCCTGATTGAGAAGGAGTAGCTCTGTCATGTTGCATATCATTTGAATGGTAATGATGAATCCTCTTTGCTAGCAAAGTTGAATTTATCATACTAATTTAGAAACTACCCTTTTAGAAAGACGGCATATCTCTGCTCTTAGCTCTGTGTGCCTACAGCTTGTCTCCAATACACATCTGGGGTAGGTGACAGCTGGATTTTGTGCATTCCCTCTAGACTGCCCACACAAACTAAAGCTGGGTGTGAATTGAGTCTTTCTGGGAGGCGGGAGGAAGGAGCTGGGCACAGGCTCACACTTACACTTGATTAGGCTGGGCCCTGTCCACACATAAAGTGTTACATACCCCCATGTAGTAAGTCTGGGGCCAGGGCAGGAAGAAGACTTTTGTGCACTTCAAAGGTCTTTTTTTGAGGTTACACCACTTTAAAGGCCAAACTGGGTATATGTACTGGGCATCTGACCCTACCAACTCAGCATACGTCGGGATCTGAAACTATCTACCAAGAAGAAAACTGCTGTGCTTAAGGACTGCCACTCTGCTGGACTGCTGCTCTGGAAGACGGCTGCCTTGCTGTGCTGCCCTGCTGCCTGCTGCTCTCTATGACTGGACCTTCATCACTTGACCCAGAGTGACTCCAAGGGCTATCTGACTAGCCCTCTGTTCTTCAAAGACTCAAGGACATTAAAGTCTTTCACCCTGCTCCTCTTCCTGGTCCATTGGAAGTGGACCCAGGCACTTTCTCCAGCAGAACAGACGCATCCTCACTGCTTGATCAGAACCGATCCATAGCCTCTGTTGTGGGAACAGAACCGGCACATCACACTTGGAACCAGCTCATTGCCATTGGAACTGCAGCATCTAAACGGCTGCATCGTTGCCATCAACACATCCACTTGACTGCATGGAGAAACCCAGTGCATCGGCTTCGGAACCAAAGCATCTGAGAACCTGGCACTATGTCTTTGGAACTAGTGCATCGCTATTTTTGCATGGACGAAATTGGGTCCTTGTAGATCCTGTATCTGGCCCATGCCCCATCGCGGTCGGCCTGAACTCTTGATTTTATCCCGGGCTAGCGCAACTGTTAGACCTGTCATCCTTGGGGTAGCCATCTCCCAATAATTTTGCCTGCTTACCTCCTATTTTTGCTGTATCTTTTTGCTGGCCTTAGAACTCTGAGCACTTTATCATTGCTAATCAGAGCTAAAGTGTATGTGCTTCTCCCCTATACATGGTAAAATTGGTATATACACAATTGACATACTTATTTTATTTGTAACTCCCTTGTAAAGTGGTATACCATATACCCAGAGCCTGTAACCTAAATTCTACTAGTGAGCCTGCAGCACTCATTGCATCACCCACACAAATAGCCTTTCAAACCCATCTCAGGCCTGCCATTGCAGGGCCTGTGGATGCAGTTTACTGCCACTTCAATTTGCTAAAATTACTTGCCAAGCGTTAAACTTCCCTTTTTTTTTGCACATAAGTCACCCCTAAGGTAGGCCCTAGATAGATTATAAGGCAGTGTGCTGTGTAGCTAAAAGGTAGGACATGTACTTTTAACTTTTAAGTTTTACATGTCCTAGTAGTGACAAAGAGCTACATTTGTTTTTCACTGCTGTGTGACCTACTCCTCTCAAAGGCTAGCAATGGAAATTCCTTAATACACTTTTAAGCTGTAATTCCTGATCAGACAGGAGTAGCGGCTTTATATCTTTCAAATGGTAATGATAAATCCTCTTTAATGGTTAAATTGGGTTTAATATTACTATTTTAGAAATGCCACTTTTAGAAAGTGGGCAATTCCCTGCTCCTACTGCTCTCTAAGCCTTGCAGTCTGTCTCCAATACATGTCTGGATGGGTGGCAGCTACACTTTCTGTGTACCCTCTAGACTGTCACAAACACAGGAAGGGTGGGTGTGACAGAGAATTCATGGGCATTCATCTGCATTCTGATATCTCTTCCTGGGCAGGACGAGAGAGGGGGGGCTGGCATTAACACCTGAATAGGCAGTGTCCTGTTTCCCACACAAAGGGCTTATTGCCCCCTACTGATAGCCTGGAGCCAAAGCTGGGATGAAAGGGGGACCTGTGCACTTCAAGGGCCTGCTTTGAAGTCACCCCCACTTCAAATGCACAACTGGATATAAGTACTGGACCTCTGACCCTACCTGTACAATACACTACTGAACCTATGAAGAACTCTGCCAGGAGTAAGGGCTACTGTGCTACAAAGATTGCCAATCTGCTTGACTGCTGCTCTGGAAGAATTACTTTTCTGCTTCACTGAGCTGGCCTGCCTCCTGTTCTGAAGTCGCATGGCCATCAAAGACTTCCTCCAACTCTGCAACAGCACTTGGACTCTGCCATCTGTGAGTCCTACCCTACCCTGACAAGTAGTGCCAATCCAGTCCTGGGCCACTGAAAGATTATTTCTGCTGTCCAGAACCATCAAAGTCGCCACAGTGATGATTTTGTGCTCATCGGAACCAATGCTGATGCAGGAGCCGATCGACGACATTGCTTCGATGGACTGTGCAGCTCGACGATAACAGACAGTCCGGATCGAAGGCAAGGCTATAGTCAGCAAAGTCTTCATTACCTGTGTAGATCGGATCTGATGCATTGAGTCTTTGACAGCGACACTTGCTCCATCCAAGGTACTTTTTCACCGAGACCTGCATGAGTCCTGTAAGCGGGCTGCCCTCCATCACAGTCAGCCTGAACTTTGGATTTACCCCACTCCAGCGTGACCTCAAGTAACCCCTAAGTGTTATAATTTTGATTTAATCTTTACAAATTCATAACTCCTGTTCTACCTATTGGATTTTTGTTGTTTTGTCTTGTTTTACACATAAATCAATTCTTCTAACCCTGTCTTGAGTATTTTTGTGGTGTTTTCCTTGTGTTACTGTGTGTATGTGTTGCACAAATACTTTACACATTGCCTCTTTAGATAAGCATGACTGCTCTGTGCCAAGCTACCAGAGGGCGAGCAAAGGTTATCTTTTAGTGTGTATCTAGCTTATGCTGACTAGAGTGGTGGTTTCTGCTTGTACAGGGTGTATACTCTGACAACCAGAAACCACTGTTGTAACAGCAACCAACTAACTCTTTAGGTGCTTACTGCTTCTAAGTGCTATTTTTTTAATTAATCTTTAAAAAATAATATCTTGACTTCTACTTTTTGGATTTTTGTCATTTTAGTTTTGATTTATTTATAAAATCATAATTCTTTTTTTAACCTGGTGTGGAGTATTTTTGTGGCATGTTCACTCTTTGAAGTGTTGCAGAAATACTTTACACATTGCCTCTTAAGTTAAGACTGTCTGCTCTATGTCAAGCTACCAGAGGGGGAGCACAGGTTAATTTATAGTGTGTATAAATATGACTTACCCTGACCCAATTTCAAACTATCTGCATCAATGGGAGACATGGGAATTATTCTACATAAATTGTGGTAAAAATGGCAACTCATCTAAAATTGAGAAAATGATGACTCCTGTTACCTAAGATGGAGTAGAGCCTACTTAAAATGAACTTGGACCCTAGCGGCTTTATGTCAACAGGGCCCACGTCCAAGGATCCAGGACTGTGGTGGCACCACTAGGGGGACAAAACTTACAGCAGTCAAAGTCCAGGTGCTAGGTCCAAGGTGATTGGAGTCTTTTCTGTCCCCGAGGCTTTGATCAGGAGGTCAGACAACTAGCCCTTGGGATCACTCTGGTGGTCCTTTGTTCAGTGCAGGTCCAGTTCTTTCACTCAGGCAGCAGGGCAGCAAAGAAACAGTCCTTCTGCCAGGAACAGAACAATAGTCCTCCTGAATCTTCCACAGGTCCAGAGGTGTACTGAAGGGATGGATCTGAGGGTCCATTATTTATACCTGGTGCCCACTTTGAAATAAGAGCAGGTTCTGGATGAATCCAACCCCAGAGGTACTTGGAATTTCCTGTTTTCCTGTCTTGGCCCCAGCTTGCCTGGGGTCACAAAAGACTAGTGTAAAAAACCTTTGAGAGTGTGCTGGGCAGAGCCTTTGTAATGTGTGTGGTAGGTCACAACCCCTCCCCCTCATTAGGTCAGAGATGGCCCATCCTGCCAGGTACTATTCTCCTTTATCTTACTGTATGGGAGCAATACACAATGACTAACTGTCAGCTACACATAGTCATGTGACAAGGTTTCAGGCTTTAGGCACCAAATGGTTAGGACAAAACAATGCCGTCTTTCTAAAAGTGTCATTTTCCGAATTGTGACTTAAAATCTGATTTTACCATTAAAGAGGGTTTTAAATTACTATACCAAACTTGATATTCCTACCTTCTCCCAATTGAAAGTTATCACTTATTAAATATAATAGGTCAACCTGATGAAGAGTTTTTCACTACCAGGATATTTAAAAGTGAAAAGTACATATCCAACTTTTCAAATACACTGCTCCCTGCCCCATGGGCTATTTAGTGCCTAACTTGTGTTGACTTATATGTATTAAAAAGGAAGGGTTTCGCCTGGCAAAAGGTTTATTTTGCCACGTTGAAATGGCAGTTTAAACTGCACACACAGGGTGCAATGGCAGCCCTGAGACATGTTTACATGGCTTCTTAAGTGGGCGGCGCAATCAGTGCTGCAGGCCCACTAATAGCATTAGTAGTATATGATTGACAGGCCCTGGGTACAATTAATACCACTTTACTAGGAACTTACAAGAAAATTAAATGTGCCAATAGGGGAGTAAGCCAGTATCGCCATGTTTAAAGGAGAGAGCACACAAACTTTAGCACTGGTTAGCAGTTATAAAGTGCACAGAGTCCTATGGCCAACAAAAATGAGATCGACAAAAATGGAGGATTAAATTATGGCCATTTGGGGGAAAACCACCCTAAGGCTAACAGGTCTTATAGCCAGTGACTCAGAACCATCAACTAGCAACTTTAAAGACCAGAGCAAAGGGTTATTTTTAGAGAGAAGATGTGAGAGGAGATGAGCGAAGAGATGTCTGAATCAAAACTAAAGCAATGAATAAATTCACATGAGGAGGCAAACCTACAGATAGGGTCACGAAAATTAATTTCCATTTATCAATCAATCAATCAATCAGTATTTGAAGAGCGGTGCTACTTACCCTTGAGGGTATATAGGTGCTGGGTTGCTGGGCTCAGCTGAAAAGCCAGGTCTTGAGACTCTTCCTAAGGTCTGCCAGTGAGTGTGATATCCGGAGATGGAGGCCATCCCAGTACATGGCGGTGAGGTACGAGAAGGAAAGGCTTCTGCTGTTCCTTCGGCGGATGAGCGGTGTCTGTGCGAGGGTGAGGGAGGCAGAGTGAAGGGCTCTGGAAGGTTTATTCAGGCAGTGGTTCATGTATGCTGGTCCCTGGTCATGGAGGGCTTTGTAGGCATGCATAAATATCTTGAATTGGCATCTTTTCTGGATGGGGAGCCGGTGGAGGTTCCTGAGTTGTTGGGTGGTATGGGTCCATTTAGGCAGGTTGAGGATGAGTCTGGCCGCTGAGTTCAGTATTGCCAGGAGTCTTCTCATGAGTTCGGTGTTGGTTCCAGCATACAGTGCGTTGCCATAGTCCAGCCGGCTGGTGATTAGGGCTTGAGTGGCGACTTTGCTTGTGTCGATGTGGAGCTATTTGAATATTCTTTGGATCATTTGGAGAGTGTGGAAGCAGATGGAGGAGACTGCATTGATCTGCTATTTCATTGTGAGTTTGCAGTCCAGGATGATGCCATGGTTGAGGGCGTGGTCTGTCAGTGAGGGTCCGAGTTGGGTGGCCACCAGGAGTTATTCCGAGGGGAGGTGTTGTTGCTAAAGATCAGCACTTCGGTCTTGTCAGTGTTGAGCTTCAGACAGTTGCCCTTCATCCAGTCAGCAACATCCTTCATGCAGTTGTGGAAACTGGTCTTCTTCGTGGTTGGGTCTGCTAAGAGTGAGACGATGAGCTGATTATCATCGTTGTAGGATATGATGTTGAGATCATGGGTTCTGACGATGTTGGCTAGAGGTGTCATGCTGGTGTTGAAGAGGGTGGGGCAGAGTGATGAACCTAGAGGGATGCCGCAGTTGATGCTCTTGGGCTCAGAGGTGAAGGGAGGTAGGTGGATTCTCTGAGTTAGTCCCATAAGGAATGTTGAGATCCATCTGAGTTTCTTTCCCTGGATCCCGATGTGGTGCTGTCTCTTGATGAGTGTGTGGTGGGACGTGGTATTGTACACTACGGAGAGGTCGAGGAGGTTCAGGGCCGCTGATTCTTCCATGTTGAGTAGGGTGTGGATGTCGTCAGTGATCAGGGCAGTTTCGGTGCTGTGGTTGGCAGGGAAACCGGATTGGGAGAAGTCTAGCATTTTGTTTCGGTCAATGTTTTCGGTGAGCTGCTGGTTGATGACCTTCTCGAGGACATTGGTGGAAAAGGGAGCAGCGTGATAGAGCGGTAGTTCTGGAGTTTGCTTGGGTCGGTGGAAGGTTTCTTCAGGAAAGGTCTGACTTCTGTGTGCTTCCATGCATTGGGGAAGGTGGCTGTGGCAATGGATGCATTAGGGATGGTGGTGAGTTGGCAGCTGATACCTTTACTACCTAGGTTGAAGAGGCGGTGGGTGCAAGGGTCTGTGGGTGCTCCTGAGTGGATGGAGTTCATGATGGTAATGGTATTCTGTGTGGTGATCTGTTCCCATGCAGTGAGTGCCTGGTTGGGAGAAGGATCCATTGAGTTTAGAGGCTGTGGAGGTCAGTAGGTTGGGGCTCAAATTTCAGGTAGATGGTTGATATCTTGTTGTGGAAGTGGTTCATTAGAGTGTCACAAAGTTTCTGTGAAGAAGGGATCATGTTATTGGTGGCTTTGGGCTGGAGAACTCTCTGCCACTGAAGAGTTCCTTGATGTAGTTGGCGCTTGCTTCCATGTAGTCTGCTAGGCATCTTGTTTTGCATCTTTGAGTCATTGGTGGTATTTGTTGAGGGCTGACTTGATGGAGGCTCGGTCTGTGGTGTCACTGCTGGTGTACCATCTTCACTTCAGTTGTTTGCATCTGTGTTTCATTCTCCTGAGCTCGGGAATGTACCAGGTGGCTTGTTTGGTGGATCTGCGGGTCTCGACTGATTTGATGGGGGTGACAAGGTTGTTGGCTTTTGTGATCCAAATGATGAAGCTCTGGACTGCTTGTTCCAGGTTTGTTGCGGGGTTGGGATGGGTGGTGTCGAGGGCATCCATCCATTGGGTATGTATCACTTTGCTCCACCTATGGAAGGAGATGTTGGGGGGCTGGTGCCGGGGATCCTGCGAGGGTGAAATGGACAACAGATATATTCTGTGGCATGGCTGTATTTGATTCTGTCGCTGGACATGAAGATCAGGTCCAGTATGTGTCCTGCTCTGTGTGTGGGGTCTGCGACCAGCTGTGTGAGGCCGATGTTGCCCATGCATTCCAGGAGGTTGTTGTAGATTGTGCCTGTGGGGTCATCCAGGTGGAAGTTGGGGTCTCCAAGGATGATGTAGTGCTTGGACTCACTGGCATGTGGGGTGATGAAATCTGTGATGGAGTCACAGAGGCCAGTGCATGGTCCTGGGGTTCTATAGATGTTGGTGTCTTTGATGGTCGTTCTGTTGGTGTGGAGTTTGAAGTTGAGGTGTTCCATGATCGGTGTGGTGTCATCTTCCGTGGTGGTGCAGTGGATTGTTTCTTTGTGGATGATAGCAGTGCCTCCTCCCTATTTGGTTACAACCTATCACATCACATGCTAAAGGGTGGGGAAATTAATCTCCTCACAAAAGGATTGTCATTTGCTTCATTTAGTAGAGCAGACTCATTCAGATCTTTAGGAAAATGTGACTAAAGATCTCTTTTTCTTCAATATTGACAACTATCAAATAAAAAGTTACTCATCTCTAAAAAAGCAGACAATATTTTTCCCTCCTCTCAAAACATGCTGAAAGAATTACTGACTTTTGAAAAAACGATGTTATGAGAGTTTGACGAAATCGAAAAAAAACAAATATGTAAAGAGTAATCTGAGAAAGACATGAACCAAGAGCCCTCCAAACACTTTACAAAACACTGATGAAATTAGTATTAAACCAGTGGATAGAGGGGGTGGTATTGATGGAGCAAGGGCTCATAAATGAGACTTTTTGGAAGCAATCCTTTCGTTTTAACTCATTAACGACTTACTAACAACGTGTTTGTAATTAATAATTCGCAATTAGAAGGAGACATGCGGGAAAACGAAGCTTGCCTATGTGTTTACTAACTGCATTAACATGAACGAAGAACTAAACGCACTTTAACAGGGGATCTTTACTGCGCATGCGTCTACTGCATCTACGTAGTATGACGTACTAACGCTTGGAGGGAAATTCTGGCGCCTGCGCAAAGAACCATAAAATGGCTGCTTGAAAACTCACATGCATGGAACCTCCTTGCTGGAATTAGAAAATAAGTTTTATAATAACGCAAATGCAGAAAGAATAATAATAAATGGAATGGGTTAGAATAGAGGTTGGTGGTATACAGTGAAATCATTTATTTTTTAGAATAACATTTCTTCTTTTGACTTTATTATTAGTGCGCAGTTGGGCCTGTCAAACTTGTCTGAGTCGAGCCGACTGACATTGCACCACGCATGCGCACTGGCGAGCAAATACGAAAGAATGAGTAAGGACTTGTCACGCGTCCAAGGCCAACGAAGATGTGCCCTGGGAACATGAGGGTGAAGAGTTCATATGAAGGAACTTTATTCAGGAGATCGCTACATTTTGAATTAATAAAGTTTGGAGATGTATGGGAAAGGAAATGATTTAATAAAGTTTGGGGGGAGGAGTTTGAAACAATTGTTTAATGGAATAAGCGAATTGTAAGTATGGTGTGATGATCATCCCCCCCTCGCCTGTCCAATCAGAGTTAGTATTTTGTAGAATTGAAACATTAATGGGTGGTACATGCTTATGGAAGGGTATAATTGAGGTAGTTCTAGTTAGTTAGAGAGAGCTGGGTGTGCAGAGGTGATACAGAGCTCGGGATGCTGTCAGTGCTGGGGTTGGTGCTGAAGCTGTGAGACTCTGATGAAGAAAATCGAATGCAGAACCATCTACTTAACTAAATTGGGTTAGAAAGAAGATCGCGGAAGAACCACGAGGAGGAAGAGAGTGTCAGAGAGGGGTGCGACGCAGTCATCGGTATCTAGAGAGGTGAAGTATCCTGTCCTGATTCCTGTCCTGAAGCCTTTGTCTCCTAATCTGTCCCGGGGACCCTTACCAGCCCTTTGGCCAGGGGGTTGGTCTTCACACCATACTTGGTAATTATAAATTAATCGTATTGATAGATCTTCTTCTCTCTCTATCCTCTTCTTTCTAAGCATAGTTGTTGTGTGGATCTAAATTACTATATCTATTGAATTTTTTTGATTAAATTGGCACTCTTGCGAATGAGGGTATTTATACTGAAACGTTTGAGATGGTTCACAAATAACTAATTTAGATAAAGATTTTAAATCTTCCCGAGTCTGTGATTATTTTATTTAATCAAGAAATGTTTAATCAAGTTATGATAATTATCACCATCAACTAGTTCCACCTAATGGTCCATTGACCAGAGGAAATAACTATTTGATCAGTGAAGGGTTTAGCTAGAGAAGAAATAACTAGATCTTGGGGTATGAAAATCATAAAACTAAAACGTTCCAGCGGTCTACTTGGTGTTTAGTGCAAGTGAGTTATATGGGCCCAGGTGAGTATATGGTAGTGGAGTATCTGATGCTAGTACGCCGCTGGATCAGTATCATCATCATCATATATATGGGAGGTTATGAACAGGAAGTTATCAACCAATTACAAAATGAAGATCACTACAGAAGAATAACAAATGATCCCTCCGACTTCATTGTTGAAAAGATAAAAAGGCCAATAAAGACAGGAACAACAGGAGTGATAGTACCAGTTATGCATATCCTACTAAGGTTATATAAAAACCCACTGAACCTTCCAAGCCAACCACATAATATCTGGGGTAAACACCACTCTTGAAACACCAACTAACTACAGAGATGTGTTCCCGAAATCCCTCATTAAGCAGATTCCAAGCTATAAACAGACTGGATAAAAGAGAATTTGATGACCAGTATGAGTTCTTAGTGACATTGGATATCATCAGTTTATATGAAAATATTCCTCAGGAGGAAGGCCTAGAATCTTTGGAATGCTTTATGGATTTGATACCCAGACAGCATCAAGTCTCTACGAACTTTATACTGCAGCTAACCAAAATTTGCCTAAAAAATTGTTTCTGCTTCAGTAAATAATGTTATATACAAACAAAGGAAAAAAGCTATGGGCTTTCCATTTGCTCCAGAGATTTCAGTCATGTTTACGGCTAAGTATGTGGTAAAATGTGTTTATGAAAACAATTCCTACAAATGCCACAGTAACATTTAGAAAAGATTCATTGACAATATCATAATGATCCGGGAAGGGAGTGAGGAAGACCTTTTATGGAAGTAAAAAGACACACACAAATAAATAACCCAAAAATAAGAAGCTTTGCCCTTTTAAAAGACACCACTAATGCGTTTATTGTACTATCTGTTCAATCAACATAGAGGGGATACAATTGTATATAACAATGTCATCATTATACATATCTAACTCACCAACTGTAACACCAAAAATGTGGCGTACTGTATCACAAGCCCCTGAGGCAAACCAAACAAAAGGATAGGGCAGCACAAATCTCGAATTTAATGAAAAACTGTAAGTGCCCCCTTGGTAAATAATTTCTTGAAAAATGGTCACACAGTGGGCGAATTAAAAAATGGATGGTACTTCAGCAAGCACACAGCCAAAACTGGACTCAGTTAAGTGACTGAAATCAGTGATATCTTCATCTGAGCTCCCAACGTTTGGTATTATGACTGTGATAAGGGCCTTTAAAATGCTACGCAATGGATCACCATTTTTGCAAAAGAACATTATTATTTTCAAACAGAGTGGTTCATCAATCATTCAACGTCCACCGTAGTTTTAAACAAAAGCTAAATTGTTTATAGAAAAAGAAGGAAAAATATCAAAACTTACAAAGATGCAACAAAACACATAAAAACTATGATAAGATAACAACACATACATTTCTAGTGAGAAGCCACATAAAGATGACATCAGCTAACAAATTAAGCATAACCAAGATACGAGTACCTGGTAAAAGGGCAGAGTCCACGAAAACAGTATGGCAGCATGGCATCCCGTCATCCCACTCGCCCATCATTGGTTGACACGCAGGCATGCCAACAAAAAGAAAAGAGAAGTAATAAAAACCAACACCATCAGTGTACAGAAGAATTGTGCAACTAGGACAAATTTGACGCGCCAGGCAAGGGCAATGCCAGACTGGCCGTACCGGGCATCAAGCATTTACAGGGAGGCTGGAAAGTTGTTGTGCCGGTCATGGTAGTGGCAGCCAGTTTTGTAACAGTGCAGCAGTTTTAAAAGCACAGCAAGGATCGTCGTATATGCAGCAGTTTTCAGGCAACAATAAAAGTGTTGATATAACTCTGGTGATTAATGTACCTGCTGGAGAGGGATGGGAGTTTTATCTAGTGGCAGTTTTGACTCATCTAAGGTTGTGCAGAGGGTTAATATGCCTTCTACAGAGAACGTGTACCATACATATCAAAGAATAGTATTTTTATGTGCATAGCTCAGTGAGTTACTGCTTGTTACTCTGCAGTTCATAAGTTACAATGGTAATCTAGCACAGTCAGCTACGAACTGCCTTCAAAAGGCTGTTTGAAAACTGCATTGCAGAGGTTAAAAAGATATGTTTTCCCCCAGTCTTTCATTATCCTGATGTTGCTAAAAAAGGTTTGTTTGGGTAGAAATAAATTCTTATTATTAAAGTCAACCCTAACCACTGTGTTGTGTTCTGAATCCTGGGTTTGTGCGTCTCCAGACCAAGCACTCTTAAAAAAGGCCTACCAATATAGATGACATGTAAATCCTGCACCTTTTAGTCAACTTTGCAGGAGCGGTTCCTCTGCTAAAGCGGAGAAGCGTCGCCCCACTGCTCTCAGAGCTAGAAAAATTAAATGATAATAACATCGTTATTATCACTTAATTTTTCGTAGCTATGGGGCTTGTTTAGAGTGGGGTAGGGCTAGTGTCACAGCCTTGGAGGAGGGGTGGTTTGTGCACAATAAGTGCACATGACTGTTTGTCCAGCCGTCTTGGGCCAGCCAAACAGTCATACACACTTAGCATGCTCTCAACTGGGCTGTAATGCACAGCCTAGGTGGAGAACATGCACAGGCTCCTAGTCCCTGTTTAAACGCTGAACCACAGTGATCAGACCAATCAAAATGCTGCATTGCAGTGTTGTGATTGGCTCAGGGGAGCCTGTGTGATTCCTGCTTCCGGAACTCATCAGAAAGAGAAGCAACAATAGAGGACGGCGGCCGTGAGGAGGTAAGTGTTTTTTTTTATTTTGTCAAACCCCAACCCACCTCACCACCCCTGTTCCCTGCCAGCTGCCACTGCCCCTTTGCCTTATGTAACACTTTCTATACAGTGACTTACACATTTATTATCATTTTATTTATCGTAGCTACAGGGCTTAGTTAGGGTGGGGCAGGGCTGGTGTCACAGCCTTGGAGGAGGAGTGGTTTGTGCACAATAAGTGCACATGATGGTTTGTCCGACCATCTTGGGCCAGTCAAACAGTCATGTGCACTTAGCATGTTCTCAACTGGACTGTAATACACAGCCTGGGTGGAGAACATGCACAGGCTCCCAGTCCCGGGCTAAACGCCGAACCACGGTGCCCAGACCAACCACAACGCTGCATTGCAGTGTTGTGATTGGCTCTGGGGAGCCTTCGTGCTTCCTGCTTCAGGGACTCACCAGAAAGAGAAGCAACAATGAGGAGAGTCAACAGCCGTGAGGAAGAAAGTGTTTTTTTTTTAAATTTTGTCAAAACCCACCCAACCACCCCCATTCCCTGCCACTGCCCCTTTGCCTTATGTAACTTTTTCCAAACACTGATTTACACATGTATGTTTCATTGTCTTTGTATGTGTGTGTGTGATGTAAAGTGCTCCAGCACCCTACACTGGTATGAGAGGTACTATAAAACAAATGAATCTCAAGTGAGAAAGGGCTTACTGAAGGAAGTGGCCCTTAGGGGCCACCCGGGTTATTTACAACCTCCTGCTCGCCTTCTACCAAATGAAGAGTCGGTCAGACAGTAGAGAATACAAACAAGCATTTATTAGCAATACTCTGCAGAGGAGTCCGATCTGACTTGCACCCTAAGATGTCTGCCGAGGGACTGGCTCCCCAACAGTCTGCAACACATAATAATTCCTCCAAGAACCTCCAACCACGCCCACAGTGGAAAGTTACCAGCTTAGGCCAGACATGAACAAAGAAACACAGAAGAATGGGCTACCACCTGCTAGATGGGTACACACTATCACAGTCTCAAGGTTGCCGTGCTGGGTCTCAGGGTCTCCTAACGTGGGAGCAGAGCTACACACACAGATAGGTATGCGAGGGCAGAATGGCCCATTCATTAGTAAGTCAGAAGGCAACCTTGAACAGGAAAGGAAATAATAACTAAATACAGTGTTCTGCTGAGGCAAGCAATACAAATAATGAGGCCTAGTTCAGACACAGTCTAATAGGGATTACGAAATACAAAATGGAGTCACACTCGCTAACTAAAGCTTGCACGTTGCAGGGATAACTCAGTGGGTTGCATAACGTGAATACAAATGGTGTCTATTTAGCCACACACTGCTAACCTAATATAACATGGAACGGGTGTATAGCAAGAATGGGATTTTCAAACCTAACAGACCCTCCTTTTAGCAGTGGAGGCTAAATGCTTTATTGAGGCTATCCGGTAGGCTCTTTACAACTCTAGCAGGGGAGAAAGAAAATGCATAGTCACTCAAATTGCAAAGGGAAACAAGGCAGCACAGGTATATCAAAATCTCTTTAGTATTCAAAAATACCTACATGTATCAAAACATTTCCTGTATCTTTTGCATCATCATAGTAGAGACTTTATTATCGAGTAAAAAATTTAAGTATTCGGTCACATTGAATCTCTGAAGATCCAACTTTTCATTTTGTAGCTAGGTAGAATTCTGATTACCTTCGTAAACACTCATACATTCTTCTGAATGTAAGGTACCCTCCTTTCCATCTGATCCAGGTGTATACCCCTGGTGTACTACTATATACTGCGTCATAATCAAACTGTATCAGAACTATTCAAATGTTCGTTATTAAGCAGGGAAACTATAAGAGATATGTGGATCTAAAAGATTTCTACATCAACGCTCATCAACCCTTCTATCTCCTACTGAAACAGGATCTTAGCATTTGTATTGCATGGATGTCCTTTCCTTAGCAGTTAATATACTTACGCAGTAGATGCAACAAACTGGGAGACAGTGCATACAAGGGCCTATTGGTCGTGTCACATAATTTTACATTGTACCTGAGGATAGGTGCAATACGTAGATGGGGCAACAAATACAGTGGGAATAGAGAAAAGAAAAAAACAACATTAGCAAACCATCCCCTCGGATGCTAAGTATGAACTTGTGATCCACAGGCGAAGCGAACATTATGAGGCAGGATCTAGGACGGGCCTATTGTCATGTTCAGTCTGTAAATTAAGTCATATGTTCTCACCCATCTTAATCTCCCCCGCCCCTGGATACGAAAACAAACTGTCATATTAACTATCATGACAGGCCTCTGCCTAATGTACACATTCTTTTGTAGGGCGTAAATCACTAAATGCATTATTTAGGACTGGAGAACGGAATTGAAGGTACACCAATCTGAGCACTTGTATTATCTCTTTATGCCCTATGGTGCTCCCCTGTGCGAGGAGCCAAAGTAACAAACAGGGAAATGTGTGGTGCAAAATTATTGGGGGGCATACAGGTACCCTTCCTAGTAATGTGCATCATGTGCACCATACAGTACATGGACTAAGCAATGTCTCATCCTGACAATCTGCCTTACTTTCAACTTAGACATCTTTATTTCCAGTGCCCACCCAGCAGGGCCTACTACAAACATTCTCTCATTTTATTCTAATCATTTTCTGGGAACGCATTGTTCCTCCCCACATCATCTGTTGCAACCCTGTTACTCAGGCTAACTAATAAAGGATTTGTGATGTCTCTACAACTGTATGTAGTGTTGCGGTATCATGAGCAATAATGGTGGTGCAACCTGAGTATTCAAACGAAAGCCACCGACATATAGTTCCCATTAAGGATCAAATAAGGGAACATCAGTCTAGTCTACCCGTCCTTTCATCTCCATCTCAATTCCAATTCCATCAATTTACAGAAAGGAGGGGCAGTAACATGGCGTACTTCAAGGTGACACATTTTTCTAATCACGACAATTTTTTAAACAGTAGTATTTTATAGCCAATTAGACGTGCACTGGTGAGGTGCTGTGTCTCTGTTTATTCAAAAGCATGTTCACAGCATCCTGTGAAATGAGTGGCAAAAGCGACCCCAACCGATTGTCTTATGGAAATGGCCACCGTCATGACCATTCCTAGACAGCTCGGGCGAGCTCAAAAGACAGAAAGCGCACAACAAGCCATCTTGTGTACTTACAACACAAAACAGCAGTAGAAAGAAATAAACTATCCTTTTATTTAGTGGAACAGACAGAGTAGTGAATGTTTTTACATCGTTAATAACAAAGAAGTTTAAAGAAAATATTGAGAAATAAAGTTTCGTATTACCTTGTAAAGGAAGGGTCAGTTGCCGGAGTGGTACTGACGTCACAGAGAGCCGCGCTGGGATTGGTAGAAGCAGCGGGCGTGTGACAGGAGGAGCTTTGTAAAGGAGGGGTAAGAAGTCATCGAAGTTGGACTGACATCACAGTGAGCCACGCTGGGATTGGTAGACACAGCGGGCATGTGACAGGAGCAGCATTGTAAAGGAGGGGTCAGTAGCAAGGAGCAGAACCAACGTCAGGATAAAGGCCGTGTTGGCATTGGTTGGATCACGAGTGTGAGCCTGATTTGATTGGATAGCTAGTTAGAAGCCGCACTAGGTTTGGTGGAGAGAAGATTGTATGCAGGATTTTGATTTGACTGTTAGTGCAAGACGTACAGGTAGAAGATTTCAAGGGTTTGCAGAATATAATTTCTTACATCGTTCTTCAAGAATGTATGGGGAGAAAAGAAAAATTTCATTTTTTAAGAAGATTAAGAATTTCTATGTGAAGGATAAGCCTGTGTTGACTAGAGAGGGAATTCCTATTCCGCCACCGAAGACACCAGCATCTTTTATGATGATGGAAAGAGGATATCCTACCTGCGTGTGGTTGGAAAACTGGATAGAATACATGAAGGATGATGGTGTGTTAGCATTTCCTAAGGATGGTCCGTTTAATGGGAGGATTCTTCAGAATTTGAGATTGAAAATGAATGATTTAGAACCTAGACCTAGGTTAACTCAATATGAGGCTTTGGAAGAATGGGAGACTGAGTCATATGAACGAGAGAAATGCAGAGGTGGAAGGTATAGATGATTCTTTCCCAGACACTTGCATGAGTCACGCGAAGGGCAGATGAAACAGTGGAGGAGAGCTATGGTATCAGAAGGGTTATAACCAGTGTTGATGGCTGAGGAACAATCTGGAGGAAAGTGTAAGGAGAAAACGAAACATCTGACCACAGCAGGGTATGGTGAATCAGATGATGAGTTGTTAGAAGATATTTTAATTAAAAATCCACCACCGTATCAGGAAGCAACTAGAAAGGTTACCCCAAGTGCACCAGTAATGGGAATGCCATTAACTCCACAGATTTTACATGAGACATCATACAACAGAGTGTTGCAGGATAATGAAAGAGATGCTTTGAATAAAACTAGAGAAGAACTAGTTCAAAAGATAAGTCAATTAAATTTGAATACTGAAGCTTTAACAGTACCAGTGACCATTGGACCGGTAATCCCATTGTATGGAGATAACAAGATTTGCCAGAAACCACAATCTGTGACAATTCCATTAAATAGTCCTAGAAAAGAAATAATAATTTCAGATGATCAGGTTAGCGAAAGTGAGTCAGTTATTTCTCTAATGGATCTCCCTAATATGGAACCTTTACAGAAACCCCAAAAAGAGTTACGCCCATGAATTTGAGAGAAAGAAGACCTTTGGTTCCTGCTGGAACCGGAGGCACAGCAGTAGTCACCTCTGAAGAAATAGAAATGTGGGCACAGGAAAGAGATAATCAGAACCCAATTCCAAGGATTTTAGACATTAGCAGATTGAAAGTGGAATTGGAAGAGATGATGACAGGATGTGTGGGTACAGAAAGATTGAACGCTTACAATGATGAGGAATTATTATTTTTATGTAAGAGTATAACCAGGAGAGCAAGAGTATTTCATGAGAGACTGACTGAAGTAGCTTCAGAGATTGGAATAGACATAGGGAAATCAAAGTTGTTACAGAACCCATATTGAGTGGACTTTACTGATAAAGATTTAGAAAGCGTGAATGCTTCTGGAAAGAGATTGCAGATAAAGGAATTAATGAATATCTTGCGAAAATGGGGAGACATTGATAAATGGAGAATTAGATGGATAAGAAAGAAAGAGGAAGTACAAGCGAGAGAAGCAGCAGCTGCATTTCCAGTAAGAGAATCAACCAAGGTGGAAAAATTGTGTCCAATGAGAGAGGTTCCTGGAGGTGGATATGTTCATGTCCCTTGGAGTAGACAAGATATTTTGTCATTCACAAATGATTTTCCAAAGTTGAGAGAAAAACCAGTTGAGTGGTACAAACAGGTAGAGAGATTTGTGAAGGTTTAAAAGGTTTTGTTGATGGACTTGGATGGTCTATTTGATATAGTGGTACCTGCTGATTTATGGACAGAGTGTAAGATCACAATTGATTGGCCTAATGAGGAGTACCCTAGAGATGCAAAGACAGAGGCGCCCTCAGAGGAGGTGATGAAAAAGTATCACCAGGTGATTACGTATTTGAAAGGGAAAATTCCTCCTAAAGAAACAGACTGGGTAAAGATAGATAGAACAACACATGAACCAAATGAATCTGTACATGCATTCTATGAGAGGTTATTGCAGGTGTATAAACAGTATAGCGGTTTTGAGAATATAGGTGACAAGGATATGGGACATTTTGTGTATCGGTTTGTATGGTTTGAAACCAGAAATCAGTCAGATGATACAGCAGCACATGTTGTGTTGGCAAAGCAAGAGAGTGGATGAGATTATGAAGTATGCAAAATATTGCGGAGATGACATTGAAGCCAGGCGTAGGAAGCTAAAAGAGAAAATGATGTGGGCACAAGTTAAATTGGCGGAACAACAAGAAGAGAAGACAAATGACCAAAGTAATAATCAAATGAAAGACCAGAGTCAGAATAGTCAAGGAGCGAATGGTAATAAATATAAAGGACGAATGGACAGAGATGAAGCGAAAAAGAAGTTTCCTTGTCATGCGTGCGGAAAGCTTGGACACTGGAAGAACGAGTGTAAGAGTACTCAGAATAATAATAATAATAATGGGCCAAATCAAAATTTAATCCCACAGATGCAGAATGAAGTACTTATGAATCAGCAGCAGCAGGTAGTTACACCACAATATCAGGTGCCAGCGGCTCCTGTGCCAAATTTTGTGAATCATCAAAGTTTCAGTGTGAACACCGGATTTCAAGGAGAAAGTGGTAAGAACAATAGAACAATTGCACAATATTTTTTACAGAATGATGAAGAGTGTTCGGATAATGCACAATGATGGTGCCTGAGGGGGGAGGAAGAGGAGTGCGTGCTTGGCGCATCCTTGCCGGTAGATCAGTCAGGTCCATTTGTTGATGGGAGAGTAGAAGGTAAAGACATTACTTTCCTATTGGATACTGGTGCTACCAGGTCTACTGTGAGAACAGCAGATATCCAGTAGCGGCCCGTGGTGGGAGTGCTACGGGGTGCTGACGTGGGGCGGGGGAGGGGCAGGGTGGGTGGTGATGCAGCTCGCACAACGAAATTCATTTTATTTATTTATATGTTTACTTACCTCTAATCGGCCGTAATCCATAGTTTACTACCCCCACCCCACGTCAGCGCCCGGTAGCACTCCCTCCACGGGCCGCTTCTGCAGATATCCCAAACCTACCCCTCTCGGGAGAATCAATCCAAGTTGTGGGCATGTCAAACCAACAGATTAGAACCCCAATTACTAAACCAATGGAGGTGCACATTGGAAATTTTAAGGAAATGCATTGGTTTGTAGTTTGTGATTCCAGTCCTATAAATCTGTTGGGAAGAGATCTTTTGTGCAAGATGAATTGCACGATCTATTGTACACCGGATGGTGTCGCTTTCCAAACCCCTGATGAAGACGTAGTGTACAAGATGATGTTAGCCAAACAGGGAACAGAAGTAGATGAAATGTTTTCGCTAATAACTGAGAATGAATTACCAGAAGAGTTGAGAGCCACAGTCAATCCAGAAGTGTGGGATTTTACAGGAAAAGACATTGGGCTAATGACAAATATAGACCCAGTTAAAGTGACAGTGAAAGAAGGTGCAGTGTATCCAAACACCCGACAGTACAAAATGAGTCCAGAAGTAAAGGCAGGAATTATTCCAGAAATTGAACGAATGGTGAAACAAGGTATTTTAAAAGAAGTGATGGGTAGTCCCTGTAATTCGCCAATAATGGGACTGAAAAAGCCTAGCAGAAAGTACAGAATAGTGCAAGACCTACGGAAAATAAATAAAAATGTAATTCCCTGTTGTCCAATTGTGCCAAATCCAGCAGTGATCCTTTATCAGATACCTTGGAATACAGGATGGTTTACAGTAATTGATTCATGTCAAGCTTTCTTTTCAATTCCTTTGCACCCAGACAGCCAGTATCTTTTTACGTTTAAGTTTGAAGATCGCATTTACGTATGGTGTCGAGTTCCTCAAGGGTACACAGAGAGTACTTCAATTTTTAATCAGATTCTGAAAAAGTGGTTAGAATCGTTGGTTATGCCTGGAAAATCTGTTTTGGTACAGTATATTGATGACCTACTTGTGGCATCAAAAACAAGAGAAGATTGTGTCACAGACACAATTGCATTACTGAACCATTTGGCAGTGGGAGGACACATAGTGTCTCCAGAAAAATTACAGTTCTGTCAACAAGAAGTTAGATATTTAGGGCATAAAATAGAAAGAGGTGTTAGAAAAGTGACACCGGAAAGAATAAGAATAATCAAAGAAATGCAACTGCCACAGACACAGAGAGAAAGGAGAATGTTTTTGGGAGTGGTTGGGTACTGTAGGGAATGGATTAATGGTTTTTCTATGTTAGCGAAACCATTAATACAGATGATCCGGAAATGTGCAAAAGATCCAATTGATTGGAATGATGACTGTACAGAAGCATTTGTGAAATTGCAAAATTGTTTGTGTGAGGCTCCTGCTCTGGGCATGCTTGACTATTCAAAAGACTTTGCTCTGTTTTGCTGTGAAAGAGAGAATTGTGCACTTTCAGTCTGAACACAGAGACATGGATTGAGTCGACGTCCAGTGACATATTTTTCAGCTACATTGGACCCGGTGGCTTCAGCATTGCCTGGCTGCTTAAAAGCAGTAGCTACTACTTGTATGAGTCTGGAGCAAAGTGAGTCAATAGTGATGGGACATCCGGTAAAGGTTTTCGTTCCACACTCAGATGAGATTCTTTTGACAAGGACAAGAACACAGCATCTCACCCCTAGTCGATTGGCCAAGTATGAAAGAGTGATTTTGGGAGCTGAGAACGTGACTGTGATAAGGTGTACGATCATGAACCCAGCTACCCTATTGTCAGACCCCTGTGATGAAGAGGTGAAAAATGAGAGTGATCATGATTGTTTGGACATGACTGAGTTATGCACGAAGCCCCGCCCCGACATAAAAGAGACACCGTTGAAAGTGGCTGACCATAAATTATTTGTAGATGGTTCCTGCCTCAGGACACAAGAAGGAGGACTAAGTGCTGCATATGCTGTATGTAAAATATCTGGGGTAATTGAAGCATCCTGTTTACCTGAGGTCAAGTCTGCACAAGTAGCTAAATTGGTTGCCTTAACAATGGCATGCAAAAAGGGGAAAAACTGGAGAGTAACCATATTTACGGACAGTCAATATGGGTTCGGGGTTGTGCATGACTTCGGCCAGCTTTGGATGCAGAATGGATTTCTTACTTCTTCAGGATCTCCTATCAGAAACAGCAAAAATGTGAAAGAATAGTTGGAGGCATTACAATTGCCAAAAGAGATAGCAGTTGTAAAATGCGCTACACATCGGTCAGGAAATTACTATGTGACTGCTGGCAATAATTATGCTGATCAAGTGGCCAAATACTGTGCTAAAAATACAGTAGCCATAAACAGAAAAATTGAAACTGGTGAAACCAGATGCCAACTTATGTTTTTCTCAGTACCAGAAACATGGGACGAGATTAGACAATTGCAGGGAGAAGTTGAGGAAAAGGAAAAAGAAATTTGGATAAAGGCAGCCTGTACAAAGAGACCACATGATGAGGTATGGGTGTATTTAGATGGAAGACCAGTCATGCCAGATTGTTTGCTTTCAAAAATGGCGAGAGTGTATCATGTAGCAACACACATAGGGAGAGATTCAATGATCAGGCTATTCAGACAGAGTTGGTACAATCCGAAGTTCAGGGTAATCGCAGAGAGCCTTTGCAAAAGATGCTTAACCTGTCAGCAGCAGAACCCAGGTAGAAAGACAGTGGTAAGCTGGGGAAAGATCGGAAAGGCACAAGGGCCCTTCACCAGACTACAGTTAGATTTTATTGAATTACCCCCATGTAATGGACTGAAATACATACTTGTCATAGTATGCCTTTTCTCAAGATGGGTGGAAGCCTATCCCACTCGAAGAAATGACAGTCTTACCGTTGCAAAATTGTTGTTGAGGGAGCTGGTTCCGCGATTTGGTTTTCCGGTCACTTTGGAATCAGATAGAGGCCCTCATTTTAATAATGAAATAATTCGATTAATTTGCGCTGCATTTAACATTGAACAAAAACTGCTCTGTGCTTATCTTCCAGAGGCTTCTGGAATTGTTGAGCAAATGAATGGCACAATCAAGTCAAGATTGGGAAAGGTGTGTGCATCCACAAAGCTGAAATGGCCAGATGCATTACCTCTTGTATTGATGGGTCTCAGAAGCATTCCAGACAGAAAAACAGGAATGAGCCCACATGAGATTCTCATGGGAAGAGCCATGAGACAGGCATTTATTCCTGGGAATAAACTAATGAGTATAACTGATGATCTGGTATTGGACTATTGCAAAGGATTGGCTGAAATGATGCGTTCTATCTCTCACCAGGTTGGAGAAGACGCAGTTGAAAGACAGCCAGACCAAGCGCATGATTTGAATTCTGGAGATTGGGTGCTAGTGAAGAAACACGCAAGAAAGTCGTGCCTAGCACCAAGGTGGGACGGACCACGGCAAGTCATACTAGTCACTACCACAGCAGTGAAGTGTGCAGGTCTGACAATTGGATTCATGCCAGCCATACCAGAAGAGTTCCGAGCCCATCAGATCAAGAAGAGCCACCACTGACTGAACAGGCTGAAGCGTCAGGAGTGGTAAACTCTGAAATTGAAGAATCTAGAGTGATAGCTTCTGAAAGACAACCATATGACGAACAACCAGATATAAGTCAGGAAGAATGGATCCCAGTGATTGAAATAATTGATGATATTATTAAAACAAGAAGAAGAACAGAACTGAAAAGACAGGAAAGTAGTCAGGAAGAGACAGGGGAAGAAGAACACACTCAGGTGAAAATTGAAAAAGACACAAATAAACCTGAGGAGGGAAAAATAGAAGAACACGTTCAGGCAGAAGAAGAAAGGTTTGAAGTAAGACCTGAACAGGGTCAGATAGAGTCAGAAGAACAAGCTCAGGAAGAAGAAGAACAAAATATGGTAGAACCTGAGCAGGAGGAAGCAAAAGAAGGTACAAGCACAGAAAACAGAGAAACAGAACAGATTGTGCCTAAAATAAATGAAATAAAAATAATTTTACAAAGAGACAAAGAAGTTGAAAACGCAGTACAAATCAAAAGAATCAGGAAGGGAGATAATTGGCCAACTGGAGTAAAGAAACTAAAATATCACTTGAGAAAATCTGAAAAGAGACCAGAACAAGTAAACAAAGTCACAAGTCAAACAAGACCTAAACAAACCTTAGCAAAAATAACTCGAAGAAGTCCAAGAATGAGAAACTTAAACAGGAGATACAAGGCTCCTGAGTGGACATACGTTATACTCGAGTAATTTGAGTCCCTGGATCTGGCTGATGAAACAGAAGAGGTCCATATTGCACAAATTGATGAAAGCAAATTGAAGCCACCTTAAGAACGAAAAAGAAAGTTAAAACTGACAAAGAAAAGATAAGAGAAAAGAAATTTTCTCGGGAGTAAATGGCAGAGACTGAAGTTACCGGAAAACCAAAATGTGGATTAAAAAGAAAGTGTTTTAGATTTTGTTTTGCAGTATTTTATCAGTAGCATTAGTATGGTTATTTCTAACAGTAGGAGTACCTTTATTAATGAAAACAAGTGACAAGAATAACACAGATACTAATGTTAAGTTGGATAGAATAAAAGAGACTGAAATAGAAATAGGGGTAGAAGATGAAGTAAACTATCATAATGAATCAGATTATAAAACGTCTTCTAATGTGTTTATTAAATTGTTATTTCAATATGTTAGTACTATGGAGATTAATAACTGTTACGTGTGTATGAAGTTACCCTCATCAGTATCAGAAGGAATGACGTATCACCATATACCTTTAACTTATGGTGTGTCACCGGGCCAAAAACCCAGGGGACCCCCCTTGCAAAACCAGGTCGTTTTGTGATAGGCAATTTTGATGTCGCCTCACTACGTTTTGGGCCCTTGCCTGTCACGGGTACTTGTGCCTCCCACACGTGTGAGGCACCGTTTTTATCGGGAGACCCGGGGGAACGCTGGGTGGTAGGAAATTTGTGTCAGCCCGGTGATGCCACAACTTTCCCACACAAAAATGTGTGAAAAAAGTGATTTTTTCAGCTAAATTTGAGGTTTGAAGGGCATTCTGGGTAAGGAAACGCTGGGGGATCCACGCAGGCCATACCTCCCTGGAATCCCCTGGGTGTCTAGTTTTCAGAAATGTGTGGGGTTGGTAGGTTTCCCTAGGTGTCCGCCGAGCACCGTTCCAAAAACCCAGGTGACCCCCCTTGCAAAACCAGGTCATTTTGTGATAGGCAATTTTGATGTTGCCTCAATACGTTTTGGGCCCTTTCCTGTCGCGGGTACTTGGGCCTCCCACACGAGTGAGGCACTGTTTTTATCAGGAGATCCGGGGGAACTCTGGGTGGTAGGAAATTTGTGTCAGCCCGGTATAGGTTTGCTAGGTTTCCCTAGGTGCCGGCAGAGCTAGGGTTCAAAATCTACAGCTAGGCACTTTGCAAAAAAAGGGTCAGTTTTCACTGTGAAAATGTGGTGTGTCCACATTGCATTTTGGGCCGTTTTCTGTCGCGGGCACTAGGCCTACCCACGCAAGTGAGGTACCATTTTTCTCGGAAGACTTTGGAGAACGCGGGGTTTGTGGAATTTTGTGGATCCACGCAGATTCCAGAACTTTCCACCACAGAAATGTGAGGAAAATGTGGTTTGTTTACAAAGTTTTAGGTTTGCAAGGGATTGTGGGTAACAGAACCTGGTGAGAGCCAGTCAAGTCACCCCATCCTGGATTCCCCTGGGTATCTAGTTTTCAAAAATGTACAGGTTTGCTAGGTTTCCCTACGTGCCAGCTGCGCTAGGGCCCAAAATCCACAGGTAGGCACATTGCTAAAAAAAAGTCGGAGCCTAGTGGGCTTTTTGCCGCCCTGGAGGGGAATCGGGGGAGGGGGGTTTGTCCCGATAGGCCCCCAAAGGGGGCAGAAAGACTGTGGCTATTTTTTGTGGGGGTGGGGGCATTGGTATGACCATTTTGGGCAGCCCCCACTCCACGCATAAAAAAAGCCTGCGTACTCGCTGGCGCCTAGTGGGCTTTCTGCCCCCCCAGGGGGCAGATCAGGGGCCACTGCCACCATCTTCCCTCCCGGGGGGCAGAAAGACTGGAATTTCTCTGGGGGTGGGGTGGGGGTATTGTCATGCCCATTTTGGGCAGCCCCTACCCCTACACTAATAAAACAAAAAAATCCATGGTTTCTAGTGGGCTTTCTGCATCCCCCGGGGGGGCCAGATTGGGGGCTACAGCTCCCATCTGCCTCCCAGGGGGCAGAAAGACTGTCATTTTTGTGGGGGGGCTGGGGGCATTGGCGTGCTCGTTTCGGGCAGCCCACACCCTAAAAACAATTGCGCAAAAAAAATCCCTGGTGGATAGTGGGCTTTCTGCCCCTCTGGGGGGGCAGATTGGGGGCTACTGCCCCCATCTGCCCCCTGGGGGGGGCAGAAAGGCTGTAATGGTGGCGGGGGTGGGGGCATTGGGGTGCCCATTTCGGGCAGCCCCCACCGTAAAACCAAATGCGCAAAAAAAATCCCTGGCATCAAGTGGGCTCTCTGCCCTGCCCCGGGAGCAGATTGGGGGCTACTGTCCCCATCTGCTCCCCAGGGGGGCAGAAAGGCTGTAATGGTGGCGGGGGTGGGTGGGGGGCATTGGCATGCCCATTTTGGGCAGCCCCCACCCTAAAACAAATTGTGCAAAATAAAATCCCTGGCATTTAGTGGGTTTTCTGCCCTTGGGGGGGGCAGATTGGGGGCTACTGCCCCATCTGCCCCCCAGGGGGGGCAGAAAGGCTGTAATGGTGGCGGGGGGTGCCGGCATTGGCGTGCCCATTTCGGGCAAGACCCCACCCTAAAAAAATGGTGCGAAAAAAAATCCCTGGCGTGAAGTGGGCTTTCTGCCCCCCGGGGGGGCAGATTGGGGGCTACTGCACCCATCTGCCCCCCGGGGCAGAAAGGCTGTAATGGTGGCAGGGGGGTGGGGGCATTGTCGTGCCTGTTTCGGGCTGCCCCCACCCTAAGAAAATGGTGCAATAAAAAATCCCTGGTGTTTAGTGGGCTTTCTGCCCCCCGGGGGGGCAGATTGGGGGCTACTGCCCCCCAGGGGGGCAGAAAGGCTGTAATGGTGGCGAGGGGGTGGGGGCATTGGCGTGCCCGTTTCAAGCTGCCCCCACCCTAAAAAAAATGGTGCAATAAAAAATCCCTGGTGTTTAGTGGGCTTTCTGCCCCCCCGGGGGGCAGAAAGGCTGTAATGGTGGCGGGTGGGTAGGGGCATTGGCGTGCCCGTTTTGGGCAGCCCCCACCCTAAAAAGAACTTCAAAAAACAAATACCTGGTGTTTAGTGGGCTTTCTGCCCCCTGAAGGGGCAGATTAGGGGCCAATGCCCCATCTGCCCCCCAGGGGGGGCAGAAAGACTAATGATTGCGGCGGTGGGGGCATGGGCATGCCCGTTTTAGGCAGCCCCCACCCTTATTTTTACTTTCTAAAGAAATCCCTGGTGTCTAGTGGGCTTTTTTCCCCCCGGGGGGGGCAGATTGGAGGCTACTGCCCCCATCTGTCCCCCAGGGGGGGCAATAAGACTAAATGTTGCCAAATTAAATTGGGGGGAGCAAAGGCCCTTGCCCAAGGGGCCTCTCCCCCCTCCCTGGTGTCTAGTGGGTGGATCCCTGCTTGGGGATCGCCCTCCTGTGGCGATCCCCAAGCAGGGATCCTCTGGGGAGGGGTACCATCGGAAAGGGGAGATTATCCCCTTTCCAACAATACCTCTCCCATCTTTCTACGTGCTCAGGGGGCTGAGATAGCCCCCTGAGCACGTAGAAAGGAAAACTGAAATGAGCCTCTTGGCTCATTTCAGTTTCGGTTTCACTGAAATGACGTCAGCGCGACATGCGCGCCGATCGTCATTTCAGGGAAACCAGGGAGCCTCGGGAGCTGGGGAAGCTCTTCCCCAGCTCCCGAGGCTCTTTGGCATAAAGGGAATCCCTCTGGTGCCCGCACCAGAGGGATTTCCCAGGCGATGTTTCATGACGAGCTGGACTCGTCATGAGCACACGACCACTGTGTGCCATGACGAGTCCAGCTCGTCATGAGCATGGAAGGGGTTAATGGGTGGTACGTGCTTATGGAAGAGTATAATTGAGGTAGTTCTAGTTAGTTAGAGAGAGCTGGGTGTGCAGAGGCGATACAGAGCTCGGGATACTGTCAGTGCTGAGGTTGGTGCTGAAGCTGTGAGACGCTGATGAAGAAAATCGAATGCAGAACCATCTACTTAACTTAATTGGGTTAGAAAGAAGATCGCGGAAGAACCACGAGGAGGAAGAGAGTGTCAGAGAGGGGTGCGACGCAGTCGTCGGTATCTAGAGAGGTGAAGTATCCTGTCCTCATTCCTGTCCTGCAGCCTTTGTCTCCTGATCTGTCCCGGGGACCCTTACCAGCCCTTTGACCAGGGGGGTGGTCTTCACACCATACTTGGTAATTATAAATTCATCATCTTGATAGATGTTCTTCTCTCTCTATCCTCTTCTTTCTGAGCATAGTTGTTATGTGGATCGGAATTACTATATCTATTGAATTTTTTTGATTGAATTGGCACTCTTGCGAATGAGGGTGTTTGTACTGAAACGTTTGAGATGGTTCACAAATAACTAATTAAGATAAAGATTTTAAAACTTTCCGAGTCTGTGATTATTTTATTAATCAAGAAATGTTTAATCAAGTTATGATAATTATCACCATCAACTAGTTCCAACTAATGGTCCATTGACCAGAGGAAAGAACTATTTGATCAGTGAAGGGTTTAGTTAGAGAAGAAATAACTAGATCTTGGGGTATGAAAATCATAAAACTAAAACGTTCCAGCGGTCTACTTGGTGTTTAGTGCAAGTGAGTTATATGGGCCCAGGTGAGTAAATGGCAGTGGAGTATCTGTTGCTAGTACGCCGCTGGATCAGTATCATCATCATATATATGGGAGGTAATGAACAGGAAGTTATCAACCAATTACAAAATGAAGATCACTACAGAAGAATAACAAATGATCCCTCCGACTTCATTGTTGAAAAGATAAAAAGGCCAATAAAGACAGGAACAACAGGAGTGATAGTACTAGTTATGCATATCCTACTAAGGTTATATAAAAACCCACTGAACCTTCCAAGCCAACCAATAATATCTGGGGTGAACACCACTCTTGAAACACCGACTAACTACAGAGATGTGTTCCCGAAATCCCTCATTAAGCAGATTCCAAGCTATAAACAGACTGGATAAAAGAGAATTTGATGACCAGTATGAGTTCTTAGTGGCATTGGATATCATTAGTTTATATGAAAATATTCCTCAGGAGGAAGGCCTAGAATCTTTGGAATGCTTTATGGATTTAATACCCAGACAGCATCAATTCTCTACGAACTTTATACTGCAGCTAACCAAAATTTGCCTAAAAAATTGTTTCTGCTTCAGTAAATAATGTTATATACAAACAAAGGAAAAAAGCTATGGGCTTTCCATTTGCTCCAGAGATTTCAGTCATGTTTACTGCTAAGTATGTGGTAAAATGTGTTTATGAAAACAATCCCTACAAATGCCACAGTAACATTTAGAAAAGATTCATTGATAACATCATAATGATCCGGGAAGGGAGTGAGGAAGACCTTTTTATGGAAGTAAAAAAGACACACACAAATAAATAACCCAAAAATAAGAAGCTTTGCCCTTTTAAAAGACACCACAAATGCGTTTATTGTACTATCTGTTCAATCAACATAGAGGGGATACAATTGTATATAACAATGTCATCATTATACATATCTAACTCACCAACTGCAACACCAAAAATGTGTCGTACTGCATCAAGTGCCCCTGAGGCAAACCAAACAAAAGGATAGGGCAGCACAAATCTCGAATTTAATGAAAAACTGTAAGTGCCCCCTTGGTAAATAATTTCTTGAAAAATGGTCACACAGTGAGCGAATTAAAAAATGGATGGTACTTCAGCAAGCACACAGCCAAAACTGGACTCAGTTAAGTGACTGAAATCAGTGATATCTTCATTCGAGCCCCCAACGTTTGGTATTATGACTGTGATAAGGGCCTTTAAAATGCTACGCAATGGATCATCATTTTTGCAAAAGAACATTATTATTTTCAAACAGAGTGGTTCATCAATCATTCACTGTCCACCGTAGTTTTAAACAAAAGCTAAATTGTTCATAGAAAAAGAAGGAAAAACATCAAAACATACAAAGATGCAGCAAAACTCATAAAAACAATGATAAGATAACAACACATGAATTTCTAGTGAGAAGCCACATAAAGATGACATCACCTAACAAATTAAGCCTAACTAAGATGCGAGTACCTGGTAAAAGGGCAGAGTCCACGAAAACAGTATGGCAGCATGGCATCCCGTCATCCCACTCGCCCATCATTGGTTGACACGCAGGCATGCCAACAAAAAGAAAAGAGAAGTAATAAAAACCAACACCATCAGTGTACAGAAGAATTGTGCAACTCGGACAAATTTGACGCCCCAGGCAAGGGCAATGCCAGACTGCCCGTACCGGGCATCAAGCATTTACAGGGAGGCTGGAAAGTTGGTGGGCCGGTTTTGTTAGTGGCAGCCAGTTTTGTAACAGTGCAGCAGTAGTGCAGCAGTTTTAAAAGCACAGCAAGGATCTTCGTATATGCATCAGTTTTCAGGCATCAATAAAAGTGTTGATATAACTTTGGTGATTAATGTACCTGCTGGAGAGGGATGGGAGTTTTATCTAGTGGCAGTTTTGACTCATCTAAGGTTGTGCAGAGGGTTAATATGCCTTCTACAGAGAACGTGTACCATACATATCAAAGAATAGTATTTTTATGTGCATAGCTCAGTGAGTTACTGCTTGTTACTCTGCAGTTCATAAGTTACAATGGTAATCTAGCACAGTCAGCTACGAACTGCCTTCAAAAGGCTGTTTGCAAACTGTATTGCAGAGGTTAAAAAGTTATGTTTTTCCCCAGTCTTTCATTATCTTGATGTTGCTAAAAAAGGTTTGTTTGGGTAGAAATAAATTCTTATTATTAAAGTCAACCCTAACCACTGTGTTGTGTTCTGAATCCTGGGTTTGTGCGTCTCCAGACCAAGCACTCTTAAAAAATGCCTACCAATATAGATGACATGTAAATCCTGCACCTTTTAGTCAACTTTGCAGGAGCGGTTCCTCTGCTAAAGAGGAGAAGCGTCGCCCCACTGCTCTCAGAGCCAGAAAAATTAATTGATAATAACATCGTTATTATCATTTATTTTTTCGTAGCTATTGGGCTTGTTTAGAGTGGGGTAGGGCTGGTGTCACAGCCTTGGAGGAGGGGTGGTTTGTGCACAATAAGTGCACATGACTGTTTGTCAAGCCGTCTTGGGCCAGGCAAACAGTCATACACACTTAGCATGCTCTCAACTGGGCTGTAATGCACAGCCTAGGTGGAGAACATGCACAGGCTCCTAGTCCCTGTTTAAACGCTGAACCACAGTGATCAGACCAATCAAAAGGCCTCATTGCAGTGTTGTGATTGGCTCAGGGGAGCCTGTGTGATTCCTGCTTCCGGAACTCATCAGAAAGAGAAGCAACAATAGAGGAGAGACAGCGACCGTGAGGAGGTAAGTGTTTTTTTTTATTTTGTCAAACCCCAACCCACCTCACCACCCCTGTTCCCTGCCAGCTGCCACTGCCCCTTTGCCTTATGTAACACTTTCTATACAGTGACTTACACATTTATTATCATTTTATTTATCGTAGCTACAGGGCTTAGTTAGGGTGGGGCAGGGCTGGTGTCACAGCGTTGGAGGAGGAGTGGTTTGTGCACAATAAGTGCACATGATGGTTTGTCCGACCATCTTGGGCCAGTCAAACAGTCATGCGCACTTAGCATGTTCTCAACTGGACTGTAATACACAGCCTGGGTGGAGAATATCATAGTCTCCCAGTCCCGGGCTAAACGCCGAACCACGGTGCCCAGACCAACCACAACGCTGCATTGCAGTATTGTGATTGGCTCTGGGGAGCCTTTGTGCTTCCTGCTTCAGGGACTCACCAGAAAGAGAAGCAACAACGAGGAGAGACGGCAGCCGTGAGGAAGTAAGTGTTTTATTTTTAATTTTGTCAAAACCCACCCCACCACCCCCATTCCCTGCCAGCTGCCACTGCCCCTTTGCCTTATGTAACTTTTTCCAAACACTGATTTACACATGTATGTTTCATTGTCTTTGTATGTCTGTGTGTGATGTAAAGTGCTCCAGCACCCATCACTGGTATGAGAGGTACTATAAAACAAATGAAACTCAAGTGAGAAAGGGCTTACTGAAGGAAGTGGCCCTTAGGGGCCACCCGGGTTATATACAACCTCCTGCTCGTCTTCTACCAAATGAAGAGTCGGTCAGACAGTAGAGAATACAAACAAGCATTTTTTAGCAATACTCTGCAGAGGAGTCCGATCTGACTTGCACCCTAAGATGTCTGCCGAGGGACGGGCTCCCCAACAGTCTGCAACACATAATAATTCCTCCAAGAACCTCCAACCACGCCCACAGTGGAAAGTTACCAGCTTAGGCCAGACATGAACAAAGAGACACAGAAGAATGGGCTAGAAAAAGAAGAAAACAAACAGATATATATATACACATACACACACATTATCACTATATATATATATATATATATATATATTCAAACACAGTGCCGCGTAAAGTCGATCCCTCCTTTCGACACCGGTGCCTGCTGCGGCCGCAGCAGCCGCTATTATTTTAATCCACACACGAATTTGAGGAATCCCAAAAACAGCAGAGCGGCACACCAAAGGACGACACAATTACTTTATTGTGTCTACAAACGACGCGTTTCGGCGAAGCCTTTGTCAAGTTACTGACCTGCGCCCTACTGCCCATAAAAATACAGGTCGCGGGTGATAGACAGTGAAAAAATACTTTGTGTTAACGCATAGTAATACAATGCGATGCGTAAATTCCTAGCAAATCGAAATTGAATACATGTAAAACATATAACAATTGAAGCTTAGATTTAACAGTAATAGGACATTAAAAAAAAAAATGTTATACCTTTTGATAGTATTACGTATCATGATGCATGTCACCACAAAGGTATAACATTTTTATTTTGAATGTCCTATTACTGTCACGCGGCCCCTTCCCGTTTAAAAAAAAAAAGGGGTAAGGCCCTGGGGGATGGGGTCCCCAGGGCCCAAAAAAGGAAAAGGAAGGGGGCCACACAGCCCCCTTCGGAAAAAAAAAAAAAAGGCCCGCCCCCTTCCTTTACCACTCTGCAAATGCGCCCCCTGGCGCGTTTGCAGAGGGGGAATGACCCAGGGACCCTCAGGATTCAAGGGGACTTAATCCCCCAACTTAAAACGCACCACGGGGCGCGTTTTCACAGTGGTGAAGGGAGGGGGCGGGGCTTCAGGTGACATGTGTGCAAACAGGCCCCGTGGCGCGTTTTAAGATGGGAATTAAATCCCCTTCAATCCTGAGGGTCCCTGGGGCCAACTAGCCCACCAGGTACCTCCAGTAAGCGCCACGGAGCTGCGTTGCAGAGTGTTGTAAAAGGGGCGTGGCCTCTGAACACCTCTCTGCAACGCAGCTCTCTGGCGCATACTGGAGGTATCTGGTGGTCCAGTTGGCCCCTAGGGACCCTCGGGATTGAGGAGGAATTAATTCTCCAACTTAAAACGCGCCACAGGGCGTGTTTGCAGACATGTCACCTCAGGCCCCACCCCCTTCCTTCACCATTGTGCAAATATTCCTCTAAAATCAGCAGAACTACGAATTCCGATTTACTCACCTGTTATCAGGAGAGACCTCAATGCTGCATCTTTGAGCCCAGTACTGATCCTGAAAAGTAATTTTAACCGTACTTACCAGTAACTTGAATTTCCTTCCATAGGATATCATTGCCTGCTTTTTGCTGAAAAAGTTTCTAAGTGTCGATTTTTGAAACATACAAATATTCCTCTAAAATCAGCAGAACTACGAATTCCGATTTACTCACCTGTTATCAGGAGAGACCTCAGTACTGCATCTTTCAGCCCAGTACAGATCCTGAAAAGTAATTCTAACCATACTTACCAGTAACTTGAATTTCCTTCCATAGGCTAACATTGACTGGTTTCACTTGGAAATTCTTCTAAGTGTTGAGTTTTGGAACTTTATAATATTCCTCTAAAATCAGCTGAACTACGAATTCCGATTTACTCACCTGTTATCAGGAGAGAACCCAGTGCTGCATCTTTTAGCCCAGCACTGACCCTGAAAAGTAATTCTAACCGTACTTACCAGTAACTTGAATTTCCTTCCATAGGCTAACATTGACTGGTTTCACTTGGAAATTCTTCTAAGTGTTGAGTTTTGGAACTTTATAATATTCCTCTAAAATCAGCTGAACTACGAATTCTGATTTACTCACCTGTTACCAGGAGAGAACCCAGTGCTGCATCTTTTAGCCCAGCACTGACCCTGATAAGTAATTCTAACCGTACTTACCAGTAACTTGTATTTCCTTCCATTGGAATCCATTGTCTGGTTTTCCGCAGAAAAGTTTCAAAGTGCCGTTTTTCACAAACTACAAATATTCCTTAAAAATCGCCTGTATGACTTAAACACATTCTTTCAACTGTTTACAGGAGATGCACCAGTGCTGGATCCAGGATCCACCACTGAGTAAGAAAAAGTAACGATAACACTACTTACCTGCTAAGTGAATTTCCTCCCATAGGATAACATTGGTGATTCTATGTGAAAAAGTTTCTTAGTGTCAACTTTTAAAATACAATAATATTCCTTAAAAATCACTACTGTAACCAAAACGCTTTTACTCAACTGTTTACCGGAGATGTCCCAGGACTGAATCTAGGATCCAGTCCTGTGGTTAGAAAAGTAATCCATAAAGTAACTAATGGCATTTAACTAGAAATTCACATTGAGCTCAATGTTGCATTGTGTTTGAAATTGTGTTGCCCATTGCAACAACTGTAACTACTGTACTTAAAAGTCTATTGCCCATTTGCAAATTATTTAAACTAAAGTAATTCATTCTGAGAAAGTATATTTTGTAATGTAATGTATAATGTAATTACAATGTAATTTAAAAAATAAAATATCTAAAAATAAATAGTTTAAAAAAATGTAGTAAATCAGTATCAAAAAAATAAATATAACAATTAATACATTAAAAATTGTCATTTACAAAACCTTTGAAATTCACTGAAAAAAACCATAGGTTTCAGACATGTTATAGTTAGGAATTAGCATTTAAAAAACCTTTGAAATTCACTGAAAAAACCATAGGTTTCAGGCACGTTATAGTTAGAAATTAGCATTTAAAAAACCTTACAAATTCACTGAAAAAACCATAGGTTTCAGACACGTTATAGTTAGAAATTAGCATTTAAAAAACCTTTGAAATTCACTGAAAAAACAATAGGTTTCAGACACGTTATAGTTAGAAATTTGCATTTAAAAAACCTTACAAATTCACTGAAAAAACCATAGATTTTAGGGACAGTTATAGTTAGTTGGACATTGCACTCGTACAAAACCCATGAAATTCCCCGTTATAGTTAGTTCAGCTAACTATAACTTGCGGCCCCGCAATGCACTGCTGATGACGTCACATATTACATCACTCATGACATGGTCAGTGACATCACTGATGACATCACTGATGACATCTCAAATGACATCACTGATGACATCACTGATGACATCATCCATGTGATAATCTGATGCACCTCCTCACACCCTAATATAACCTTTGATACACCCACTCTAAATTACAGACTGCCATTCGCAAAACCATAGACACTCCAACACCAATAACTATATACCCACTCATTGATTCTTAGGTCTACACACACATCCACTCACTCACCTGTACAGTCTCTCATACTTACGGTCACTCAGTACAGGACTATCATATGCACTCATACTCCTATATAGACACTCAAACACCGCCACTCATCCATAGAGGTACTCACACACCTAGTCAGTCATGCAAATAATTAAACACACTGCCATTTACTCACCTATACAGTTATACACACACCAGCTCACTTACTCATACAAATACTAGCACATTCTTACGCTCTTATACAATCACTGATGCAAGAACACACTCATCTATACAGTCACTCTCACAATCACACACTCTGCTTATAGCTATTTATATACTCCAACACACATATATACTGCCTTTCACATATGTAGTTACTCACACATGTACCACTGGGACATACATTCACTCACTAATACACTCTTACACACAATTACCCACCCATACAGTCTATCACAGATGCACTCTTGAAACCATCCACCCAGTGAATCACCCACTCACACATCTATGCACAGAGTTGCACCCACCCCACCCACACAAACACTCAGGCACCCATACAGATACTCAGACAACCAATCAATAACTCATATAGACACTCATGTAGCTATTCACAAACCCATGCAGCCACTTACACAGCAACAGACAGACGGATACAGACATTCACCCAGTTTAGTCACTAACACATGCATTCAGTAAGATACGTTTAATCACTCAATTATAGAGTTAGTCACGCACCTACTAAATCATCCATACAGACACTTATACACCCACTCATTCTTCAATACGCCTTTCCCTATATATATTAAAAATATTTAAACTTTACAGAAACACACAGTCACTGGATGATGTCATCAGTGATGTCATTTGAGATGTCATCAGTGATGTCATCAGTGATGTCACTGACCATGTCATGAGTGATGTAATATGTGACGTCATCAGCAGTGCATTGCGGGGGCGCGAGTTATAGTTAGCTGAACTAACTATAACGGGGGAATTTCACGGGTTTTGTACGAGTGCAATGTCCAACTAACTATAACTGTCCCTAAAACCTATGGTTTTTTCAGTGAATATATATATATATACAATATCACCATACTTCTTTCTTTTAACTATTCAAAAGGAGGCACCAGCTGAGGACAAATTAAGCTCATTCCAGGAATTTTCAAGAAAGGGTCCAAATGCATTTTTTTGCCTGGCAAAGGAATTACAAGTACTTTTTTCCAAAAGACAGTCCGCAGACCGTACCAAAGCAAACTGATGGTGCACCATATTCACGAAACACACTCACAGACAAAAAAAAACAAAAAACTCTGAAGAGCAGTCCTCAGACTGCGCCATGGCAAGTCAGTCCTCAGACTGAACTAAAACAAGCCAGTCCAAAACTGGTCCAAGACAAAGAGACAGGCTTCAGCCCCAGACCTTTTCAAGAATAGACCGAATTTCCAGTTGGCCTGGCAGATTGCTTGCAAACAGTCCCAGACCTTTTCAAGAATAGGCCGAATTTCCAGTTGGCCGGGTAGACTGCTCACAATCACTCTGTGTCTCTGAAGGGTCCGCAAACCCACCAAGATCAAGACAAGTCAGTCCTCAGACTGCACCAAGACAAGACAGTCCAGAGACTGTTTCAAGACAAGAAGACAGTCCGGAGACTGTACCAAGACACAGCCCATCGGCTAATGTCGTTCAAGCAAGGCAGTCCGAAAACTGCATCAAGACAGTCCGGAGACCGTACCAGGACACAGCACGTAGGCTCGTGCCATTCAAGAATGGCGCCATTTTTTCAAGAATCAAATCACTCACCTGGTGCACTTAGGTCGAGCAAGAGTATTCTCCACTGCCGACTCTTTGGACCAAACGGTCAAATCCAGGGTTTCACCTTCTCAGGACCCCAGCCGGTGACCACTAGACGAGGAGTCGCCCGATCAGACGGGTGGGGCAGCTGCGAGAACAAAGCTCGATCATTTGGCGCACCCCGATCCGCCCGACCGACCAGACGCAACCCCGACCCTGCAACCCGATTACGGTGAGTCGGATCACCTTGCGGGGTCCCTGTTTGGGCGCCATCTGAAGGAAGTGGCCCTTAGGGGCCACCCGGGTTATTTACAACCTCCTGCTCGCCTTCTACCAAATGAAGAGTCGGTCAGACAGTAGAGAATACAAACAAGCATTTATTAGCAATACTCTGCAGAGGGAGTCCGATCTGACCTGCACCCTAAGATGTCTGCCAAGGGACTGGCTCCCCAACAGTCTGCAACACATAATCATTCCTCCAAGAACCTCCAACCATGCCCACAGTGGAAAGTTACCAGCTTAGGCCAGACATGAACAAAGAGGCACAGAAGGATGGGCTACCACCTGCTAGATGGGTACACACTATCACAGTCTCAAGGTTGCCGTGCTGGGTCTCAGCGTCTCCTAACGTGGGAGCAGAGCCACACACACAGATAGGTATGCGAGGGCAGAATGGCCCATTCATTAGTAAGTCAGAAGGCAACCTTGAACAGGAAAGGAAATAATAACTAAATACAGTGTTCTGCTGAGGCAAGCAATACAAATAATGAGGCCTAGTTCAGACACAGCCTAATAGGGATTACGAAATACAAAATGGAGTCACACTTGCTAACTAAGGCTTGCACGTTGCAGGGATAACTCAGTGGGTTGCATAACGTGAATACAAATGGTGTCTATTTAGCAGCACACTACTAACCTAATATAACATGGAACGGATGTATAGCAAGAATTGGATTTTGAAACCTAACACTACGGAAAGATCAGAGGCACTCTTGGAGGGTGATAATGAGGGAATCATTGAAGAGTCCCAACAAAGTTTGCAGTATTATAGTGCACAGCAAGGTCATCATTATCTATGCTTTAAAAGCTAATACAATTGAATATAGAATGACAAATCTGTAGTAGAATGCACCATTTTTCACAAATTTTCTTTGGGGGGGAATCCCCCAAGCCCCCTTTGTAGTGGTCAGGCTCGCTCGCTGCACTCGCTATGCACCGTACAGGGGCTGGTCTGGCAACATTTTCCAGGGCTCCTCTGGGTTCCCAGTCCAGCCCTGGGCACAGGAATGTTTATTAAAGTCAGAAAACCCATGGACATGGCAGCACTGACGAAAGGTGTAAAGGGGGCAGACCTGCAGCAATGAACTTGGGTGCACCAACTGGCAGAATCTCCCAAAGAAAATAGGCACCATAGCGTTCTCACATGCTTCTTAATACTCTTGATAAAGTTTCTCTAACTAACTGGGCACCATCTTCTTCTGTATCAAATTGTGTCTCATATATTTAACAGACAAAACAAAATCTACAGTACACTAAAACAATAACGAGTTATAGAGGCGAGACAACAATTAATATTACCATCAATTGTATGGTAGGTCCACCAGGCATGATAATCACATTAAATCCTTGATCGTTCACTATAATGTATAGGAAAGTCCGTCGGGGGTATGCATTTGAATTTCACCTGTACATCAAAAAATATGTGATGATTTACTTTTACTCATATCTATTACTCTAGATTTTATGTTTAGTGTCCTATTTTTAAAAGAGGGAACCACCCTGAAGAAAACATTCATCATAATTTTAAGTTCCAGATTAAGGAGGTCGAAACACGGCACATATGCTATTTTGAGTTTTGTGCAGTCATTGGGTGATATCCCTTACACTACAGAAAGACAAAGGATCTGTACACCAACAGACTGTTGGGGGGAGGAGGTGCTGTAATTTTAAAACAGCCCTCTTTGGGACTTCATGGATTGTGGTAGAAAGCACAGTTAAAACAAAATTTGAAATCGGCACTATGTAGGTTGAACCCTATAATTGAGGTATGTCGTAATAAAATTTTTTTTTTTATATTGTGTCAATGAATGTATGTCTTTGCTGAATGGATGTTTGCTAGTCATGTTTTGTGCTGAGAAACTAAGGTGTATAAAGAATTTATAAAGAACATAAGCATACACATTTATCCAAAACTGTGACTACTAGTCCAAATTGTTGATTGCATTGATGGATATTAGGGGGTTCTCCATTTGATGTGGAAGTAGAAATGGGCCAGCCTCTCTTCATGTAATATGAAGCTGACGATTCCACGGGGTGCATTAAAGCAATAGCAGATAGGGACACAGGCTTGAATTGTGTTCGAGAAAGCTTGCAGTGGCTCTACTTGCTTCATTCGTTTAAAAGATATTAAATATTATCCAGCAGTGTGTTCGTCAAGATAAACAATCTATTCTATGCAGACACGATGGTTCTTCCTTTTTTTTTTTTTTGCACACTAATTTTACCAAAATATATAATTTTAGTATACTAAATATATTGCTACTGCGCGAGCTAAAACATTTAGGAACACGATGGCAAAACCAAATTATTTTCACTTGAAGCGAGTTGTTCAATGATAAATGTTTTTACCTCCTTCACACATCGCCATTATTCGCCCAAACTTCTGCTAAGCAGAGCAGCGCAGATGGTGGAGTTGGCGTATTCTTCTAGAAGGGTGGGCGTTTCCTAATTTCTTGGCATTTTCTGATGTGAGAGATAACTACAATGAATTTTTACTGCCCTTTTCCAGACCAAGGACAGCTCACACCAGTGGTTCCCAAACTTATTTGACCCCCGGCTCCCTTGACCTGTTGTCCGTTGGCCACAGCTCCCCATTATGTTACTTTTTTTGGGGCGGTTGGGGGGGGTGGTGTAAGCCCAGCCTCGGGAGTACTTCCATTTTTCTCCCTTAAAATATTTGGGATGAAGCCGATGAAGGTATTATAATCATGGACGCTGGGAAAGTGTGTCAATGGTAGGCTTTGATGTGTGTGACAGGTAATGGTAAGACCTTTAGGTCAGTACTTCCATGTAGTCATTTCACTCACAAATGAGTTTTGAAGAACTATTGCTTTAACACCAGACTTTGCATGTATGCCTGCTTGTGCACGTGGTGCTCTGTCAGTAACATATGTTGCTTTATGCTACAAACTGCATTGTTTGCATAGATGAGGATATGTGGCATTCCGGCTGCATAGTGTGATTGTACAGGTTGCATGATGAAGCGTGTGAAATTCTGGGAGCATGGAATGGAGTGGTGGCAATCACAAAACTAGGCTAATGTGGCGAATGGCCCTTGAACCTGTCACCCCCCCCCCTCTCTCTCTCTCTCTCTGAGAGCCTTTCTAGTCTAGCAGGGAAGGAAAAGCAAACCACTTCACTGGTAGAGATATGCCTCCTTCCATTCACCCTCAACTTGCAGATACAGGGACACCTGGTATAAACAACACTAAAAAACACAAAATGCCAAAACTGAAATAGCATGTGTTGTGTTACAGTTTACTATGTGCAGCATACTTCACTGTGTGTTGTGGTAAAGCTTCAGATACGATAACAGCCAATACGGAAAGGCACTGTCCAGTGCAGTGCATTACTCACTTTACCAGGATGCTGCCAGGACATATTCTCCGTAGGTTTCTTTGTTATCTGGGTCAGGTCACTCACTACCCTGTGGTGTTACTACAAGAGGATTTGTAGGACCAATATAGGGGCACTGTGTCCCCTACAGCAGAGAGAAGAAAAAGCCATGAACCAGACACACAGAAAGTGATCCCCTGCAGAAACTGCTCAGGTGATAACGCAGAGCCCCAGCTCCAAGTAGGTTGAGCACACTACAGGCACAAGTTTGGACCACATATGAATGAGCATGCAATTACCAAATGTAACAGTAAGCAGTACAGTTTTTTAAAGTATTTTGAACGTATTCGTTTTAAAGGGAAAACTCTTGTTTAAAGTACTGGTACGAATACAGCTTTTTTGTTAAATAGTGGGCATTTGCATGATCTATATGTAACTGCTGCAACGCAATTGGCAACAAGAACATGTGGTAGTAAATATGTTCTTGCATGTTTAAATGTTGCAAATAGGCTGCAATTTAAAATAACATGAGATTAAGGTGCCTGCAACCAAGATCTTTGTGTACCCAAGAAGTTCTGTGGAGGGGGAAGGGACGTACCTGTCTGTCCTCTTCAAATCTGTGCACAAAAAGTACTTTAGTCAGTGTGTTATTCCAGTTTTTATTGTTCTTACTTTGTGCTTATGTTATTTAATCTTGAAGCTTCACAGAATTCTTACCTCACAAACACACAGGTCAAGAGTGCGCAGCTGTACACTGAAGGCTTCTTTAAAGGCAGGGTCTATTCGCCAGACACACTATTCAGTCTCCAGCTCTACCATAGCAGCCATCACTGTGTTCCCAACATGTAATCAACACTTCAGTAAAGGCTTCCACTGGTGGTGTCTGTGCCTCCTCCCTGCTCCCCTTGTAAAGCACCTCCTGGCAGCCCCTCTCTCCACCCTGGCTTCTTTCTCCTCCGTCTCGGCCTGCTCTTTTAGCCCAGGCCTGCCAGGTTCAGCCCAGGGCTCTGCACAGCAGCTGCCACCAGAGCTTTATTTACAAACATTAGGAGTGACCTAGGCCCGACCCCGGCGGCCGCTGTAGTTACTGCGCCCCTCAGCAGTATTTCCCTGTTTGTGTGCAGGCGTGCACTGCTACTTTGGATTGCGGACTTTCTCTACAAGGAAATTTGTATTTGTTAATCAATTTTTGTATTTAACCCCTTTACCGCGGCCGAAATTTCGCTGCGGTGCGGCGGCTTTGAAGAGTGGGCGGGGCCGCGTCGGCCAACGGACGTGCGCAGCACTACGGAGGTAGTGCTCGCGACGGCCGTTGGCCGACAGAAGCAGCGAAAGGGTTAATGGCAATTCCGCACCGTTCATACCACATGCTGTCTTGAACTATTGATACGTCGGGATTAACAAATGAATTTGGTTCCCTAACTGTGCGTTTGGTGTGCGGCGTCCCTGGATAGTTTTTACGGCACACTGGGGTGCCGCGGCGCACAGATTGGGAATCACTGGCTCACACAGTTGAAGTGACTCGGTGGAAGTAGTGCACACTTTAGTGCTTTGAGGTTTACCGAGTTCAGACAATAATTCGGTTATAAAATATCAACTTAAGTTGAAATGAAGCAAAGACACGTGTATTGCTCACTATGTCACACACGCCATCTCTCAAGGCACCGTTTTGCTTAGTTTCTCTCAGTGAAGGAGAATTAAGTTGCAGTATGGCAATTTTGAGATCCTGTTCTAAAGGATAAAGATAATTCAAAGCATGCAACGTAATTTGTAAAAACTTCCAAATTTGAGAGCAAGAACTAGAAAAGTGCTATGCGGAAATAATGCAAATTCTTATCTGATTTAAAAAACAAAAAGAGCCCTAGCTGTTCTGTAATGGCTGATCTTTTACTACTGGTAGCTAGCAGTCACTTGCTGTTGGCATTTAACGATAACATTCATTTGTTTATATTTACCTATGACCGTTTTAAGGAAACATTTCAACTTCATTGGGCTTCCAGATACCTGTACCATTCCATCAAAGCATGCAGCCATATTTACTGCTCTATTGCACACCTTCTGCTGCTTATCTAAATGTTTTCAGCAAATTAAGAGGTAATGTAAACAATACAGTCCCAGTAGGTAGTTATAGCCAGGATCTAGTTTCCATAGGGAAGGCATTTTTTGACTTGGCTATAACTTTGGCGTCGTTTGACCAATCGTCATGAAATTTTCCCCAAAAAGTGTCAAGGAGTGCTCTATTGTTATGGAAAGTTTGGGGGTGATCCGTGCAGTGGGGGCTGAGAATTTGGGGTGCGAAATAAGGTTGCATTTGTAATGTTAATTCCCATAGGAACCTTTAGCCACACCTACAGCCTGAACTGCTGAATGGACTTACATCAAATTTGGCAGGGAGGTAGATGTTGTTTCAAAGAAGTGCCTTTTGCTTATTTGGTGTAAATCAGTTCAGTAGTTTTTGAGAAATGTAAGTTTAAATTTATAGTGATATCTCTGATCGTGAAGTCTTCACGAACAAAGACAAGCTCGTGCAGCGAAATGTACTGCTCTGATTGACTGCCAAAACTTCAACCAGGAAGTGTTGGCAGCCATCTTGTGACTCGGTTGAACCGAGTCACAAGACAAAATGTAACAAAAAAGAAAAGGGGGCAGGGTAGAAACACCCGGACCACCTAGGTCTCTTCAGGGGTCCCACAGGGACCCCCAGGGGCCAAAAGCCTTTTTATTTGAAAATTATCGGCGGGCTCCGTGAATCCCGCTTAAAAAATTTTTTAAACGAAGCGGGGACTCACTTGCTTTGTTTAATTAGGCCCCCAGGTGGGCCACGTCCTGGGGGCAACTAAACATAATAAGGAGGGGACCCATGCAGGCCAAACCACAGCCTCAGGTACCGGCACCTCCCCAGGGGCTGAAGAAAAATAAAATACAGGGGGCCCATGGCCCCACTGTAGCCCCGGGGACCGCCACCTCCCTGGGGAAATATTACATAATAATGCGTGGGAGGCTCCAGCGCCCCCTCGCAGCCCCGGGGACTGCCACCTCACCAAGACTAATAGATTCAAATGTGGGGGCCACGCACCCCCCTCTGCCCCAGTGACCGCCACCTCCCTAGGGCATACACTTTATTATTTTAAAAATGAGCTGGGGAGGCCTTGTGGCCTCCCCACAGCCCCGGGGACCTCCACTTCCCTGGTGCACAAATCACTCCCCGGGCCAAATGTGGTGAAAGGAGGGGAGCCGTGTGGCCCCTCTCCAGGAGCCCTTGATGGCCTGGGGACTGCCACCCCCTAGGGCAGGCTCCAGCAATGTCCCAGGGTGCCCACCCCCGGGACATTGCAGTTTGCTATGGCTGGGCGGGAGAACTGCTCCCGCTAAGCCATAGCAAACTCTGCTCCACTTCATGGAAGCGAGATTCCACGAAGCGGAGCAGAATTGCTTTTGGACAGAGGGAGCTGCATGTTTGCTGCTCCCTCTGTACAAAAGCAATGCCGGCTCGCTCAGGAAGCGGGGAGCCGGCAAGGACTGCGGGGGTCTTGAGGCTCCCGCTGCGGTCCCCATTGAGATGCCATGCCCTGTGGGATGGGGACCCCGGGGCACTATCGGTCTGGGGAGGGGAACCGCGAAGGCCCCCATCCCATCTTTTTAGTAAAAAAAATATGAAGGCATAGCCCCGGGGGATGGGGTCTATGGGGCCAAAGTTGGCCCAGGAAGGGGGGGCCACATTGGCCCCTTTCCGAATTTTTTTGTAAAAAAATAATGTAGGCCTGTCCCCGGGGCATGGGGTCTCCGGGCCCAAAATTGGCCTGAGGTGGGGGGCCACACAGCCCCTCTCCCCCATTTAAAAAAATGAAATGCAAGGACGTCCATGATGGCCAACTACCCCCCCTGCTACCTCCAGTATGTCTCACACAGCGGGATTGCTAAGAGGTGTTGGGAGGCCGTGCCCTCTTTCTATACAACTCTGCAAATGCGGCTTGTGGTGCACTACTGATTGGGGAATGAAGTCCACTGTACTCCTGAGGGAACTTGGGGGACAAGAAACCATCCTGGTACCTTTTGTAAGTCCTACACAGCAGGATTCCAGACAGCTGGTTGGAGGCCCAGCCCCCTTTCGCTACCACTGTGCAAATGTGATTACGAGTTAAAAAAAAACATAAAAATTCACTGACCATGTCATGAGTGATGTAATATGTGAGGTCATAAGCAGTGTATTGGGGGGCACGAGTTATAGTTAGCTCAGCCAACTATAACTGCTGAATTTCACTGGTTTTGTATGAGTGAAATCTGAACCTAACTATAAAGTCCCTATAACCGTTGATTATATATATATATATATATATATATATATATATATATATATATATCCACACTAGAACGCTCGTTGAAACCTAGGGACCCATGGAGGGTGGTGCACACCCCGGGAGAGCACCCAGTAAATTAAATCGCAAACAATCCTTCGTGACGCACGAAATGATGCACTCTCAGGACTTGTGCAAGGTACAATCAGGAAGATTTATTTCTTGCTTCCACGCTACGCGTTTCGGTGTGAGCAAGGCTTTACGCCGAAACGCGTAGCGTGGAAGCAAGAAATAAATCTTCCTGATTGTACCTTGCACAAGTCCTGAGAGTGCATCATTTCGTGCGTCACGAAGGATTGTTTGCGATATATATATATATATATAACCAACGGTTATAATATATATGTATATATATTACCAAGTCATAGTCAGGTCTGCTTTTCCATAGATGGAGCATTTTTTGGTTTGCTAATATCTTTGCCCCCTTTGACAAATTTCCACAAAAGTTTCCAAAAGAAAAGTTCATCCACCTCAGCTCCTTCCTGGAAAGTTTCAGGGTGATTGGTCCAGTGGGGGCTGAGAAGAAAGGGGTCCCAAAACATAAAATCTTCATGCATGTTCCATTGACTTTTTTAAGACAGGTTTTAGCAAAAATTTCTGAATGGAAATACAACAAATTTGGCAGGAAGCTGGATCTTGGTTTGCAGAATGTGCTTTTTGAGATTTGGTTTACATCTGTTCAATAGTTTTTGAGATATTAAGGGTGAAAAATAATTATATTTGGCAGTTGGGATCGTGAGAGTCCCTGGAGACTCCCACAAGAGCGCTAAATCAAAAATGGAGCTCTGTGATTGGGCGAGAAGCCCATTTTTCCCATAAATCTTCACGCTTTCGCAGGAGTTGCCCGCTCCCCAAGTCCTGTGAGAGTGAGTGCTCTGATTGTCTGGCTGTTGTAATGTTAGAAGTGAAATGGCTATCATTACTGTTCACTGTGAAAAAATGGAGGTGTTGTGGAAATCAGTGCTTAATTTGTAAAAAAATAAGTGCCAGGGCTCTCGTCAGGAGGCCCCCGCATCTTGCACCACCCATCGCCCCTGCCAGCGCTGCCAATGGCAGTACCTACACAACTCCTGACCATCACACTGCTATAAGTGTGGCAATTCATACTGTTTGAAGCCCTTTTAACAATGATTTGGGTGGCAGGTATTAGTAGTTTACAATGTATATTGAATTTGTAAGCAACTTTCGTTCTGGTCATCTTTAAATTACAAAAAAACAGTGCCATCATGTGGGAGCTGTCAAGAGCCGGTGTAGGCAATTAAGTGCTGGTGCCGAGCACCGGAAACCACCGGCTCAAATTAAGCACATGTGGAAATGAAGTAAAAAAGCTACATAAGGGGGCATCAGAAAGGCATGCTGTCCCCCTAGTTTTAGAGAGGAGGTGCCTAAGGGATAACTACTGAGAAGATAAAAACTGAATATTGTTTTTAAGTCATTTTTATGATCTTGTGGGACTCTTGCAGGATTGTGAATAGTAAAAAGGAGTAGATGAATTCTGAATACACTCTATTAGTAGGAATACATATTGTGGCCCTTGTTTTGCATAAGAAGTGTGTAACAGATAAGTACTGTGATGTTTAGGAGGCTAGATCTTTATTTTAAATGCTACATTCTCATGAGACACTCATGGGATCGTGAAAAGTAGGAAGGAGTTGGTGATGTTTGAAAACATTCTGTTCTGCACACCTGTTACTGTATGAAGGAGTCCTACTGTATATGGCATTTATTAGAAGCCACTATTTATGCTCATTAGTTTGGCTCAACCAAACACCCCACTATGCACACCCATCATCCGAGATAGAGGTCTGAAAGAAGAGCCCAGTCCCTCCCCACGCCCTACTATGCACACTTATCATTACAGAGAGAGATCTCAGCAGAGCACACCTTACAATGCACACACATCATCTGAGAGAGAGAGAGGTCTAAAAGGAGAGGGCATTTCCTCCCCACACCTTACTATGCACATCTGTCATATGAGAGAGAGGTCTCACCAGAGAGACCAGTCCCTCTCTTCACCCTACTATATACATCTGTCATATGAGAGAGAGGTCTCACCAGAGAGACTAGTCCCTCTCCTCACCCTACTATATACACCTGTTATCTGAGAGAGAGGTCTGAGAGGAGAGAGCAGTCCCTCCTCACACCCCACTTAGCACACCTATCATTACAGAGAGAGGTCTCAGCAGAGAGGCCAGTCTCTCCATACAACCTACTATGCACGCCCATCATCCAAGAAATAGGTAGCAGTGGAGAGGCTAGTTACTCTCTATACTCTACAACATACATCCATCATGCAAAAGAGAGGTGTCTGTGAGAGTTCACTCCCTCCACATACTCTAGTATGCACACCCATTGTGCAATACAGAGGTTTGACTGTAGAGTCTAGGCCCGCCCCACAATCTACTACACACCTGTGATGTAAGAGAGAGGTCTAAGTGAAGAGGCTAATCTCTGCCTATATCCTACTATGTATACTTGTAATGCAAGAGAGAGGTGTCAGTGGAGGGGCAGTTTCTCCCCATACTCTAGCATGTACACTTGTAATTGAAAAGAGAGGTTTTAGCAGAGGGACCAGGCCATCCAAACATCCTACTATTGAAACAGTATGGCGGAAGAGCGTCACCCCACCAAAAAAGGGCACTTGTTTTATTTTTCCTTTCCTGCCAAGTCTTGTGGGTGGGGCCTTGTAGTGACAGGCACTGATGGGAGTGGTAGTTCACTCCCATCACTGCGCATGATGGTTTTGGCCAGCTGTCTCAGGCTGGCCAAACCATCATGCACAGTGAAAGCTCTCTTCAACCCAGCAACTCGCTGGGTTGCATAAAGTAGGCACATGCTCACAGTCTGTCCTGGAGCATGAATTGACGGTGCTCAGGCCAATCCTGAAGATGCTCTCCGCATGAGAGCAGCTTCAGGATTGGGCACAGGGCATGCTGAGACCCTGTGCCTTCCTGAAAAGGTGAAGAAAAGTGCAATGGGAACGGTTGCAGGTAAGTATTTTTAATTTGTTATTTTTTTATTCCCCTTGACCCCTAGTGCCCCTTCCCCCTCTCACCCACCCCCTGCTCCTCCAGCATACTGGCTGCTCCTGTGTGGATACCTGTCATGCAAGAGAGGGGTCTTAGTGGAGAAGCCAGTCCCTCCACACACACTAATACACACAGCTGTCACCTGAGACAGAGGTCTGTGTGGAGAGTCCAGTTTCTCCCCATACCATACTACACAGACCTGTCATGTAACAGATGGGTCTCAGTGGAGAGGATTCTCCTTCCCACATACTTCTATTTCCCTTTTTTTGCTATCCCACAAGACTCTTGTGAGGGTAGCTCACAAGCTTCAGGGAGTGAAGCTTACTGCATGGATACATGCGATCTCTTGAGAAGGTTAATATACCCTGATGAAAAATTACTGAGCCTGCCACAAGGTGTTTTATGATCTTGCAAGAGTCTTGCAAGATCGTAATGAGGATAAGTAGAAAAACGGACCATGGCTCAACCAATAGTTACTATTCTTATTACAAGGCTGAATAAATGATGTGATTGGCTCCAGTACCAGACATAGTTCACATTTTTCTTGGTGATTTGGAGGAGAAGGAAGCCTGTTGAGTTGTGCTCAACAGAAGTGACGGAATTTGGAATTAAAACAGACTGGCGTCCTCAGTTGCATATAGGAAACGTCTCCAATTTCAGGTAATTAAAATATACTTTATAAACTTTGTGAAGAAGTGTCAGTAGGTGCACTACTGTTGGTAAACACATTCTATACAAGGTTTAGTGAGTCAAAAACTGTTTGTAGAGGTTCATGTTTTGGACCCCATTTTTTCCAACCTTCCCAGCATTCACTGTCCTGCAGCTCTCCCCCTCTGCTGGTCGGACCATTACAGTGTTAGGTTTAATCTGACACCCCCCGACAATGCGGCTCCCTCCCTTCCAGTCCTGAAAACTGGAAAAAGAGACTTGAAAAACCTGGACTTAACCACCCTGAACAATATCCTCTGCTCTACCTTACCCGTCTCCAAACACAAGGTGACCACGCTCTCTGATACGGTGCAAAAATGGCTTCTTTATGCCATAGACACAGGTCTCCCTCTTTCCAAAAAAAAGGTAAACAACCATTGCCCGCCTGCGCCTTGGTTCACTGACACCCTGAAAGTGGAAAATCTAAATGTAAAGTACTGGAACGCAGATGGCGTAGAAATGATGACCCCTAATTAAAAACCACCTATAAAATGGCTAAAAAAGTTTACCATAGTCTCTGCAAATCCGCCCGCGCCGCGTTTGTATCAGTTTCCATTTCTGCTGCTTTAAATTGCTCCAAAACACTTTTAATTCAGTGAAGGAGCTGGCTGGCTCTGCCACCTTGGCCAGGCCCCCACCACTAACTAAATATAAATGTGAGGAACTCGCCTCTTTTTTCGTCCAGAAAGTCGGAAAAATTTACTCCGACATAGCGAGCCATGGGCAGGATAATCCTCCTCCCTCGCTATACATCAACTCCTGTCAGTGAAGTGCCTCATCGCCCATTGTGGACTCCATTCACCATGACCAGGACATGATGCGATACACCCCCTCCAACAATCTGGACACATGGCCCCCTCTCAATGCAGCCTCCTTTAAAAAAATATTAGATAGTATTAAATCAGGATCACCTAAGGACCCCTTGCCCATCTCTGTGCTTAAGCAGCTAGAGTCGCCACCCCTTCTTGCCATCTTGGATCTTCTAAATGCCTCCTTAGAAGAAGCCACGGTCCCACTGGACTGGAAGCATGCGATGGTGGTCCCTCTTCTTAAAAAGGCCAACGCCGATCCAGACTCACCTTCTAATTATCGTCCCATTTCTCTGTTACTGGCCTTTTCTAAAATCCTGGAGAAACATATCCACTCCCAACTCACACAATTTGCGGAAACGCAAAAGCTCCTCCACCATTCTCAATCCGGCTTTAGAACCGGTTTCTCCACTGAGACCACTTTACTTGGAGTAACGGAAAAGATACGTCACCATCTGGACCTGGGGATATGGTCGCCCTTATCCTACTTGACCTAAGCACGGCATTCGATACGGTATGTCATTCCACACTAATAAAAACGCTTGGGTCTTTAGGTATCGGCGGCTCTGCCCTTAGCTGGTTCATCTCTTTTCTGTCAAATCGCACCTTTCAAATCTTTTCCCCCACATCTTGCTCTGATATTCATTCTTTACCCTATGGGGTACCCCAGGGTTCCATTCTTAGCCCCCTACTTTTCAACTTATATGTTAGTTCCCTGGCCAATGTCACGGAAGAAGCAGGGTTGTCCCTATTCTCTTATGCTGACGACTCCCAAATTATCTTTTCGCTCTCTGCGAATAATGCAGCTGGGCCATCTCATCTTCAGCTTGGCCTAGGAAAAATTGCATCTTGGATGCAGTCCCACTACCTTAAACTAAATGGAGAGAAAACTGAGGTACTGGTACTGGGAAAAAATAAAGACCTCTGGGGCCCTCAACATTGGCCCGAGGCGATGGGGGCACTTCCTCGGCCCTCCAGTAAAGTCTGCAATCTTGGTGTCATCATTGATGATTCACTTACTATGCAACATCAGGCAGTCAAGGTTGCCGCCAACTGTTTTACCATCTTAAGGTGGCTAAGAAAGATCGTCTGGATGCTGCCTGAGTCCACGCAGAAAACAGTGGTCCAGGCACTTGTTACCTCGCGACTGGACTACTGCAATGTCCTTTACCTCGGATCCAACAAGGTGGTGACGCGCAGGCTTCAGCTGGTACAAAACTCAGCCGCAAGGCTACTTTGTAGGGTACCCAGAACTTCCTCAGTCTCATGCTATTTGAGAGACCTGCATTGGCTCAGGGTGGAGAACCGTATTAAGTTCAAAGCTCTGAGCTATATGTTCAAAATCAAAACAGGCGTGGCACCCCAATACCTCCGAGACAGGGTCAACCCTTATGTGCCTTCCCGGTGCCTCCGATCTTCCACCCAAGGGAACTTCTCTGTGCCCAGAATCAAACTATCCAGGATGGGAGGGAGATCTTTTTCATACCTCGGTCCCCTACTATGGAACTCACTTCCCATAGCCATCCGTAGTGAAACAGCATACTCTCAATTTCGAAAATCCTTGAAGACCTGGCTCTTCAACCAGTAACCAACTCAGCTGACGCTTATTTCTTTTGTTCCGCTCTGGCGCCGGGAAACTCTTTTTGGGTAGCTGTTGCGCCTTACAAGTTTAATAATAAATAAATAAAATAAAATAAATGTTTTTTAATATAGGTTTTGAGAGGTAAAGTTTAGAATGTAGAGAGATATCACCATGTTTTGAACATTGTGTTAAAAAATGAAATGTTCAATCGGTATGAGGTTGTAAGTAAAAGAGGCAGTGTTTCGGAAATTATAAAACAAATAATTTGCAATCTGTTAATACAAGGCATAGTGTTTCTATAAACTATCCTGTACACATATTTTATCCCTATGAGATGTGGAGATATTGCTATTTCTGGAGTAAAGCACTGTGCTCATTGTTAGCAGAGGTGTATCTAGAGGAATGTGATACTTTATAAACTGTTATAGAACCACGTTCGATGGCATGTTATACTTTAATTGTGGAAAAAATGCACTGGTTGAGGGTGTTGAATTTTTCTGGAGAAAGAAATATGAAGTTAGTGCTATAATACATAAAACTATGTGATTGTGGGTGAACAATGTAAAGGAATGTATAGTATATAGTGATGTATATAGTGATGTATCACTGATATATATTATTGATTAGTATGTAACTTTGAATTTTTGGTTTTTGTAGGATCTAGCCCTTATATAGTGTACTAAAAAGAAATACAGTACAGATAGTCCAGCAAATCTCCAAATGGTACACAGAGGTAAAAGCAGATAAATCTAATGCACTTATTGTAGTAGTGTGGGCAAGCAGTTAGGATTATCAGAGGGTAGTGCTGAGCATTTGTTGTACCCCACAGAGGCAATAATGAGGCACACACTCAAGAATAAATCACAAATTTATAAAAAATAATATCATTTTTTGTAAACTTTTTAAGACCAACAACACACTTCGGGCCTGATTCACAGAACTGATTTTCGTGAATTACGTAAAGTTAGTAATTTTCGGTATTCACAGAATACACTTACCAATACTAACTTTATGTCCGCTCCCGGGCCGGAGATTCCGGCCCTGTGGCGGAATTTCCGCCTCTGGGCCGGAATCTCCGCCTCCGGGCCGGAATACCCTCATTTAGGCCGTTTGAGCATAAACGGCCTAAATGAGGGTATTCCGGCCCGGAGGCGGACATTCCGGCCCAGAGGCGGAAATTCCGCCACAGGGCCGGAATCTCCGGCCCGGGAGCGGACATAAAGTTAGTATTGGTAAGTGTATTCTGTGAATACCGAAAATTACTAACTTTACGTATTTCACGTAAGTCAGTTCTGTGAATCAGGCCCTCCGTAGTGAAACAGCATACTCTCAATTTCGAAAATCCTTGAAGACCTGGCTCTTCAACCAGTAACCAACTCAGCTGACGCTTATTTCTTTTGTTCCGCTCTGGCGCCGGGAAACTCTTTTTGGGTAGCTGTTGCGCCTTACAAGATTAATAATAAATAAATAAAATAAAATAAATGTTTTTTAATATAGGTTTTGAGAGGTAAAGTTTAGAATGTAGAGTAAGGTAAGTATTTTCAGGAATATGATTTTTTAAAGTTCGGAAAAGATATCAAGTTATATGCGCAATTACGCACTATGGGAAACGGGGGAAAAGCAGAAAAAAATGCATAGAAATCAGGCAATGCTTTCACGAAGTTCACTTTCTCATTTTAGGTCGATGTCGGGATCAGGTTCAAAGCTACAGCAAGAGAAGTTTGGGAGTGTCCTGGATCGGGTAGGAACAGATTGCTGAGGGTCTTGGAAACTGGTGTGCAAAGACGAAGGGGGCTGCTTGAAAACGCACTGCACAGGTGGACTTACAGGTAAGTCCGAGGGAGCTCCTTTAAGGAAGGAGGTCACAAGGGCCTGGGGACTAGGGTCGGGTGCAGAGCTAGCAGGTCCGTTTGTGCATCGTGTTTCTTGAGGTCCTCACGGTCAGGAGCAGGCAACTTTGAGAGGCGATCTCAGGACAGTTGGGCCACTCATGTAGTGGGTTTTAGGTATCTCAATGTCCCTTGAAGGGTGCTTGCTTTTGGTGCTTTGGTCCAGAGTGGACTCATCTTCTCTGTGTTTCCCGTTAGAGGTCTGCTACCCTGGGTACTGGTACGCTGTGGTTCTGGTACATCTTGGTGTCTCCAAACTTGGTGTGGAGACATATCTGACCCTCTGGAGCTGTTGAACCTTTTCTTGCTTCAGTGCTGTGTCAAGGTCATCAGGGAGCAGCAAGTCAACAAACCAAACTTCACGGGATCAGTGCCTGCAGTGTGCAGGAGAGTGATACCTTCATGGTGATTTCTTGAAGGCTGGAGGTGCTTTGGGGTTCTTGGAGTCCTTTCGGTTTTCAGGACGATGCAGCAGTGATTGTCGAGTCATTGAAGTAGTAGGAAGGGCTTGGCAACTTTCTTTTTCTGCAGCAGGGCTTCAGTTTTCAAACATCACGTCTTCTTTGCCCTCGCCTTCTCTTGTCCATTGATCTGATGTTCAGGTCTTGGGGTGCCACCCAAATACTGAATTTAGGGGTGCTACAAGGGGAGACAGGTAGTAGCCAATGGGCTACTTACCTTTAGCGTGTCTACACCCTCTAGTGACCACTGCGCCCTCATAGGTTGTTTTTCCACCATCCCAAGATGGTCGATTTTCAGGAGAGGGTTTCACATCACCTGCCCCGCCCTAGGGGTGGTGTAGGATAAGTAGGGACCCTCCTCCAAATATAACTAATTTTCCCACCTTCCCTCCTGACAAAGTGGAGCCGGAAAGGGGGCTTGGTTTCCCACACTATCTGGAGGTTCCTGGGTTGGATTTCAATGGTGGCATTGCCTAGGAAGCTTCCCGCACAGAAAGGGCATCCTGTCCTGGAGGAGGTATGAAGCATCTCTGCCCAGATCAGGTTTTGTCTCTGTCCTCTGAGACCGCTGGCTCTCATCCCATCTCATCTCATCCCATGAGGTCAGAAACATGTCTGGTAGTGGCAGGCTGGCGAACACCCGTTAGGAACCACACCAGTGCTAGGTAGTTTTTAAGGGGACTCTATAAAAGGGTCTCCTGTGTGAATTGTATTAATACATTTATCACTGGCTTCAGTGAGGATTTATTAAGACAAGATGTTTGGTACCAAACATCTTATAAATCAGTGAGCCCATCATGGAGCTAAGAAATTTGTGTTGACCAGGTTCCAACCAGAGTACTCTTCATGGCTTCCCTGTGCACTTACAACATCCCAGAATAGACTGGGCATTGTAGGGGCATATCTGCTAATGTGATATACCCTCACATAGGATATATTGCACCCTGCCTTAGGGCTAAAGGCCAGCAGTAGGGGTGAGTTACCTATATCTTATGCAGTGTATGCGTGGCATGGCACACAGGGCTGTGTGCCATGTCGACTCTCGGGATTTCTCTGCACCAAGACATGCAGCCTGCAATGGCAGAGTGCATAGCATTGGTGAGGGGTCCCTGGGGTGGCACAAACAGTGCTGTAGCCCCAGAGGACCCTCTTCAGTATGCATGACCTAGGTACCAAGGGTACCATTTGCTAGGGACTGGGAAAAAAATAATTGCACAACTGATGTTGCTGTTACTGCCTAGGGCAACATTTGGAGAAGCTTGTTGTGTGTAGCTCTGCTTGTTGTTGATGACAAAATGATCTGCTTACATAAACAGCAGAAATGTGCTTTATTTTGCTTTGTTATCTGCTTGAGCAGGTGTAGATTCTAATAATGCTGTAACACAGGGGTTGTTTCTAATTTCCTGGCCAAACTTTTTGCTAATATTTTATTTGAAGAGACTCATTTTCCACCTAGCCCACCAGAAACAGACTAGGAAAGTAGATATTGTTTGGCAGCCTAAAGTGGCTGAAACAAAGAGGAGGTGTTGGTGCCTAGTGACTTGAGGGAATAGAAAATTAAAAAAATTGATAAAGTTTGTTGTTTTGTTTTTCCACAGTTTTAGTTTGTTAATGTAGTTGTTGTTTGTAATGTTATTGAATTGTTTTTTAAAATAAAATGTTTAAAGTTACTACAGGTGTCCTTCCTTAATAGCTTTTAAAGATTTCAATATTATTACAGTCTTGCAATGTCGACTTAAAGTGGCAGTTCCATCTTCAAGAACTGTAACTGTTGTGCTGCATGTATATGTATGTTTAAAGTACTATAGAGAGATTCATTCTTCTTCCGACTGTAGTATAAAGATTGTTATAGAAGAGACAGATTTTGGCACAGTCATAATGTACTATGCACTGCTGTCAGCTGCTGGAGAGGGCACTTCTTTTGCATATCTTAGTATATATGCTTGTCACTCTAGAGAGAAGTTTCAGCACAGAGGTCTCTCTCTGTGTACTGAAGGAAGTGACCCGCTTGGGGCCACTCGGGTCTCCTCGGACCACCTCTCAGCCTTTCATACCAAATGAAGAGTCGGAAGAACAGTGGAGAATATACCAATAATTATTTTATTCAGATGCACTCAGAGTGGTCTGAGTCTGCACAGTCTCGAAGAGTGGAACAGAGGGAACTGAAATCAACAAGCTTAGAGATACATTATGTACATTTCATACCCGGGCGAAGACACACCCACAGTGGAATTTTCCAGGCAGATGCAGCTGGACAGTGAAATACAAAAAAAGAGGTTTCGGTCCTCGTATCTCACACAACCTAGCACAGTCCAAGGTCGTTTCACCTTGCGCCTACCACCAGACAAGTGGGAGAGGTCCTCTATCTAGTGAGAAAGGTATGCACTAATATGAACAGTCTATTCATTACTGTAGCAAAACCTTATAATTCAGAAACAGAACTTAACAGAGGCTTTTCTCAGAAACAGCAAAGGATTAGTTTCGATCATGATTTAAGATGGTGCAACGAATGCTAACTTATATAGGGCACTGCGTAAGCATTCTCGGGTCTATTCTAACAGACCCTCCTTTTAGCATGAGCTAAAACATTTTCAACTATAGCGGGAAAGAACAGAATTGCAAACAATAGCAGAATATCAAATTGGGGTACAATTAGGAACATTCCATTTCATCAACATCAGGCAGTGAAACAGCAAGAAGGGATGAATTCTCAAATATTCCTTCATCTATGTTCATCAAATCATCAACATCTTTCTGAAGCATTATAGCGGCATTTGTGTCATGTATTGATATTTTCTGTTTGGGTGTGAAAACAGTGGTACAATAGGAACAACAAAAAGGGAGACACTGAACGAGGATACAGCAGAGCATCAATACCACAATAAGATAAATCGCATTTTCAAGGATCGAGCCCCAACTGCCAAAAAGGGACCAACTCCAATTCCCACTCTCCATTCCCTTAACGTTTTCAAGAATATCTAGAATGTGTTTGATAATATTCTTTTTCATATTCTTAATCCCAACCACACACTGATCACCAACTACCGCACATACACCACCACTTTTAGCTAAGATAAAATCCACTGCGTATCTAGTCTAATCCGAATATATTCGCATACTTTCCAACTGAGTGGTGATGTTGCGCAAATCTGCCACTGTAGTATTAGATAGAATTTGCAGCTTGCATCCAAAGTATTCTCTAGCTTTCTCACCCCTTACCATGGAAGTACCACCCAATGTGAAAATAGAGGAAAGGCTGTATCCAAAGTGATACCATTACTGTAATTATTGACCTCTATAACGGTCACTCCCTCACAGAATTCTTTTGTTAGTGTCCTTTTAACCCATCTTATTTTAGGGTTGTCATATTTACAAGGCACACCCAAAGGCAATACCATTCCAAGAGCTATATCATCTGTACCATTATAGACATTGGAATAAGCCCCATTAGACAGAAAGAAAAACCCTGGGTGTGCATATTTCGGCCCCTCATAATCCACTGCAGCATACCTAGAATTAATTCCAAATGTACTTGGATCCTCTTTATTCACTAAAGGGATTGTGTGTTCATGCAACACTATTCCTGAACAACTTATATGCAATGAAGTATCCGTACTGTTCACAATAGGACAACAAGCAGGGTAATAACCAGCCTCTCGAGGGACTGCCAACTCCTTATAATGCCAACCTACTAATGTTACATTCTGTTCTTCCATATAAAAATTATCACAATATGTATTGTTATTACACCCCGGATAACCCACCCCCAATGGCTTTCTATGGTATGAACATGGCCCCGGATAACCAAAACTAAACCCTCCTTTCACTTCTGTAAATTGGGGTGGTCGAGTATATGTGTAATTTACGAGTGACAATGGATATGCAGTCCACACACTGGTGACCGATTGAGTGGGGTAACAAGCGGTCCCTTCACCAAAGAACCTCTTATGTGTTTCCAAGAATACATTACTCGGGGCAGTTCTTTTATTTCGTCTCGGGGAAATGACCTTACCCTTACTGCGTAAAGGCACACTATGAGCATCTTCCAAAATCCATGATACCCCACACAATGTTATTATCAGCAGAATTAAAAGAACAACACATATTATTTTACTTTTTCTTGACCACATCATACTATGCTGTGCAGTGGGAACCATTGGCTGCTCCTCCTCTATAACCTTTCTGCCGAAAAGGTGCACAATGAATTCAAAGGAGTAAAAATGCAAGAAAATATAAAGTTCCCAGTGTCCGTCTGAGCCTCACTGATACAGGATTCTATTGTCCATCAATAAGTTGGCGCTCTTGAGCACCGGCGGTGGAGCTTGCTCTGTCCTATGCTCTTCTAATCTATCCCACGTCGATAAAGGTGGAATACCAGCAGAGTATACTTTTTCCCTAACTATTGTTCAAACAACAAAGGCCAAGTAAACACAGACTTTCCACTTATTTCCACTATTCGTTGGTACTGTGACTCAGCACTACCTATCTTGTACAGTCCATCCCTAATCTTTTTCTCCTTGGACTCAGTAGCCCTCAATCGAGGGCACAAATTATATCTGGCAGCCCCAGGCACTGTATGATCAGTGAACAAAGGCTCCTGAATAGCTCGTATTTCTGGTGGAAAAGCTTCATTAAAAACATCCTTGTTCTCCTCATCTGTCTGTGTCCAGGTCAATTTGGCATCACTGAAGGGAACAAACTTGGGAACTTGCTCACATTCGGTGTCGCCAATACCCTCCTTGACCCATTGGTTGTATGGCAATGGTAAAGGAATCTTCCGACAGTGGGTGGCATGCACCCAGTTCTTTCGACCAGCTACCTTTCCAGCCATCCGTGTCACCAACAGAACCTGCTCAGGACCTTTCCAGCGGGGCTCCAGACTTTTCTTCCTCTAGGTGTTCCGCACCAGGATATAGTCCCTAGGCTGAATATCATGGCCGGGTCCCTCTGGTATAGGAGGTAGGGACTCCCGTACCTGTTGGTGAATAGAACGTAGAATTTCTGTTAACTGACCAAGATAATCAAGCAACACAGGATATTCAATATCGGAATATTTAGGAGGACGTGGGATGCCCCATACATTTGCCAGGCGTCCGAACATGACCTCATGAGGTGAAAAGCCTGTTCAAGAATGAGCTGCAGTTCTAGTTGACAAAAGAGCTAACGGTAGAGCATCTGGCCATTTAACCCTGTCGTCTCTTGGATTTTTGCCAATTTCAATTTGAGAGTACCATTGTAGTTCTCAAACAAACCTCCTGACTGCGGATGATTGGCAGCATGAAAATTCTGTCTAATATAGAAACCTTCACAAATCAATGTAATCACTTTCCCATTAAAATGAGACCCGTAGTCACTCCAGATAATTCGGGGCAAGCCGAATCGAGGAAAGTACTCTTTAAGGAGTACCTTTGCAGTTGTAATGGCCGTATTATCCTTAGTGGGGTAAGCCTCAACCCATTAGCTGAACGCACATATAACCACCAAAACAAACTTAAGATTACTGCACCTCTCTAATTCAATGTAATCCATCTGGTGGACCTCAAATGGAAAAGTAGGTCATGCAAAATGACCAGACGGTGTAGTAATACCCTTCCCTGGATTATGTCTCATACATGTCATACAATGTTTCACTGTTCGACCTGGTACCATTGGCGTGAGTCTCCCTTCCATTTTTCACTGATTGCCTCCTCTGTTTTTGATATGTGTTGCTGGTTTAGATGCTTTGGGCACTGTGCCACTGCTATTCAGTGCCACAGTGCAAGTGCTCCCTATGGTAAATTGATGTATTGATTAGTGACTCGATGATTGGATTATTTGATTTACTTGTCAGACCCTAGTATAGTGCACCATGGGTGCCCAGGGCCTGTAAATCAAATGCTGCTGGTGGGCTTGCAGCACTGATTGTGCCACCCACAGAAGCAGCTTGTAAAGTGTGGCTCAGGCCTGCCATTGCAGAGCCTGTGTGCAGTCTGTGACTGCCATGTCGACTTGGCAAGTGCACCGACTTGCCAGTCCCCAAACCTTCCCTTTTCTACATATCAGTCACCCCTAAGGTGGGCCCAAGGGCAGGGTGCATTGTATGTAAAAGGTAGGACATGCCCTGATGTGTGTAGCATGTCCTGATAGTGAATTACAGTCAATTTCGTTTTTCACATTTGCAAGGCTACCTGTCCCCATAGGCCAGAATGGGCAGCTTGATTATAACATCTTATAATCCTAACTGACCCAGGGAACATGGTAGAAATTCGAATTTAGTATGCCTGAACTCAGAATGATAAAATACATCTTTTAGTGAAGCTGGTTTTAACATTCTGTGTTTGAAAATACCACTTTTAGAAAGTAGGTATTTTCTTGCCTAACCATCCAGCCTGCCTCTGCTAGCTTGTGTATTGTATGTCTGGTTTTGTGAGTGACAGGGGCTGGGGGACTCCAGGAGACAGGGTGAGTCAGCACAGGGCTGAATAGACCTATCTGCATGTAGAGTGGTGGGAGGAGTAGCACCTGGGTCTGAATAGGGCTATGCCTGCCTTCCACAATTCTGGCTCCACCTCCTGTGGTGCGTCTGATGTCCCTGGCCCACACTGAAAAAGGAAGAAGGTGTGCACTGGCAGAATGCACCCAGGACTGGTTTGGACTAGGTACAAGACCCTCTGCCTTCAGAGGACAAAGGATTTATGGGTATAAAAAGGGGGACCCAGACCCCAGAACTTTAGATCACTTCTGTAACAACAAGACAAACCTTTGCCAAGGAGAAGAACCAAGGAAGCTGCAGGAGTTTGGACTACCCTTCTGCCAGTGTGCTGTTTGCTGGGTTGGCCTGCAGTGGTCTTCATTGCCAAGGAAAGGAGAAGGAACTTTCATCATCTTGCAGAATATTTCTCCAAGGGCTTGAACTTGTGCTTGCCTCCTGCTGAAGTCTCAGGGACAAAAGACTTCACCACCAGCTCCCCTCTGAATTTCCTTGCTGGGAATTCTGTCTGCAGAAGCCTGCGTGTAGCTGGGAGCTGGAAGCACGAATCAACGAGAAGAAGCATGTCGCTACCGCAAGGGTCGCCGTCGCATCACCGGAGAAGTGTGTCGCCGTCGCATCACCGGAGAAGCGTGTCGCAGGGCCTGTTGCGGCTCCAAAGTACAGCGTTCGCCGCACGGCCGTCGGGCGTGCACGCATCGTCTTCACGCCGTCGCATCGCATCAAGGGCGCACTCTCATCGCATCGCACCGGATCATCGCATCGAGGCTCCTGCTCACTGCATCGCCCTCCCTGCGGACCCTTTGTATGTTTTGCGTTACGCATCCAAGGTACTTTTGTGAGAAACGTGTCGCATTTATCATCAACTTGAACTAAGTTACTTCTACCATCTTTAAGTCTATTTTAAGTACAGTATTGTGGATTCTTGTCCTTTGTGGTTTTGTGTTAAGTCTATATAAAGAATACTTATTTTTATAAAACCTGTGTGGTGTCCATCTGTAGTGTTTTCACTGTATTACTGTATGTGTTCACAAATGCTTAACACACTGCCTCTGAGATAAGCCTGTCTGCTCGTGCCAAGCTACCAAAGGGGTGAGCAGGGGTTATCCAGTAGTGTAACACTCAAATACAGTGATTGGTGTACACTACTAGTGAGTGCAGACCAAACGCAACCACGTACTTTTTTGGTAGAATTTGTTTCTCCTTGTACTGTTATTTTTTCTGAGAACTGCCAATTCTTACTACCATGAGCCGACCAGCATCTGTTGCATCTATGGATCTAGATTTTGAGGAAGAGAGGTTGGAAACATACAATGTGAAACAGCTAAAGCGCTTTTGCAAAAAATTTAAAATTGCTACCCCGGGCACTGCCAAAAAGGATGAATACCAAAAGGCGCTGAGGGCCTGGGTGGAAGCAAGAAATACCCCTGATCTGGTGGTGGAGCCAGTGGGGGATGCAGAGGGGCAGCTGAATATACCATTGATTCCAGCCAGGGAAGGGGTACCGTCCCCGCCTGGCAGTAGCGTCTCTTCCAAAGGCCCGTCCCCAGGAGAGCTGGAACACAGGGAAAGTAAGAGGGCGCACAAGCTGGAGATGGCCAGGCTCAAAATGGAGGGTCAGAGGGACCTAGAGAATAGCAGGTTGTCCTTGGAGAGAGAGAGAATGAGGTTGGAACATGAGAGAATGTTGAGGAAGTTAGAGCTCAAAGCAAAAGGCTTAGAAATCAATTCCCTCTGGTGGCAGCGCACCATCTGTGCCTGCAGAAAGCAGACGCCATATCCCCAAGGATGTCATAAAGGAATTCCACAGAAAGGAAGATATTGGGCAGTGGTTTGCAGCCTATGAGATAGCAATGTTGGCCCACCGGGTCCCTGAGAAGGATTGGGGAGCGGGGTTGTGGGGCCGCTTTGTGAGTGAGGGGAGGGATACATTGTTAGACCTACCCAGTGAGTTTAGGATGTCTTATGCTCACATGAAGGAAGCCCTGATGACAAGGTATGGTTTGACCCCAGAACTCTATAGGCAGAGGTTCAGGAATTGTAAGAAGCTGGAGGAAACTACCTGGGTGGAGTATCAGTCTTTCTTTTGCAGATCTATGGATGGTTGGGTGAAGGGTAGCAAAGTGGATACTTTTGAAGCGCTCTATGATTTGTTTGCATGGGAACACTTGTCTGCTAATTGTTTCACAGAGCAACGCCAGCACCTTATTCATAACAAGTTAACTAACCCTAGGAAACTTGCTGAGGAGGCGGACCACTGGGTAAGCACCCGGGTCCATAAGGGTCATGTGGGAGGGTCCCCAACAGAAGAGTGGGAGGGACAAGGGTAAACAGAGGGAGTTCCAGAAAGGGCCCCAAAGTAATTCCCAAGGGAACCAAGGGAAGGGTTCCCAGCCTCCCCCTGAGAAAAAGCCAGAGGCCCGACAGAAAAACCTGTTCACAGGGGCCCCTCGAAGTGCTTCACGTGTGGTCAAATGGGCCACCGTTGGTATGATGCACAATGTCCCCTGAGGGACTCCCAAGTGCCACCACGTGTACCACCCCGTCAGATGGCGAGTGTAGCCCTGGGGGGGAGGAGATGGGTGCCCAAGGTGGGTGGTGTCCCGCAGAAATGTCCCTTGTCTCGCTAGGAGACTTTGAGATGGTCCCTGAGACCCAGCTGCCTGATAACACTAAAAAGTACAGGCAGTGGGTGACCATCAATGGCCATAGGGTGGAAGTTCTCAGAGACACTGGGGCTAGTGTGACAGCTGTCAATTGCCGGCTGGTGTCCAGAGAGCAGGTTATCCCCCATGCATTCTTCCCTGTAGTTGCCGCGGACAACTCAGAGAGCCGGTGTGAGGTGGCTCAGGTTCCCTTTGAGTGGGGGGGTCTCAGGTGCTCTTCAAGTAGCTGTGAGGCCAGCCATGCCTGTTGATTGTCTGTTGGGCAATGATTTAGAGAGCTCCCCTTGGGCTAAGGTGGAGAGAAGGTCTCATTTGGAGATGTTGGGTCTGCCTGAGTGGGCATGCGTGACCATTCAGTCTATGGCAGCCAGTAAGAGTGTTGAAGAGGTTCTGGAGCCTGAAAATATGGCCCAGACCCCTGCCTTAAAGAGAAGAGGTAGGGGGCGCGGGAAACGGGCCCCCATAGTTCCCACAGTCCAGGAGGAGGCAGACCTTGAGGGGGATGCCCTGGAACCTACAGGGGAACAAGTGACCGAACTGGGGGACCTGCCTGAGCTGGCCCATTGGCAGCAGGAAAGAGGCCCCTCCAGGGAGGAATTTTGTGAGGAGCAGAAGAAGTGCCCTTCTCTTGTGGGTTTCCGGCAACAGGCCACAAACCAGGCAGCAGGTGATCAGTCTGGATCACATTGGATCTACTGGGAGAACGACCTCCTGTATAGCGAGCCTAAGGTTGCTGAGCCTGGGTCAGCCCGTGTGCTGGTGGTACCGCAGCGCTTCAGAGCCTTCCTACTGGGTTTGGCTCATGATGTGCCTTTAGCTGGACATCTGGGTCAGAACAAGACCTTTGAAAGGCTTGTCACCCACTTTTATTAGCCCCAGATGCGCACAAGTTCAGATACTCATTGTAGGACTTGTCAAACTTGCCAGGCAAGTGGGAAAAGTGGAAGGAAGCACAAGGCTCCTCTCCAACCTTTCCCTGTAGTCAGTACCCCCTTTGAACGGGTGGGCATTGACATTGTGGGGCCACTGTACCCCAAGACAGCCATGGGCAACAGGTTTATCCTGGTCTTGGTGGACCATGCTACCCGGTACCCGGAAGTCATCCCGCTCAGGACAGTGATGGCCCCATGGTGGGACGTGCACTGATGGGGATTTTCTCCCATGTGGGGTTCCCCAGATAGGTGGTGCCAGACCGTGGTACAAACTTCATATTGAATTATATGAAGTCCCTGTGGCAGGAGTGCGGTGTTACATACAAGTTCACCACTCCTTACCACCCCCAAGGTAATGGGCTGGTTGAGATATTCAACCGGACCCTCAAAGGCATGATAATGGGTCTTGAGGAACCTATGAGGCGTAAGTGGGACGTCTTCTTGCCATGCCTTCTTTTTGCTTACCATGAGGTGCCACAGAAGTCCCTAGGGTTCAGTCCCTTTGAACTGCTGTATGGTCACCCTGTAAGAGGCCCTTTGAGTCTGGTCAAGGAAGGCTGGGAGCAATCTCCCAGGAAACCTCCCCAGGATGTATACAGTTACATGCTGGCCTTCAGGAACCAGACTAGGCGATTCAGACAACTCGCTCAGGCGAATCTGGAAGCCAGCCAGGAGGAAATGAAGCGGTGGTGCGATCAGAATGCCACTCTGATTGAGCTTCAACCTGGGCAGAAAGTTTGGGTCATGGCCCCTGTAGAGCCCTGTGCACTCCAGGACAGGTGGACCGGACCATTTGAGGTGGTGGAGCGCAAGAGTGATGTCACCTACCTGGTGAACTTGCAGTCTCCTAGGAACCCTTTGCGGGTCCTGCATGTTAACCGCCTGAAGCCCGGCTTAGAGAGGTCCGAAGTGGGCATGCTCCTAGCGACAGATGATGGAATGGAGGAGGAGACTGAGCCTCTTCCTGACCTCCTGTCTGCAATAGAGCAAGATGGGTCCCTGAACAACAGCAAGATTGTCGCCAATTGTTGGGACAATTCTCTGATTTATTCTCTCTGGTTCCTGGTGTCACTGAGTGGTGCGTCCATGACGTGGATGCTGGGGACAGTCCTCCTGTGAAGCACAAGGCTTACAGAGTGACTGACAGGGTCAGAGCTCACATCAAGGAGGAGGTCTCCAAGATGTTTGCCTTAGGGGTGATTGAGTCCTCTCACAGCCCTTGGGCCAGCCCAGTGATCTTGGTCCCAAAAGCTGCCGCGCCTGGTGCCACACCCGAACTCTGGTTCTGTGTGGTCTACCGAGGACTCAATTCAGTCACCAGGATTGACGTGCACCCCATCCCCAGAGCTGATGAGCTCATTGATCGGTTGGGGGCTGCCCGGTACCTCAGCACGTTTGATTTAACGTCTGGGTACTGGCAGATCGCCTTAACTGATGGGGCCAAAGAGAGGTCAGCATTCTCCACACCAGATGGGCACTACCAATTCCGGGTTATGCCCTTTGGGATGAAGAATGCCCCTGCCACCTTTCAGAGGTTGGTCAACCAGGTGTTGGTTGGACTGGAGGATTTCAGTGCCGCCTACCTGGATGACATTGCAGTGTTCAGCGCCAGTTGGGAAGATCACCTGCCCCACCTCTGGGAAGTGTTGATGGCACTGCGAAAGGCAGGCCTTACGATCAAGGCGAGTAAGTGCCAGATCGGGTAGGGTTCTGTGGTGTACTTGGGGCACCAGGTAGGGAGCGGCCAGGTGACGCCCCTACAACCCAAGATTGATACCATCCTGGCATGGGAACCCCCCAGGACCCAGACACAGGTGAGAGCCTTTTTAGGACTCACAGGGTACTATAGGAGGTTTGTCAAGGGGTATGGCAACATCGTTGCACCCTTGATTGAGCTGACTTCCAGGAAGCAGCCCATGAAAGTGAACTGGACTGACACCTGTCAGAAGGCTTTTGACACCCTGAAGACTGCCATATGCACCGCACCCGTGCTTCAGGCACCCAACTTCTCAAAGGAATTAATTGTCCAAACAGACGCTTCAGAGCATGGTGTGGGGGCTGTTCTATCACAGATTAATGAGGAGGGCCTAGACCAACCTGTAGCCTTCATCAGTAGGAGGTTACTTCCACGGGAACAGAGGTGGAGTGCAATTGAGCGTGAGGCATTTGCTGTGGTCTGGGCATTGAAGAAGTTGACGCCATTCCTGTTTGGGACTCACTTCCGGGTTCAGACAGACCACAGGCCCCTCAGATGGTTGATGCAGATGAGGGTTGAGAATCCAAAGCTGTTGAGGTGGTCCATTTCCCTACAGGGGATGGACTTCACGGTGGAACACCGCCCTGGTACAGAACACACCAATGCTGATGGTCTGTCCAGATTCTTCCGCCTTAGTGAAGAGAACTCCCAAGGGGTTGGGTAGTCCTCCCCACATTTCAGCTGGAGGGGACACGTGTTAGACCTGGTACCATTGGCGTGAGTCTCCCTTCCATTTTTCACTGATTGCCTCCTCTGTTTTTGATATGTGTTGCTGGTTTATATGCTTTAGGCACTGTGCCACTGCTATTCAGTGCCACAGTGCAAGTGCTCCTTATGGTAAATTGATGTATTGATTAGTGACTCCATGATTGGATTATTTGATTTACTTGTCAGACCCTAGTATATTGCACCATGGGTGCCCAGGGCCTGTAAATCAAATGCTGCTGGTGGGCTTGCAGCACTGATTGTGCCACCCACAGAAGCAGCTTCTAAAGTGAGGCTCAGGACTGCCATTGCAGAGCCTGTATGCAGTCTGTGACTGCCATGTCGACTTGGCAAGTGCACCCAATTGCCAGTACCTAAACCTTCCCTTTTCTACATATCAGTCACCCCTAAGGTAGGCCCAAGGGCAGGGTGCATTGTATGTAAAAGGTAGGACATGCCCTGATGTGTGTAGCATGTCATGATAGTGAATTACAGCCAATTTCGTTTTTCACTATTACAAGGCTACCTGTCCCCATAGGCCAGAATGGGCAGCTTGATTATAACATCTTATAATCCTAACTGACCCAGGGAACATGGTAGAAATTCGAATTTAGTATGCCTGAACTCAGAATGATAAAATTCATCTTTTAGTGAAGTTGATTTTAACATTCTGTGTTTGAAAATACCACTTTTAGAAAGTAGATATTTTCTTGCCTAACCATCCAGCCTGCCTCTGCTAGCTTGTGTATTGTATGTCTGGTTTTGTGAGTGACAGGGGCTGGGGGACTCCAGGAGACAGGGTGAGTCAGCACAGGGCTGAATAGACCTATCTGCATTGTAGAGTGGTGGGAGGAGTAGCACCTGGGCCTGAATAGGGCTGTGCCTGCTTTCCACAAATCTGGCTCCACCTCCTGTGGTGCGTCTGATGTCCCTGGCCCACACTGACAAAGGAAGAAGGTGTGCACTGGCAGAATGCACCCAGAAGTGGTTTGGACTAGGTACAGGACCCTCTGCCTTCAGAGGACAAAGGATTTATGGGTATAAAAAGGGGGACCCAGATCCCAGAACTTTAGATCACTTCTGCCAAGGAGAAGAACCAAGGAAGCTGCAGGAGTTTGGACTACCCCTCTGCCAGCGTGCTGTTTACTGGGTTGGCCTGCAGTGGTCTTTATTGCCAAGGAAAGGAGAAGGAACTTTTAAGGAACTTTCATCATCTAGCTGAATTTTTCTCCAAGGGCATGAACTTGTGTTGCTTCCTGCTGAAGTCTCAGGGACAAAAGACTTCACCCCCAGCTCCCCTCTGAATTTCCTTGCTGGGAATTCTGTCTGCAGAAGCCTGCGTGTCACTGGGAGCTGGAAGCGCGACTCAACGAGAAGAAGCGTGTCGCTACCGCAAGGGTCGCCGTCGCTTCCCTGGAGAAGTGTGTTGCCGTCGCAGCTGTCTGCCGTCGCATCACCGGAGAAGCGTGTCGCAGGGCCTGTCGCGGCTCCAAAGTACAGCGTTCGCCACACGTAGCGTTCGCCACACGGCTGTCGGGCGTGCACGCATCGTGTTCACGTCGTCGCATCGGATCAAGGGCGCACTCTCATCGCATCGCACCGGATCATCGCATCGCGGCGCCTGCTCGCCGCATCGCCCTCTCTGCAGACCCTTTGTTTGTTTTGCGTTACGCATCCAAGGTACTTTTGTGAGAAACGTGTCGCATTTATCATCAACTTGAACTAAGTTACTTCTACCATCTTTAAGTCTGTTTTAAGTACAGTATTGTGGATTTTTGTCGTTTGTGGTCTTGTGTTAAGTCTATATAAAGAATACTTATTTTTATAAAACCTGTGTGGTGTCCATCTGTAGTGTTTTCACTGTATTACTGTATGTGTTCACAAATGCTTAACACACTGCCTCTGAGATAAGCCTGTCTGCTCGTGCCAAGCTACCAAGGGGGTGAGCAGGGGTTATCCAGTAGTGTAATCCCCTTTCCCTGACATAGAAGCAAGGGTCCCTATTTGGTCAAAGGTGTATACCATTGCCAACTAGAGACCCCCAGTTCTAACATTCACCAAATGCGCAGCTGTCTTAGAGATGGTGTAATTATGCCAAACAGGGGCTAACAATTTATAAATGCCTTTCACACTAATATGGGCTGGACCATGGGCCATAATAACCAAAGGAAGGATATATACATCCGGCAACATCCATTTCTGTTCTCCAGATTTATCAATCCAACACTCTTCCTCATTTAACTGTGCTGTACTCTCTTGCTATTTCGCTAATTCCTCTATCGTGGCTTCACTTTGTATCTCCTTCACACTTTCAACAGTGTTTTCAAACATAGCAACTTCAGGAACCCACCTAGCTGGACCTGCCACAAACATGCGTTTCATTTTACTTCGGGCCGTATCCTTGGCCACCTGATCTGCAAATGCATTTCCTCTACCCACGCCATCAGTAGCCTTCCTATGTGTGCTGCACTTAACTTTTGCTAATCTTTTGGGGAGCGCTAAAGCAGACAAAAGCCGCAATATAAGGTGCCCATGTTGAATCTTGGTACCATGAGAGGTAAAAAACACTCTCTCCGCCCACATTCGCCCAAAATTATGCGCAACCCAGAAATGCAATCTGGCAGTCAGTATAAATATTGACAACCAGTCCTTCACTCAATTCACAAGCTCGTATAAGGGCAGAAAGCTCAGCGGCTTGAGCCTACTGATAGGGGACCCGTGATGTCTCTACACCATGTCCGTAACGTAGTGATAGCATAAGCTGAAGTGGTAGTGCCGTTTGGTAATTTAAAACAGGAGCCATCGACATATAGTTCTCCTTGGGGGTCAGATAAGGGAACATCAGTCAGGTCTACCCGTCCTTTCGTCTCTTCTTCTGCCCGGAAAATGCAGTCATGTTTGTTGACTGCATCATTCACAGAAGGGAGGGGTAGTAACGTGGCTGGATTCAGAGTGGCACATCTTTTGATCGTAATATGTTTAGCAAAAAATGTCAATTCATAACCAGTAAGATGTGCACTGGTGAGGTGCTGTGTCTTTGTCTTATTCAAAAGTGTATCCACAGCATGAGGTACCATAACTGTGAGGTCTGTATCAAGTACGAGTCCAGCCGATTTCCTGATTGAAGTGGCCACAGCCTCAACCACTCTCAGACAACTCGGAAGGGCCCTAGCGACAGGGTCAAGCACAGCAGAAAAATAAGCGCAAGGCCTCTGTTTATCCCCAAAGTTTTGTGTTAAGACAGAAAGTGCGCCACCAGCCATCTCGTGAACATAGAGGATAAACGGTTTTCTATAATTAGGTGTGCCAAGCACCGGAGCCAAACAAAGCGCAATTTTTAATTGCTCAAAAGATTCCTGACATTCTGGCGTCCAAGGCAAAGGCTCATGCACTGCTTTCATTGTTAGTGTAAGCAAGGGTTTAATTAGTAACAAATAATTTGGGATCCACTGGCGACAGTAGGAACTAATACCTATAAAAGCACATACATCCTTTTGAGTTAGTGGAATGGGCATTTTATTAATGGTACTTATGCTCTCAGGGGTCAGCCTCCTACCCTCCTTCGACAGTAGGGGACCTAAATTGGTAACCTCCTGTCAACAATACTGAATTTTCGAAACAGAGACCTTATGTCCATGATGTGCCAAATGCAACAACAATTTTACTGTACTGTCCTTACAACCTTGTTCCGTATCAGAAGCAATTAATAGGTCATCGACCTACTGCACCAATACATTACCTGGGGAAAGCAGCAATGAGTCCAACTGACTTTTCAAAGCTTGACTATAAATACTAAGACTCTCTGTATAGCCTTGAGGAGCACGACAGAATCTAAAGCTTCTGCCGGCCAGTGTAAAGCCAAACAAATACCTACTGTCCGGGTGGATAGGAATACTGAAGAATGCGTTTTTCAAATCAATAACAGAACTTAGCAGTAGATGAAATCATCGATAAAAGCGTAGTAATGTCAGGAACCGCCGGAAACTGCAGAACAACAATTTTATTAACCTCTCGCAAATCAATCACAAAGTGATAGACATCAGCAATAGCGTCAGGGGAACCCAAAGGTGTCCTCTTAAGGACCGGAAGAATAGGACTATTACGAATGTTAGCAGACGTTTCTTCAACTACTGCCTTCCGTATCAAATCCTGAATAATTTGAAGAAGAGCCCGTTCCCCTGCTTGCGGTATTTTATATTGAGGAATATGGTGCAAAATAGCATTATCTTTAACTTGTATAGAAACTGGCGGTATATGCAATAGACCCACGTCTGTATCACCTGTGGGCCATAATGTAGGTGGTACAGGAGCAAACTCATCTGGAAGGGGCGCATCCTGAGGCAAACACTGACTGGTGTTCACATTGGGGCCCATGGTAATATAGACACCATCAGGAGAACAATAAATGGTAGCATGCAACTTCTTTAACAAGTCTAAACCCATCACATTTTCACCACAATTAGATTTTAACAAGAATGGAGACTCAACAGTAAAAGGACCAACAGTAAGCACAAGGGGGCGTGAAATGGGACTGACGACCGGCACACCAGAAAAACCTACCGAAACATTATTCTGGCCAGACAGGGCCGCCCCAGGGATCAAATGTTGAGAAACAGGACTTTTTGTCGCACCCGTACCAACCAAAAATTCCTTAGTCGAACCTTGCAAATCCGCTGTGACATAAGGACCACGCTGATCTACAGGTATCTGAAATGGTCCCCCATCCTGCCCTTGGCAGTCCTAACTGTAAGACATACCTGTCACATCATTCAAATCATAATCATCATGATAATACTGCCCATCTCTAGGGCCATCGAAATAATTATTGTCAGAGCGGCCCACAGGAGCCGCAGCATTCTGATTTCTGTCGCTCTCATGACCTCTACCACCAGAACCACGTCCTCTAGGGAATGAAACCTTCTGTAAAAGCACAGGGCACTAGCTACGCCAATGTCCCGCCTCCTTACAATGCGCACACTGATTTTGTCCCAAAGGTATCATTGAAGGCTGCCTAGTACGTGGGAATTGTCGAGAAGGACCTCCCCGTCCCCTATTATTTCCCTGAAATGCCTGCTGCAACAACACTTTTGTCTTTAAATGCTTGTGTTTTTTTATCAGTTTTATCCTTCTCCTCCTGATTTCGATGTTCATAATATTGAGCCATATTCAGGATAACAGAGGGAGAAGACGTAGACCAAGTACTTTCAGATGCCTGCAAACGAGTCATTATTTCAGGAAGTAGATTAGTAACAAACCAGTCAACAAACAAACAAACTCCTCCCTCCATGGACATATCCTGCCCACTGTAATCCAAATACATATCTTCAAACCTAGTGAAGAAATCAGATACACTCTCATCTTTCTTCTGTGGACAAGCAGTCAATCTATCCCAACTTACTTTCTTCAGTGGAATAAGGGTATGCATATATGTGATAATACAACCAGGCAAGGCAAGTATCTCTGCACGTGGCTTATCTCCTGGCTTCCTTACTTGATCCCATCCCTTAATCACATTCCATGTGCCACACAACTCACAACATGATCTTGAGTATGCACCTGCCGCTAAATATCGACCGGAACAAAAAAAACAAAGAACATTTCAATATCAGCAAGAGTCATTACAGTAGAAGAGGCAGCTTCAGTTAATTCTTTATAATAAACTGTGGGATTTTTCCTGGGATCAGGATGAGTTGCCTTAAGGGCTAAAACCTCACTTCTTTTCCAAGGAGTATAAAACCATTGCTCCTGAAAGCGGGCAGCTATGGCCGGTCTAGTGACAGACCGTGCTGGTCCGTTAACTCAGGTGTCTCTGGGTGGTAAATCGGGTGGACTTCATGCATAGGGAACTGAGTTATTTGAGTAGGGCTCTTATCATACAACCGACCTCTATAAGAAACGATGGGAAATAGCCATTACAACGTGGCTGTTTCCCTGCGTGCCATTACATCGCAAGCGATGTAGCAACACATAGCCAAAAATACGCATTTTTTTACATCGCATGCACTTTTACAACACACGCAATGTAAACAAAATGGCGATCCACTTCCTTGTGAGGAAACAGAGGCTCTTCCGTTTCCTCAGAACGATGTGCACTGCCCCTCAGAGCCGACGTGAATCAGGAACCAGGAGGAGAGAAGAACCACGAGGAGAGAGAGAGGTAAGGGGGATTGGGCCTGGGGTGGGGGTTACTTTTTTAGGGTAAAAGGGGTGGGGTGTGTGTGTAGTGCAGGGTAGTGTTTTAGGGTTTAGGATAGTGTTGGGGGGGTCGTGCAGGGTAGTGTTTAAGTGTAGGGAGAGGACAGGTCGGGGAGGGTCATGCTGTGGGTAGCGTTTTAGGGTTTAGGGTAGTGTCGGGTGTCATGTTTTAGTGTAGGGAGCGGACTGGGGGTCGGGGAAGGGTCGTGCTGGGGGTAGTGTTTTAGGGTTTAGGGTAGTGTAGCGGGGGTTGTGCAGGGTAGTGTTTAAGTGTAGGGAGAGGACTGGGGGTCAGGGGAGGGTTGTGCAGGGTGTAGTGTTTTAGGGTTTAAGGTAGTGTCCGGGGGTCATGCAGGGTAGTGTTTTAGTGTAGGGAGAGGACTGGGGGTCGGGGTAGGGTCATGCTGGTGTAGTGTTTTAGGGTTTCGGGTAGTGTCGGGGGGTCATGCAGGGTAGTGTTTAAGTGTAGGGAGAGGACTGGGGGTCAGGGGAGGGTTGTGCAGGGTGTAGTGTTTTAGGGTTTAGGGTAGTGCCGGGGGGTCATGCAGGGTAGTGTTTTAGTGTAGGGAGAAGACAGGGGTCAGGGAAGGGTCATGCTGGGGGTAGTGTTTTAGGGTTTAGGGTAGTGTCGGGGGATGTGCAGGGTAGTGTCTAAGTGTAGGGAGAGGACTGGGGATCAGGGGAGGGTTGCGCAGGGTGTAGTGTTTAAGTTTTTAGGGTAGGGTCGGGGGGTTGTGCAGGGTAATGTTTTAGGGTAGGGAGTGGAATGGGGTTGGGTCGTGCAGGGGGTAGTGTTTTAGGGTTTAGGGTAGTGTCTGGGGGTCGTGCAGGGTAGTGTTTAAGTGTAGGGAGAGGACTGTGGGTCGGGGAGGATCATGCAGGGTGTAGTGTTTTAGTGTTTAGGGTAGGGTTGGGGGGTCGTGCAGGGTAATGTTTTAGGGTAGGGAGAGGAATGGGGGTTGGGGGAGGGTCATGCAGGGGTACTAACTTAGGGTTTAGGGTAGGGCAGGGTTGTGTAACTTACCTTTCATACTTTTACCATGAGTACACCTTTACCACGCATGCCTTTGCGTTGTAATGGCATGCGTGGTAAAGGCATATTCGTGGTAAAAGTATGAGATGTAATGGTAGGTCGTTGTAATTGACAACGCGTAGTAATACCTGCATTGTAATGGTACGCGTGGTATTAGTACGCTATGTAATGAGTCATATTCGAAACTATTGTAATAACATTACCAAACACCTGTCCTGGTTCCAAATCAGCAACATAAACACGGTCTCTAATGTCGAATAATATTTGGGGAGCCTCTGACCCAATGTGTGTATGCCAAAGATCAATCAATGTAGCAGACGTATGTTGAAGAGCATGCTGTTGTAAAAAGGGCTCAAAATCACATATAACTCGCCAAGTATCCTCCACACTATAAACTGCATTACGAGCCCAACGCATGGCCTGACTCGCTATTGTCCTCTTCTCTTCCTCCCCTATTTCATTTTGCATCAATGGGCCTGTTTGTTCCCTAAATCTCACCAAATCCCTGTCTTCAAATCTCCATACAGGGGTATCAGTCCAAAAACATCAGGGGCTGTAAAACTGCAAGAGGAGGGGTAATAGGAGTAGTAGGAAGAACTATAGTCAATGATTGCACCGGAGGAGAAAGAACAGAGGGCACAAGAGTAGGAGCAGTGGATGTGATAGAGGTCACAGTCGTCAAGGATGGCGAAGGGAGAGAAAGAATAGGAGGCATGGTAACCGAAGCTGTGGGTACAATGGTCGCAGATACAGGGGAAACTTCAGCAGATGAGGCAGGCTGCTGTGTCTGCAAAGAGACAAAGGGGTATATCCTCTGCGGGGCATGAGGAGGCGGGGGTCGAGTATCTAGCAACTTCTCTACAAAGGTATCATCATCCTCATTGGCCACATAGGACTTATCAATATGCAACCGAAATCTCCTGTCTTCACATTCTATTCCTGTCTCCTGCTTTTCTCTATCACACGCCACAGCTTTCTGTGTAAGAGTCTGCATCCTTTTTCTCCATGCATCTTTCTCCATTTTTAACCGCCTTTGCTTTGCCTCTTTCTGCCAGGTTCAAAGAGAGTCAAACATCGACTGTCTACTTCGTCTCTTAAACAACTGTTCTTGTAAAAATACAATCTTCTGTTCCTCAAAAGAACCTGTCAAAGGCCACTGTAACTCGGCATTGTCCCTCGTATATTTGTGCCATAATGTACTAAACATAATAGGGCCAAGACCATGTTTCACATACATATCAAAATTAGGGCTGCCTTCAGGAGGCGCAGCCTGAGCTTCTTCCAACTGAGCATCTGCAGAACAACAACGACAACACAAATTCCAAAACTTACTGAGGCCAGACATTGCAAAAGAAAAACAGAATCGTTATTTTCACCTGGCAAAGTATTTGCAAACACTTTTTACCGAGACAGTCTTTAGACCATACCAAACTCATACCCAAATGGTGCCATATCCACAAAGAACCTAAACAAACTCCCCTGATATCAGTAGTACAAACGAAACGGTTCTCCACTGCCGACTCCTCAGACCAAACAGTCAAGTCAAGGGTTTCGCCGTTCAGGACTCCAGTCGAGATGACCACTGGATGAGGCACCGTCCGGCGGGACAGAAGGAGCATCTGTGAGTAACAGAAACTCTTCGTGCAGAGATCCCTGAGTCGTCAGTCCGACCCGACGATGCCCTCATCCTCCCCCCGTCTGTGGCAAGGGGATGGATCAGTCACCTGAAGGAGTCCCTGCTCGGGCCCGAACTGAAGGAAGTGACCCGCTTGGGGCCACCCGGATCTCCTCGGACCACCTCTCAGCCTTCCATACCAAATAAAGAGTTGGAAGAACAGTGGAGAATATACCAATAATTGTTTTATTCAGATGCACTCAGAGTGGAGCCCCGTCTCCACAGTCTCGAAGAGTGGTACAGAGGGAACTGAAATCAACAAGCATAGAGATACATTATGTACATTTCATACCCGGGCGAAGGCACGCCCACAGTGGAATTTTCCAGGCAGATGCAGCTGAACAGTGAAATACAAAAAAATATATTTTTCAGTCCTCGTATCTCACACAACCTAGCACAGTCCAAGGTCATTTCACCCTGCGCCCGCCACCGGACAAGTGGGAGAGGGCCTCTATCTAGTGAGAAAGATATGCACTAATATGAACAGTCTATTCATTACTGTAGCAAAACCTAATATTTCAGAAACAAAACTTAACAGAGGCTTTTCTCAGAAACAGCAAAGGATTAGTTTCGATCATGATTCAAAATGGCGCCTGAATAGAAAATGGTGCTGCAAATGCTAACTTATATAGGGCACTGCGTAAGCAATCGCGGGTCTATTCTAACAGTACACCTTACTATACATGACTGTCCCCATAAGGAGATGTCTGAGAGAGAGGTGAGTGTGTCATTAAATTCAAATATGCACACTGTTTGTCCAAGACACTGTTGTCAACAGAGAGGATACTCCATTTTATTTTCTAAAAGAGTTATGAGCAGAGAGAGCAGTCTCTACTGACAGCCTATTTTGCACATGTATAACTCTGAGGAGATGTCTGAGCTGACCTGACACTCTATATAACCTAGTGTTAGAAATAGGGTTTCTGGTTGGCTAGGGAATGCACCTAAGCCAGGCAAAACCGACCACTCTATTCAGGGTAAGTAAGTTACTCACTAAAGATAACCTGTGCTCACCCCCGATAGCTTGGCACAGAGCAGACAGTCTTATGATCCGAGGCAATGTGTAAAGCATTTGTGCAACATATTCTCACCAGTAACACCATGAACATACCACAAAAGAGTCTCCACTCAGGATTATATAAAAAATATATACTATATTGTACATACCACATAGGCCAAACTGACATGAGTCATAGATTTTGTGCATATTATGCAATTACTGCAAGATGATACTTGTTGTCCGGATATTGCAAAAGCCAAAATGATACACATTATGATGTCAGGGGTTCAAATGTAGTAATTGGATTAGGAACATAAAACATATGACTCACCGCATCATTATACATGTAAGGCAATTGCTTAGATAGCACCTGTTATTCTGATCAAAGCAACCACACTACATAATAAACCACTTATCTATATAAATTAATAAATATCTTCTCAACATAAACATGAATTTTCTCTTCTAACCCCGTGAAAAGATGAAGCAACACAAGGAAAATTAAGTTCAGGCTTTTTAAAATCTTCCAGGCTATCTTCACACTCAGGTAAAATCCTCATAAATTGTGGAAGAGGGCAATATTAACAAAAGGGAAGGAGAGGAGAAGAGAGAAGGAACGTACTAAGGTAGAAGGAAGGGAAAAGTTCAAAATAAAGCTTGGCATATATGGCAAATTGTAAGTACAGACATAAGAATATAACTACTTCGTACTAAAGGAATACCAGATTTCAGTAGTGAAGATTATGGATTATTGCATTGCAGAATCTTTTTGCCAGAAAAATGTGGTTCTGCACCTTTTGTTGATGATGTTGTTAGTGTCTCTTATAAAGCTTGTATCCATATCTGTACCTTCTTTGTGAAGTTAGGGCGGCTCTCTGTAGAATTAACAAGCTCCAAACGTGACCATTATCTACTTTTACTACGTTTAACACCCATCAGTACACTTCCCGTCAGGTCTTTTGATAAGTACCCAATCAGCCACTAAACACTGTTTTTTTAGCACCTTGTTTAAATAGGACTGGGTTATGAATTTATTTTGATGTTTTGCTACTTTTTCGTAGCATTTCACAAGGTCTATATGTACCCTATCATGATATCCATCGAGCTAAGATTCAGTTTAGTGCAAGGGCTTCTGCCCTTAATTATGACAAATGTGGATAAACCTGTGACAAGATTGGGTGCTGTGTGGTATGACCTTTGCAGGTTCTGTATACACTTTTCCATGGAATCACCATTGGCACGAGCTAATTGTATGCCTTTCTTCAGTATATTAGCCATTTCCACCAATCCATTGGCTTTGAGGCAGTACAAGTATGTCCTCTCATTCTTAATGGACAGTTTGGTTAGAAATGTCTTCATTACACAGGAAGTAAATTGGACTCCATTATCATTATACAAAAGCTGTCCAACAGGAAATCTGTGAGATTATGCTGTGGTTTGATGTATCATTTTGGTAACAATACAATTTGAGTTGTAGTTAACTAAGACAAAGATGTTGAGTTAATTCCTGACTTCCCAAAAGTCTTTTAAATCCTCTTTGAGATCGCTACATCTCAAAGACCAATCTCTTGTGATGTAATCTTTGTTTTGCTTGACGGCAGGTTCATCTTCCATGCACTCTTTCCACTCAGTTTCTGATGAAGCAGCTGTAGTAATTTCAAATACTGGGCCATCCAGTGGTTCCTTAATCTCAACATTTTCTAGAGGAGAACTAGACAGACAATCAGTAGCTAGATTTTGGTTTCCTGGACAATATTCTACCTCAAAGCAGAATCCTTCTAGGTCCAACCTACATTTAGTAATCCGAGATGTGCTGTAAATAGTTCCCTAGAAAAAAACATGAACGTAAGGAGTTTGTAGGTTTGTTGCCAGTACATTTGATGAACAGCAAGCTCCACAGAAAGAATTTAAAGTATTTCACAGCCAAAAAACACACTAATGCCTCTTTCTCAACTACAGAGTAGTTGTGTTTGGCCCCAAAAAAGTATCTGGAGGTGAAGGGATTGATTCTTTCCTTTCCATCCAAATTGCGAAAGGGGGAGTGGGGCATGGCCAAGATGATAGAAGGGTGAGACAGTTGAATTGGTATCTCTGTCTGTCTGCTGCCAAAAAGCTTCTGAAACTGATTTCAAGGGTCTGATAGATCAGTCTACATTGCCACAGACCCTGTGGAGCTGGGCAGTGGTGCTGGATCTGAGTGTAGGACCAGCTTTTTCCCCTGTGTGTGGCTCTTGCAGTGACAGAGGCAGGCCACAGCGCGACCGCTAGAGGGAAGCAGGCACAGAGTCAGGAGATTGCTGGCATGGCATGGGGTACGCCCGGTCAGCAGAATGCCTCATGGACAGACGGCTGCAGCACAATGGGAGCCAGGATCAGGGCCGGCTATTGGCCCTGCATATCAAGATTGGCGGGCTTTTGCTGTTGATAGCGACTATCTTTGCCCCAAATGATAACCAGCTATGGTTCTTGAAAACAAGTGGTCTTGGACATAATGGAGACACCTGGCCAAGCATTCCTCATAGGCGGGGACATCAGTCTAGTGATGAATAATGATCTAGACAGATCTGGGCAGCACTTCGAACAAACTGGTGCTCTATCCGTGGAGGGTTAAGTGTGGGTACTAGAGGTGAGCCTGTGGAGAGTGGCCCATCCAAACACTAGAGACTATACGTTCAACTCCTCCCCTCGCAGAACCTATGCATGCATTGATCATTTCTTGAGATCCACAGCGGTACAATCTACAGTCCAAGAGTTTACAATAGAACAGGTGCTTTCTGATCATGCCACACTGGCTCTTCGACTCTTCTTATGGATCCTTGGGTGCTCGACAGGCCCTTGGAGTCTTCGAGATTCTCTCTTACACTGGCCCCATATGGTCCAAAAACTGACACCATGACGGACTCCCTGGCCACCAAAGACACTGGAGACACACCCATGGATACCATTTGGGAAACAATGAAGATAGTGATGAGAGGGGAGATCATTGTTATCTCTGCAGCTGACAGTAAACTGTGAAAATGAAAAAGCGCAGGACTAGAGGGACAGATTAAGGAATTAGAAACTATCCACACTTGCACCAGCGCGCCTCAGATTTGGCGGCAGTTAGAGACCGCCAGGTCACAACTGTTGCAGCTGGACATGGATAGGGCAGAATACGCCCTTCTCTGCCTCCCGCACAAATTCTATACCAGGGGGATAGATGTGGTAGACTGCTAGCACACAGATTGCAATCAAAGTAGCAGGCAGAGAGGGTCAGGTCTCTAAAGTGACAGTGGACAGTGAATGGTACGTTATTTGATTAAAAATATAATCATAAAAGCAAGACATACATACCATACGTATACAAAACCGAGAGATTAAAATGACCAAAATGTAATAGGACTACGTGTTTTAAAATCAGATAGCAGCAGAATATCATTAAAAACAATTAATAGTGTAAAAAAAGAATTGATGTTGCTGCTAAAAACTACAAATAAGACACTGAGTTGCAGAGAGACCCAAAAGATAAAAACAGTTCAGTGAACGGCGATGTTGTGGCCTCCTACAGGGATTACTATAAGGCGCTCTATGACTCCCAGGATCTTAGGGAGGCAGATGGCTCAGAATACATTTAAGGTGCACACACACTAATGTTGACCGCCTTGAAGGCTGAAGCATAAGATCAACCTATCCCCTTAGAGGAAGTTATATCTACTATTACTTGCCTGAAGAGATTCAAATCTTAGGTCCATACGGATTCACCTCATTATTTTACAAATCTTTCTGCCAAGTTCTGGCACCAATACTCACCAAGCTGTTTAACTCCTTTGCCAATGCATGAACCCTACCGCAATCTATGCTTCAGGCATCCATAACGGTCCTCTAGAAAAACCGGGCTGGGACAATCAACAATGCAGCTCATACCGTCCAATTTCTTTGATAAATGTCAAAGCTAAACTGTTCACTGGCATTTTAGAGGCATGCCTTAACTCTCTCATTCCATCCCTAATAGACCCAGATCAAGTGGAAATCATTCCCCACAGGCAATGCAGGGATAACACTAAGGCCCCGATTATGAGTCTGGCAGTCCATGGACATTTGTAGAACGAGGTTATTAATCACTCTTTAGGGTATCCAGGCAATGGGGGAGATTAGGTGATTTGCCCAGAATCACAGGACGTTGAGTCGATGCCAAGACTCAAACTTGGATCCACAGCACCAAAGTTGGCAGCGCTGGCCGTTAGGCCACATCCTCATCTGGCAGTTAGGCCACATCCTCTCCTACATCCTACATCTAAACTAAGATATACCCTATTAAGTTTTCTACTGTTAGTCATCTATACTATTGGTATACTCCTATATCTCATGTTAGCAGTGGGTATTGCTCCTTGGCACGCATGGCAGTGCCCACACCAATGGATACCCATAATCGGGGTCTCACCCATGATGGATTTTGGGATTTAGTTGGATTCAGGGAAGATTCTTAATATCACTAGTCTATCCTTTAGGTTTTAGTTTCTACAAATAGCAAATAATGGTCTGGGGAGCTTAAATTCTTCTTTACAGGTGAAGGATGTGCCACTGTGAGTTGATAATCTTTCTCATCTTCTGATTCAAGCTAGAATGCTGCATGACACATGCAAAACTATCCTTATTCTCCTTTTGTTTTGGATGAAACATAAAATTCCTGCTGAAATATTTTGCTGTCTTAAATGAATGCAGTATTAACCATCTAAGGTAGCCTCCTGTCAAATAGTTTCTCTTTTAAGATATTCACATTGTAGATTTAATCATGTTAATTAGAACAATGTCTCCAAATTCAGGGAAATAGGCTAAATAATATACCTTGTTTCTGGCATCGAGGATGGAAAATTCCAAAGTGGAGCAAGGTGTTTCTTGCTGTGGGCTTTGTATATTTGTATTTGGCGAAATTTCCGACCTGTGTTCCTGATGTTCTATCCACATGTCTAGAAAATCCACTTTGATTCTACTAGAGTTGGGGGAGAATTTCAAATTAATATCACATACATTGATCCGAGCAAAAAATGCATTCGGTTGTTTAGTCCAAGAGGATCATATATCATAGGTAATTTGATTAAATTTAAAGGCCTATTTTTTTAATTTTATTGATACTTTACCGAGACAAGACTGGACTGACATAAGGCACAATGTATTTCATTATTTATTCAGCTATTGGAGAAAGGAAGAGAGATGTAAATATTGTATTCCCAAGATCTACAGTATTAATGCATGAGGTAGCAAGTTTGTGGAGAACGTTGACTGATTTTATGAGTAGGTGGAGTAGCTCTGCACAATTGGTATTTGGATGAATGTGTGCTTTATATATAGGTAGAGATGTTCATGGATAGTGATTTTCTTCAGGGTGTACACTTATTTCTGGTTTGCCAATTCACTACTGAGGGGATATGATGGTTTGGGTAAATATGTAAGTGGTCGAGGGAGTATTTTATTGTTACGTATATATTTATGTTATGGAGTCCTTTGTAATATTTACTTTAATCTATTATGTTTGTAGGCTGTTGGGTCATCTCATAGGTCAACCCTGTTGGTTTTAGGTGGGTGGTTGCTGGTGCCCCGAAGAAGGTGTATGGTGTTTTCCAGATTTCACTGAAACGCTCGTTGGAACAATTTGTGGAACCACAATTGTCAGGACACTAACATTTGACACGACAGGCTAAACTCTGGGGGGCATATTTACGTTCCCTGGCGCATCCCTGCATATCAGCAGGGATGCGCCAGGGAAAATGCGTCATGCAAGTTTACCCTTGCGCCACGTCCGATGCGCCGCATTTACAATGCGGCGCATCGTGGCGCAAGGATAAGCAGATGCGTGACGCATCTGCCGGCGGAAGGTTGGCGCAGTGCTGAAGTTGTGTCGCAAGCGCGACGCAACTCCAGCACTGTTCCAACCTTCCCTATCCCTAACATGGTGCGTCAATCCTTACGCCTGCTTGAAGCAGGCGTAAGGATTTGATGCACCAGCGTCGGAAAAGTGACTGCGTGAAATCTTGTAGATTTCACTATGTCACTTTTCCGAGGTGTTCCTGCGCCGGAACGCCCCCCCCCTGCGCCGGTACGCCCACATGAAACCTGACGCAGGTTTCATGTGGCGCAGGGGTTTACTATGTGACACATCTCCCTAGATGCGTCACGTTGTAAATATAGCGCAACGCGGCGCATGGTTTGCGTCGCCGCTGCGTCATATGCGTGACGCAACGGCGGCGCAAAAGTGGCGCAAGGGGCTTGTAAATATGCCCCAGGGTGTTCAAAGAAAATAGTAGAAAGGAATGTGAATTATGTAGATCAATATAAAATGAATTTGATGGGATGATTTTGATTTGGAAAACTTATCAAAAGACTGTATCTGTAGGTCATGGATACCTCTATAGGTTGGTTTGTTTGTATGTGATGTGTGGAGTTTGAATGAAGGTGTGTCTTTTTAAGCGAGTGACTATATTAGCTGTGGTAAGATTGTACTAATGTAGGTTTTGAGATTCATACAGTAATGAAAAATAAATGATATATGTATTATCAAACTATGTATAATGTGATACATTGTTCAAAGATGTTATATTTTTTCTATTAAATGTTCTTTTATAGCAACAGCTGACTCCAAATGAAATATGTTGGTGGCATAAAGTAACATATGTATGAAAAAGGACTAGAAGGCTAATTTTGATTTTCTTCAGGGAAGTCTGATTCTTTTTTGGTTTAAGAACTTCTAGCCTGACATACTGCATTGTTAGCAAGGTGATTGCTGCTGCCACAGCGAGAACATTTCAGCTTACAAGCTTCTGGTGGAATGTGGTCTTATTCGCTGTAACATTTCTTATTTTACAAACTTCAGTATCCTGTTTTTCTGCCTTAACTTCAGCAACAATCTTTAATGTCGACTTCATTTCTTTTAAAAACTGGGCAGTAAGCTCTACAGATCAGGCAAATTGAATAACACCTTATAAAGTAGGATTTTTGGATTACAATTTCTCCCAGATGCAAGAGTTATTCATACATCTGACTAATTGATATCTTATTAGAGAGCCTGTAAACTCCCAAAATCGAATACTTTAGAGAGACCGTTCAGAACTGCAATGCATGTATTCATGCTCTGTCGTTTGTGTTAAACCCTACCGAAATGTATGATGTTCCAAAAACACATTCACTTTGTTCCCAAATTGTTTTTCGATTTATAAAAATATTGTTTTATACATGTCTAATTGGTAATATTTATCTAAATTGTCAGGACTTGAATACCTAGTTTATGTAGAAGAAAAAGTTGTTTACTTACTGGGCTGAAACGTTTTCCAACAATTGCTAGCAAATAAGATTCAAAGAAACTGACCGCCTCCTTTAAAGGTAAACTACGTTCACTTACTTCATTTAGAAATATTGGTGGTTAGCACATGTTTGCGGTCGACATTAAGGAAACGAAAACACTAATAAGACTGTAAGGGGGATATTCACAAATAAGTGGCGGTGAGAGACGTTAGCCTCCTTGGCTTAACGCCTCTCACCGCCACTTCGGAAACGCCAGGCTGCACCCTATTCACAAGAATGTGGTGCAGCCTGGCGTTTCCCCCATCGACGGCGCTAAGTCTCACGACTTAAACGCCAAAACAGGCACCCTTGCACCAGAGCGCAAGGGTGTCTGCAAGCAGGGAGGTTTGTTAATGCACAGGAAGGTGTCCCTTCCTGTACATTAACAAACCGAAAATGCCAGTTTGCTTTTTCCATGTGTGCTGCTACATTCAGCATACATAGAAAAATCAAAAAACGAGGAGAAATAATGCTTTTCTCCTTGTTTAGCCACCTTAAGACCTGATTTTTCTAGGTCTTAAGTTTGGCGCTGCCACCTATTATCGCCGCCCATGATAATAGGCGGTATTGTCAAACTCAATGGGTGTTGCGGTGGTACGCCCATCGCAACACCCACTGCACGCCCCCTTTCACGCTAAGTTTAGCGTTAAAGGGGCCCTATTCTCAAGGCAGCGTTAAGCCACTTAACGTGGCTTAAAGCCACGTTAAGTGGGTTAACGCTGCCTTGAGAATAGGGCTCTGGCCCTATCGCCACGGGAACATCAAAAAAATGTACGTTCCCGTGGCAATAGGGGCTTGTGAATATGCCCCTAAGCTACTTGCAATTGCATAAAAGGCGGACTGATATTTTGTCTTGTAAGAAATAGATTAACAACACAGTGAATCAATTGTAAAGTTGGTTAATGAAGGTAAATAATGTAAACTGTATGCGGGAGGAATAGGTAATGTAGTAACCTAGCCTAGAGGAAGGTCCCACTTAAAGAGATAAACAGGAATAAATGTATGAGAGATAACAAGACAATCTACAGTATTATAATAAGGTCTACATATCACCGTAAATGTTCACAAAATTGTGCACATCACAAGGGACTCATAAAAATTCTAAGAAAAGTTGTTCAGAAATAGATGAGCATATCGCTGTGACACGCTTTAATGTAGCGCGAATGTGCACATGTCACCACAGACTAGTAAAAAGCTAAATATTCTTGGATGAGTAGTTAGGAAATAGGTGAGCATATCATTTTGATATGTTTTAGTGTAGTAGCAAGTTGTGTGTGTCACCGCAGATTACTAAACAGTGAGATTGCCTGTGAAAACATTAACGTTGTTTCCAATGTACATTTTAATGTAGCTAAAAGTATTGCACTTGTAACATCAGTGTCAGCTGAGCGCCCATAGGTTATACTTGGAGTCACAACATAGTTTGTTGTTTCGGTGAACTGCCTACAGGCGGTATGATGTCTGAGGGTGAGCCTGAGAGCAGGAAAATCACAGCTCAAGGTGTGCCTGGGAAGACACAAAGACAGGAAGAGTGTTTAGGCAAGGCCGATGTGATGCAGGAGGCCACTCCCACCGGCTGACTCCTCCCAGGAACTTGTTATGTGCTGACAGGAAGAGGAGCTGTGGAGAAGTTGAGAAAAAGTCACCCCGGGCTCTAGGATAATGGATCATGCTGATAGACTTTGAGGGCTCAGAAGAAGATTTGTGCGCACAGCATTATCACTTGGAGGCTGAACTTGTGATTCTCCTATGTCTGATCCGTGGAAGGTGAACACGCTGCTTCAGATGTAATGACCACCGCATGATATTAACCTTGGGGAATTAACCTGTACACAGCGTCACCACACATCCCTGCCAAGTACCACGCATCAGGCATTAGACTAACGCATTTCAGGATGGTGGTACGCATCACCGCACTGAAATGCAAAGTCACGCATAATAGGCATTGCGCCTCCTTGGCTGTCAAGTCCTTGTGCTGGTAATCATGCACCAATAATGCTGACTGAAACTAAAGCTGGAGTGGCAGCACGCTCTGCACACTACTGCTGGCAGGCTTGGGGTCTGGCTGAGCTGCTGTGCAGCTCCAGCTGCGACAATGTAACAATAGGATTCGCACTGCATTACTGATTGATTACGTCATGATGACTGATGTCAGGTGAGTGAGATTGGCAGCACGAGCAGGTGGCTGTAGTTCATGAGCTTAGGTTATGGGACGCTACAGTCAGTGGCAATAGAAGCGCTGCTCGCACCATGGTAGATTTTGCATAAAAAAATTAACATGAGGAGTTTCTGAAATAATACAGCGCCCTGGCTGGCTTTGACCTATGTGGGTCAGCTGGGGAATTCTCAGATGTGATGGCTTTCTTTTATGTCTATTTATTCATGGACTCTATGAAAAATGCTGCAGTTGTGAAATTTACAGTTACAAAAATGAAGACAGATAAATTATGTTTTAGTATTCAGCCTCTCACGACTGATCTTGTGGTTCGGTGGTAATGTACCCACCTTCTTTTGCACATTTACTGGCCTTGGCGAAGAGCACTGACCTCATGTCAGCCACTAATATATGCCTGCCGATGTGTCTGCCACATTCCAATGGCAACATTTATAGACAACAACAACAACAGGACTAATAGACACATGCTCTCAAAGTGCCCACGTGACATTAGTCTGGATCTTCCCATATCCACTTTGGGCCTTTGCGATTCTAGTTTGATCCAGTTCGAGCTCACAGGCCTATTTGAAACCTGCTTGGACACGCGAGGGCCTAAGCAGCACTATTTAGATGCCTTAGGCCTGGAACTGCCAGGCTTTCACTAAAACATACTCTAACCCAAGTCTCCCAAGGCTGGTGACACCTAGCCACAAACCCCCACACTCCACCGGAAAGAACTGAAAAAAATATATGTAACAAGTTTGTAGTAACGAGGTCCACGCAGGAAGGATGAAATACAGGAAGCTTTATTGAAGATAGTTAAAAGTACAACAAGTAGTTATGTTCTCAAGAGCAGGTAGTAAAGCTCTGTGAAGCAGCCCCACCAGGAGCAGCCTGCCTGCTGCTCAGCCCATGCTCAACTGTCACTTCACCTCACAGTCTCCCAACATTCCGAGGCACATCATGACTCCAACATTCTATTGAGCACACAGCACAAACACTGGCTGAGCAGGAGGTGTAAATTACGTGACATTAACAAGAGCAGGATACTACAAAGTTCATGGTAGATGTGATCAAATGCCTCCTCCTTTGTTTCTTAATCTTCTAACCCTTTTAACTTTATGCTCTGTTTTTTTGCGATGGGGACAGCTCCACCCACCACCCTCTACCAGTGAGAATGAATGCCTGCAGTTTTATATAGCGCAAAGGTGTCCCAATGCATTAGAGTACTTTACACGAGCACGAAGACATGTGACACATATTTTGTAGGCAAGGGGTGAGTAAGTGAATTGCCTGAAATCACAGCTGAGGCTGGGTATTTGAACCTGGATCCCTAGCTCCAGGGTTGGCAGCTCTAGCCACAAAGCCACATCCCCTCCACAGGGATAACCCCAGTGCTTTCTGCCCAAGTCCCTCTGACTTCTGCTGGAAGAGAACTTGTCTACCAATGTCAAACATGTAGATACCTGCATGTATCTGTGTGTGTTAAAACTCTAACCTAGCTGTAGATCAACTGAGCACTGCAGAGAGTATTGTTGCTGCGAGCCTAGGTGAGTCACGCACTCTGTCTCAGACTGCACAGTTCATTCATCTGAACTCTGCAGCATGTGCTTTAACCTTATTAGGTCACTGCAATTACACCAGTTAGTTTTCACAAGAGGCGTGTTATTTTTCCAAAATGCCAGGAGTTAACTTGTTTCACTGTTAGAATGAATGTTATGTATGTGTGATGAATGATGTGTGGTGATTTCCAGCTACTCCAGAGTCCAAAAGCCAAGCTGTCAGAATCCCATGAAATATGATGCGGATTTTAAAGCAATTGCTGTAACTGTTTTGTGTGTAACCAGAGAGAAACAGAATTCAGTACTGGTTGGCGCAGTGGTGAACAGTGGCATCTGAAAGCACTGTGAATATGCACATTGTTTTTACAGTATAAGATAGACTGGCACAAAATGTGCAGAAATGTAGTGTTCATTATAAACTCAAAAGGGTGTAATTTCTGATATTTATCTCTTTCCATGCACTTCATTGCCGGTTTTGCTTGTGAGAAACTGTCACTCATAGTCATTGAAATGTCACTCATAATTACACTGAAATTATGAAAATGCCACACATAGCAATCTGAAACCTTGGTAGCTATGACCACTCCTAGGAACGGAATCTGCAATTGTTTATACAGGTAGGCTCATTTGACAGACTATCACGAGGAGGAGATATACTCACAGTACTGCATGTCTATGTCACAAGGAGATATCAGTGAATATGAGGAAAGTTAGCTTATGTTGGCATTCTGCACACACTGAATAGTGGTTTTACAAAGGTAGAAATTGGACTGTACTTGTACATAGAATGCGTTTTTTTCCCATAAAGTGCTCATCTGGAGCAAAATTTGAGAGCAGATAGGTAGGGGGAAAGATGGAAACGCCGTCCACGTCATAGAAGCATCCTCATCACCAGTGAGAAGAGGAAGCAACACAAAGTGGATTAAGTTTAGGCTTTATTCCATCTTCCAGGTTCTCTTTACTCTGAGGTAAAATTCTCAGAAGCCAATATTCTAAACTGTCAAAGAGGGAAGTACCAACAAGCATTTGCAATGCAATAGGTCTCGCATTTGCTAAAGTTTGAGCTATTGGCATCGTAAATGACAATGTCTTTTATTTATGTGTTTTGAAAAACTGCAAGCGGTGCATAAACCTGCACTTTGTACTTATAGTTGTTGATTTGGCAGTAACTGCGCCTCTTTTACTGCCAGCCTTGCTTCTCGTAAGCAAGGACTATAAGTTCAAAGTGGGCGTTTACACACCGCTTGCAAGTTTTCGAAACATATAAATAAAAGGCATTGTCATTAACAATGCCAATAGTTCAAACTGCAGCAAATGCGAGACCTATTGCATGGCAAGGTGCACCAGTATGTGTATTTTGCCTTCTTAGGTGTACACACTTATAGAAGCAGAGTATTCTTGCATAAATATGATGGTATCAGAGGAAGAGCAAATTACACAATAAGAGGACGTGTTATTCTCACAACTTGCAATTGATCTTACCATGTTCAGGAACTATTTTTCTGGATTTTTACCTACAAGTAACTGCATATAAAACGTAACACACACGTATTAAATAACACATAAATGCGAGTTATGCTTGTGTGTGGGAAATAGATGGCTCTGCTAGGAAAGCTCAATTAGTAAGGCTATGACTTAAGATTTTGTGTGTGTATCCGGAGGGACACTGGTTTGAATCCTGGTTGGTAGGCTGGGGAATATTAATATGCATTTATTTACAGTGCTATGAGGATTCAGCCCGCAAAAGAAAGCACTGTGAATATATGTAAGGGTTTCAAATAGTATTGCACAAAGGCTACCAAAGTTTAGAAAATGAAATGTATTGCACACAGCAGAAGACACGCTGCATGCAGTGTAAGAAAGGCTGCCACAAAATGTGCACAAATGATTCAGTGTATAAAGGCTTACATGGACTTGCAAAGTTGGATAACAAAGTTCAATGAGCATGGCAACAGCAGATAAGTGTGATAACAGGGGAGTGAGAGGATGATGGCAGAGGGGCGCGAGAGGGAAGGATGGATCGTGGAAGAGGAGGTGGTGGTGACAAAACTGTAGACAAACAAAGCGAATAACAGGAGAATGGGAGCAGAGGAAGTGAATACCAGAGCAGGCAGTTGACAGAGATATGATCGCCGAGGGTGATGACGGCTGAAGATGGTGATGGCAGAGTAGGGTGGTGGCAGGGTAAGTTAATGGCAGGAGACAATGAGGTTTTGACAATAAAGGAACACTGTTAAAATAAAATTCTGAAAAGTTGCCGCAAAATAGATTAACTTTGAGCCCCAAAATCTCCATGTTGGTGCTGGAAAATCAGGGAAAAGGAGGGGGGGCTGTTTAGAGAAGAAAATTAAAGAATGAAAACCCAGAAATGAACCGGGCCGTTTTATACTGACTGCTCGCATGTGAAGCGTCTTAAGAAGTGATAATGCAAAATTCACCACCCTACCCTTTACTTACAAAAATCGACAACTTTATGTGCTCAGTACAAAAGCAACATTAATAATAAAACTCCGAACGCAGCAAATCACCAACATACATCTTATAGGAAACAAAAACATGAAAAATAAACATCTGGATTTAAAAAATAGCTTATGAAAGGGATGTGCTGTCTAGAAAACCCCGAGTTGGATGAAGCTAAATAGCGGGGCTGCATACCGTCTGATTCCAAACCATCTGCAGGAATGTCCACATTTAGACTGACGCATACTGGGGCTATACGGAGCCCGCTGAAGCTTACACCTGATAATATGGGTAAGATGGGAGCGTTCTGAAAATAAGTATGGACATGTGATAGAGATGTTGAAAGATAGCTATGCAGGGAGAGCATACTTGCCCTTGGGGTGTGCTTCTAATATGGCAGGAGTCTGCGCAGGCCGAGTCCCCTGTACATAAAATTACTTTAATTGTTTAAATGACTCTTTGTAGCACCTACCTCTGCAGCGCTGCAGCGCCTTTTGGAGCGTCTGCCTCCTTAATGCAGGTCAGGCAGTGGGCTGCAGGTCTCAACCATAGCTGCCAAGGTTTCAGATTGCTATGTGTGACGTTTTCTAATTTTCAGTGTTCTCAGGAGTGACATTCAACAACGAATGACACATTGACACTTTCTCGCAAGTAAAATCAAGCAATGGACAGTATGTAAACATTTAAATATCACAAATTACACTCATTTGAGCAACCAGAAACCCTTAGAAGATCCTAAACCTGCTACAAACCACCAGAAATGAAAGGGAAGTGGCACCGCTGTTATGAGAGAGGCGTGCCTTTTAAAGATACTCAGCACCACCTGCTCAGCTGTCCCGGACTCAGAGCACTTATCGAGAGGTCGGACACCTGTTAAAGTTCTGTTACCAGGGCAGCAACAATTCCCGGGGGCCCCAGCTGGGGCACAGAAAGGAAACTGAACATCCTGCCACAGCCTAGGTCCACACTTGTAACCGGGCGGCAGAAACAGTTATTGGGATCCTGGCTTAGACAGCCTGCGCCGACCGGGCCTCCTAGCTGCTCCCTAGAAATTGATCAAATTAATGCAGCATCATAGAACTGTGTCACTCACTGTCAGCTGACTCGCAGAGCACTGCCCAGCCCCGCAGCCTTAGCAGTCAGTTTAATCAGTGTGTTACTTGGGTGCAGGAGCTTTTAATGAGAGATAATGTGCTTTAAAGTTGGCTTGCAACTTGTTTCTCCTGACAGGCGGGACCTTTGGTGCCAACTTTCCCTCTAAAATACTTATTTTATTAGCGCTTGGGTGGGTTTTAAACAGCATGTTTTAAACAGATTCGCTTTTGGCGGGCGGGATCTGGCTGGCAGATTCCTCCCACACCACCACCGCTCCCTGCTCTGATCCTTACGAGGACTGGTGAAGGGCTGATGATTCCCTTTCTCCCTGGGAGTCCCGGCCCGGACCGTACTGGTGGGGCATCGTGCACCGAAGCAGGGCCTAGTCAGGTGTACTGTATCGAATCACAGAGAATAGAAAGCCAGGCAGTAAGCACTTACTGGCTTAGCACAGTGATGACTGACACTTAAAAATGAATATAATAGCATTTAAATTACCTGGTTGAGACTTGTGAATGTCTGGCTCTGGCAGAGCTGGGTACCGGCGGGGGCAGCGTTATGAGAAGCTGCAGGCACCAAATTCTCTCTGGCAGCCGAGTCCGGTCCGGACTCACACGGCATGATCATAACAGGCTGCAAGCACCAAACTCAGTCTGTCTGGCAGCCTCTGCGATGGTACTCACTCGAGAGGCATCTTGTGAAAGGCTGCAGGCACGCACCAAATACTACCTGCAGTGCGAGTAGGGGCGAGCCGACTCCAGCCAGAAACTTTAGGAAATCGTGATACCTGGCGCCCGCGCCGCAGGCGGCCCGCCTTAATTATGGCGCCTTGCATTAGGCAAATGAAACATTGTTGCAGTAAGTTTCCCGAACTCCGTGTCACGTGAATGCTAAATGAAGCCGGCAGCAGGCAGAGTCTGTGACAGCAGCCTGAACCGTGCTCTGCTTCGTTCACTTATAGCACTCTGGGCTTCACGAAGACACGCAGCTTCAGCCATGTGGATAGGAGCAGCGACGGCGCAGGGAGAGATTAGGTGCATGGCATGAAATGATTACAAAAGCTGTACGGAGTCTTCCGGGATCCAAGGGGTTAATGGCCATCGCAGCAGCAGCTTCAAAGCCTGCCTGCATTTTCATGCTTGAGGAGTGGAAAAGGGTAGAGATGAGTAGGGGAGTGAAACCGTGATTGGGGAAAATCTTGAGTGCGCAGAATCACTGGTTCGGGAAGGTAAGGTGGGGACGCGAAACGAAAACAAGAAAAACAAGCATTTGCAATCCGTAGTGCACCCACATGGCGATCTTTCAGCTGCTGCGGGTGGGGGTGAACGCGGATCAAGCAGCGCTCGTGTCTGGCCTGCCTGTGGCAGTACCTGCGCATTGAGAAGACACCGACAGCGGGAGTGCAGGGGAGAGAGGGGCGAGAGAGCACGGACAGCGGGAGGGGGAAAGCATTGCGAGCGGTGCGGACAGGGCAGTAACGGAGGGCCCGGGGGCTGCGGCTCGGACGTGGTGGGGGCTGCAGGCTCTCAGCGCACTCGGGGCAGCAGATGTCCACGCGGCTCTCGGTGATCTCAATGCGCAGGTACTGCCGCAGGCAGGCCAGACACGAGCGGTGCGGACAGGGCAGTAACGGAGGGCCTGGGGCTGCGGTTCAAGGTACAGAGGACATTCAGCGGTGCGCCCATGCGCTGCCTATGCGAGACTCAAAAAACAACGAAGTAGTGCTTACATTGAAAGATACCGCCCTGCAGTGTAAGTTTACTGTAGTTGGTCGATGCTGCTTCTGGACTACACGGAAGTTACGTATCGGATCAACAGCCAACAGAAAGCAAGATAAGAACAGCAATGCCACAGTTAAACGAATCGCAAGCGGTATGACAAATTACACGGAGTTTCAACCAACATACAGATTACTTTATGTCTCGCTGAGACAGCGCATGCAGCGCATGCGCTGCCAGGGCGAGACCTAAAAAAGGGAAGAAGCGGAGGAAGAAGAGGGAAGGTACCAAGGTAGAAAGAAGGGAAGTAGTGAAAATAAAACTAGGCATTAAAAAGCAGGTTGCAAGTTCGGAGTTAAGAGATTATAATATTCTGCTCTACTGCTTTGCTGCTATATTTCACAAATACTCAGGATATTTCTAATCAGTAAATTGGTATATTTATTAATCAATCTCCGTATTCGTCGTAAATTGCCATATAGTTGTCACCTTCTGACACTGATATTCTCTGATCAAGAATGAATCTCATCAGTGCATTTCTCAAAACATGGCTACCCATATTATATAAGGTGTTTAAATGTAGAAATCCTCAATGCTTCAAAATGGGCACCGTATGCATCTACGCATAAGACGTTCGGGCCAGCTCACTTAGGCTCGCACAAATACAAAGAGGTCATATGCTTCTCCACTCATGCTTCCTCAACATGTAGGGCCCGATTCACAAAGGTAAAGTTAGACAAAAGTCTAACTTTACGAATTCGGTATTCAAAAAGTGCATTTACTACTCGTAAATGCCCTTTGTGAATACTGAAAGTCCAACTTTAGGACTTTCAGTATTCAAAAAGGGCATTTAAGAGTAGTAAATGCCCTTTGTGAATACCAAAAGTTATAAAGTTAGACTTTCATCTCACTTTACCTTAATGAATCGGGCCCGTATTCTTTAAGGACACCACTGGCCCACATCCTTGCTTGAAACGTAACCATCACATTCAGCAAGCATGTTTAAAGCACAAAACACCTCTCAACTTTTACCTCCTTCCCAACTAAGATGGCTGTCCGACTCTAACTTACATTTTCAAAGTTTAAATAAGTCCTGAATTTCATTAATTTACTCAGTTGGGCCGCAATTCAGAAACATATTTTAACGTTAACTTCTCCCGACAACTAGGTAGTTGCTCGAATCTAATTCCCAAGTTTCAAATTAAAGTCTGTTCATTGTCTACAATTGCCCCAATTACAAGTTCACCATCTGTATACAATTTTAATTGAACTAACAAAAACAATATTATGAACTATCTTTTCTATCCCCATTTAAATGAATAAAATATATTATTGATATAAAACTAATCTCTAAATCCTGCTAATAAAGACATTCTTAACCCTCCATGTTGCACTGTAATCTTTTTGAATCATTCACAAATCTTAACCTGTGGGCATAGCACTTTATCCGTGCATGAGCAGCAATAAAACAAGGAAGATGTCTGTGGGTTCTCATTAGTTATGAATATGCCAGAATATTTAAAGTGTTTTAAGTATTGAAGTTCTATCTTGTTGCTGCTATGCATAGGAAGTAATAAAAAGAAGGTAGTATTGCTTAATATTGGCCTCGGTGTCTTGCCATAAACTCACAGGCTTGTGGTCTGCTGCCCTTTGCAGGCCACCATCCCTGTGATTGCAGTCAATCCCAAAGAGTCCCTAATTGCGACCTGCTTAATGAATTTTAGTTAGGCAGATCATTCTGCAACCCCCTCAGATTTGTTATTTCAGAACCACCCTTTCAGTATATAGGTCAGTTTGCTAAATAAAATAGCTGTAATAAAAATTGGGTACACAACTTGTGGAAGCTTTTTGCAACCACTTTCTTAGTAAATTTAACCCCAAGTTTCTTAACTTTCACAGCCAGCAAGATAGCTCAGTGATATAACTCACAAAGCTAATATCTGCAGTGTTTGAATTCATCATGTGAAACTTAGTAGCGTTGAAAACCATTATACTGGGTTATGCTCTTACTCTGCTCCCGTACAGTTGTTAATTTCAGTGGCGCGTTTGCCTTTTTGCTTTTCCACTCTGTGGCATTGCTTCCAAGTTATGTTTCCAGGTCACTGTGCATCAGCTTCACTACAGCACTTTTGGGTTCTCACTGGCTCCTCTTTTTCTGCAGTGACACCCACTTTCTTAAAGGCCGAGAAGAATGAGGCACCAGTACATTTCCACCAGAGAAATTAACTACAGAGAATCTGAGCCAAAAGTCTAACTTTACGACTTTTGGTAGTCACAGAAGTCATTTACAACTTTTGGTTTTCACAGAAGTCATTTATGAGTCGTATCTACGTCCGCACTCAGGCCGGAATCTCCGCACTCGGGGCGGAATCTCGCCACCCGGCCCGGAACCTCCGCTGTTGGAGTGGAATCTCTGGCTCAGGACGGATGGTCATTGTCTTCAATGTTAAACACCTGTGTAAGTGTTAACCACCCCCCACTCTAGCTGAAACACTGCAGCCCAACAGCCAATCCCAGTCCGGCAGCAAACATAAAAGCAGAGCTAACACATACAAACATTCCAACATGTTGCTGAATGTGTTTGTTGCTGTGGCCCTTGCCATGTGTCAAGGATATTTGAGGAGGAGGAGGATGAGGAAGAGAGTAGAAAGGATTTTCAGACAAAGGATTAACCTATTTGGGATGTCCAGCCAAGATGTCATGGCCAGATACCGTTTCTCCCCAGATGTCATCTTGGAGATAGTTTATGAGTGGGAGAAGGAACTTGACTCTATGATCTGTCATTCCCATGCTATCCCAGCTATCTCAAGATCCTTGCTGCTCTCCATTTATTTGCTACAGGGTCATTCCAAAGGGTCCCCAGTGACCATGCGGGAATCTCTCAGGCAAGTCAGTCCCGGTGCTTGCATCAGGTACTGAGCTGCATCAATACGAGAGCTCACCTCCACATACGAATGTCCCATAAACTGGACAGTAGACAAAGGGTAGCTAGGGATTTCTACCTCATTTCCCGCTTCCCACGTGTGCTTGATGCAATTGATTGTACCCATGTGGCTCTTCAGCCACCTCACCACATTGCACACATCTTCTACAACAGACACTCATGGCATTCCATAAATGTGCAGTGTGTGTGTGATGTCAGTGGTAGATTCATTGATGTGCATGCAGTGTTTCTAGGCTGTACGCATGACAGCTTTGCATTTCGCAGGTCACCTCTTGCCCGGCGGATGGCTGCGGAAGAATTTGGCAACATGTGGCTACTGGTAAGTACCAAGCACAAAACATGTGTGATATGTATACATGTAATGTATAAATGCCATCTGACATAAACAACCATTTTATAATAATATTCATAATGCCACCTACACGGCCTCAACAGACACTGCATGTTCCAAAGTATAGATCATGTTCTGTACAGATGCAAGAGAGACATGCAATCAAGATCCCTATTTTCCCTCCTCAGGTGATGCTGGGTCTGCACTCTCCACTCAACTCCTCACACCATACAGACGTGCAGCCAGTGTACCTCAGCGTAGGTACAATAGGGCACACACACAAACTCGAGCCATCATAGAGCGCACTTTGGTCTCCTGAAGTTGTGATTCAGATGTCTTGACCGTACAGGGGGGTGCTGATGTACTGCCCTGAAGTTGTGTGCAAGGTCATATTAGCCTGTTGTGTCTTCCACAACATAGCTTTAAGTCATGGCTTACACATACCTCTGGACCCTTAGCTAGGTCTGAATCCGGGCAACCGGGCCATTGCACAGAACAGAGGGCAGGGTATGCAAGTATGTGATCAACTGGTTGGTACTTTTTTCAATGAGCAACCTGCTACGGACAAAATGCTGTTTGCCATTTGTTGTCAATGATGAAAGCTGGATATTTACGACCCAGTCCAAAAATTCCATCCTGAGACTACATTGCAAGCCACCCTCAATGTATGTAAACCAGAGCTGTTGATAGGAGTCAAAAGATTGGCCAAGCAAAATGTCATGTGCAGATGTCAGCAAATAGTGTTGTCAGTGTCTCTAAGGAATCCACTGCCTCAAAGGATTAAATGTCTGTGCATGTGTGAGACCTCCCAGGACCTTTTGACAATGGGTGCCTGATTCGCCAAGGACCTAACTATTGCATTGTGGAGTATTTGCCCCCAATTGAAATGACTCCACCACAACTGAGGGGCCCCCACTGTGAGTGATGAGCTTTGTGAATCAGGCCCTATGTGTCTGGGATACATAGCACTGCTTCCCCCAAACTTGTCGAAACACTATGGTCAACTCTTGAGCTGAGCGCAAAATATGGATTATATGTACCATGATGCAAAGGAGCAAACTCTTCTGGGATGTGATTTTGTCTATGGCCACACCTTTTACCCTGTCCAAACAGAATTTAATGGTCTGTTCTACCTTTTGTCTCATGTTTCTAATGTTCCTATTATGTGTAAAATCTGTTACGGCTCATTTTCGGAATCTCCGCTACAGAGCAGCAGGGTGACAGATGATCTGATCTGTGACAGAGGATGACTCAGAATAAACAGAAAATGGCTGCCAGCATCTTCCTGTGATGTATTTCCTGCCTACCACTTCCTGTATGTTATTTCCTGTCTGAATATTTTGGTTTCCGGCCCGTTTCCTAAATCTCCGGCCCGAGTGCGTACTCTCTGTATGCGTAGAGGAGGCGCCACATAAGGAGCAACATTTTCTGTTTATTCTGAGTCATCCTATGTCACAGATCAGATCCTCTACCATCCTACTGCTCTGCACAACCCAACTACCCCCAACATGGCTGAGGGACTTGATGAGAAACCCCCCCTTTCACTGAAAGGGAATTGTACATCTTAGCAGAGGGGGTGCTAGAAACGTAACCTCATCTGTATGGTGGGGCCCGAGGACCAGCAGAGCAATGCAGCCCATGCCAGACTCTGGTCCACCATTGCGGAGCGCTGCTGTGCCGTGGGCGTCGATGCCCGGTGGGGCAGGGCATGCCGTAAGTGCTAGAAGGACCTAAAACACTGGGCCAGGATTAAGGCCCAGTAAATCTTGGGCCAGTCCTTCCAGCACCATGTGCACTGGCCCCACCTCTCCCCACTGTACAGGAGAGTCCTGAGGGCAGCCTTGCAGACCATCCATCCTCAGCTGGGTGCATGAGGAGCAGAGAGATGGTAAGTGAATTACCTGCAACATGTGTCTGAAAGTATGATGTGAGGGATGACAAAGCTGTACCATCAGGTGTCCCAAGTCTCCATTTCCTTAATCTGTGCAAATGCAGCAGTCATTTTAAGGCCAAAGGCTTATTGTTGCACATAGAATGCACTGAGCAAAGTGCATTTTGGGAGCGGTAGTTTTTGTATGCCACCAGGGGAATAGAGCCACACATATGCATTTGTATATAAAATTGCACTGGCAGCACCATTACCAGTGAACCAAAGGCCTTTTAACTGTTCTGAGCATTGGGTGAGGAATGGTACAAATACTGTCCAGTATGTGAATGAGAGGCATTTGGGTGATGAAAGCTGTAACTTGCATTGCCTTTTGTGAGATTGGGTTCTGATTAAGACATATCATCATGTGCCATGTAGTTAAGACAGACTTTGAGATCCTTGCCTCACTCATAAGCGATACCAACTTCTCTAAGGGGGTCCACATACACACGTCTTCCCAACAGTGGCTCGTTTGTCATTTGTCCAGTCAAGGTAGCTGTAACAACTAGCCACAACTGTTCACAAGGCTACGGCACTACCTGAGCAGCCTTTAAAGGCAAAATGTATGACTAGACTGTCTTCTGTTGTGAGGGAATATCATAATGTTAGACTCACCACTTAGCAAAGCAAATATCTCAGTCCCCATTTGGATAATGTTGTGTTCAAAGTATGGACATTTACCTTGAGAGTAGTTATTTGCTTTCCACATGATAGCTTGTTGCACTGATGGGGTTACAGTTTTACATGTGTCACTCACACATTCATCCTCACATCTCTAGGCCACCACAAGGGGTAGATGTGATGGCTCCCTTCAGCATACACTCTATCATCTTCATGGCCAAGCCATGGTGTCTTGCACTCTCTTCCCTATGGATGGATATGATGTCATTGATCTTCTTGGGCATGCCTTGCCAAGATCTATCCAGCTTGTCTAACACCTGGGCCAGTCTGTCTACCACCTGAGGGATTTGGCGCATGTCCTTCAGTGCCTCAGACACGTCTGACAGAGGAACACCTATGGCACGAATGTCCTGCCTCACATCAGCCTGCTGTTGGAAGAACTCCTCCTCCCACTGGCCACCACGGCCAACTGCTATCCCCCTCTGCCTGAGAAGGCCATGAATAAGACCTTCAGGCCCACCAGCAGGGGGGAGGGTTTCAGGTGGTAGTCTGTGGACAGGAGATTGGTGTCCAGGGGATACCTACACTGCACCAGGGGTGGTACATCCTTTAGATGGTGGAGAGAATGCCTGGGATGCACTGTATTGGAAGGAGTGTGTAGGGGATCCACCATGTCTGTTCTGGATGTGAGAGCTGTGAGGGATTGATGTCTGTGTTGACGTGTGTGAGAGCTGTGGCTGGTTAGTTCTGTGCTGAGGACAGGCAATCATGGGCTTTGGATCATGAGGCACTTTGCTGGGCAGAGGGGGAGTGGCCTTACACATTTTGGCAAGTGTACCGAATGTTCTGGTCAGGGCATCTGACTCCTCATCCTCTGTGAGAAGGGCCAGATAGTCTCAGTCAACCTCCAATTCATCAGCTTCCTCTGGTACTCCCTCCTCCTTCTCCTCTTCTTGCACAGTACTGGCAGCTGAAAGGGCTGATTCCTAGAGTAGTGGGATCTCCACTTCAATTGCCCATCGCCTACCACTGGTGGAAGGTCCATTGTCCTCATCGTCCTCATCACCTGGAAGACAGAGGTTGCAACAGGATGAGTAATTTACCTAGTATAAGAAGTAGTGCAGCACAAGGGTTGATTCTACTGTACTTTGCATGAAAGGATGATGCACATGTGGCCCAGTTTGGGTACACATACACTTGACAGCTCACACCATAGCACTGAGGTGTTGAATGGAGATGTACAATGCACAAGCACACTCATCAGCTCCAGCCACAGCTCTGTGTTGCTTTGTGATCTCCCTGATGTCAACTGCTGAACCTGGCCCCTCATATGTGTAGCTGAAGATGTGGTCCTCGATCCAGCAGCTTGAAAAGGAAGTGACACCATACTTAATGATATGCATGACTAATATGCTAACAGGCACACGTGACACGCACATAACTGAAATAGTATGTATGCAACTTTTTACACACCAACTGCAGATGCAATGCAGAAGTGGATTTGGATCTTTGGAATGATTTTGGAATCCATAATAGGGAAACACTTTATGGCAAGCTTACCTGATGGACAGATGCAAGTGAGTTTCACTGCTGCAGCCAGGATGTCTTGCAAACCCCGGGATGGTGTTGTCTACAGCACTGATGGTATCCTGCCAGCAGCTGTTATGAGACATACATGTCCATATTCAAGTACACAGGATGATAGCAATAAGTTAACCTTTATATGTCATTTTCATAGACCATTAATATGCTATTTCTGGCCAGTGTGCTGCATGTTTACCTCCAGAACTTTACATGTGGGCGCCTGGTTACCAGCAGCAGTTGCCAGCTGTTACCTACACACAGCACTGACATCAACGAGATATCACATTAACAGACAAACGTTTATGAAAAGGTAACTGATATTTGAAGGAAGGGGATAATTATGGTGAACGCCTCCGCCTACCTTTCATTACACCTTCATTGTTATGCCTCATGAGTATGATGTTGTCTGTTGTCAAATCTAAAGGTGTGTACATCATCATGCAAACCAGTTTCACATTTGCACATCAGATCATATCATTGCACTTGAGAGTTAATATGTGAGATGTCCAATAGTCAGGTACATTTTGTGGCACAGTTGTCCTTCCCTCCCCATGAAGTCACAACTTCCATTTAGGACTGGGAGATCACACATTTGTTATGTTCAATCTTTATGTGACCTCTGTTCCCATTATAGATGTACGACATCATGGTACAACTTAGCTGTCAATGGATGATGTCATGTACAGCACACATCCTAACTTCATATATTATCCTGTCACTTATATATGAGCATACTGTAGAAGAGGAGGCAAGCTGAATTCAACATTTGACTAGGATCACATATTGTGGTAAAGTATAGAAGCTTCCGACCCTCGGTCTAGGTCCACTCTCTCCCCACAGCTCCACTGTGCCGTCTCTTGCCTCCAGACCCCGACCTCCTCCTAGGGAGGTTCGAGGCTGCTGCCCGCTCCTGCGCCTGCTGCACGCTCCAACTGGGACCAGACTGCCTGCAACCACCGTAACCTCTCTCAGCCGTTTTTTTTCTTAATTTTTTTCCTGTTGTGCCACTGTTATTGTGCCCATCTGTGTCTTGCTCTAATTCTACCACTGTTTTTATTTTCTCGTGCCCCCCTGTTCCTTTCGCCTTTCGCTGCAGCTGCCCCTGCGGCCCCTCCCCCAGAACTCCCCCCTGGAATTCCCCCGCTCCCGCCTCCCAGCCTCTCCTCCCTCCCACCTCCCCTACTTAATGGCGGCCGTGGCGCCAAAGGCAAGCTCGTCTGTGCCCGTCCGCGACCCGACCGCGACCAGTGCCAGGAACCCTGGACCTCCCACTCCCCATCGCTACGACACCACCAGCCTCCTCACTCTCAACCCTGGAAGACTTAGAGAATGCCAACAGTCATTGCCGAACACGACCCACGTCCAGTTCTCCTGCCTCCACTGCCGCCAGACCCTCACCGCCTCCCCTGCCTCCAACACTGCCGACGCCAGCACCGGCGACACCCTAAAATGCATCCTCCTCAACGTACGCTCCGTACACAAACACGCCATGGAAATCTGGAACCTACTCGACTCTCTCTCGCCCGACATCGCCTTCTTCACAGAGACCTGGACCAGTGCATCCTCCGCCCCCGACATCAGCACCGCCATCCCAGACGGATACAAGATCCAGAGGAAAGACCGCCCCAACCACCCAGGAGGGGGCCTCGCCATCGCCCACAAGAGCACCCTCCGCCTCACCACCTCCAGCGAAACCTTCCCCTCCGCCGAACACCTGCACTTCCAGATCCAGACGACCCCCAAAGCCACACTCCAAGGAACCCTCGTCTACAGACCCCGCGTCCCCTGAACACCCTTCGCCACCACCGTCACCGACTTCATCGCACCCCACGCCATCGCCTCAACAAACTACATACTCATTGGAGACCTGAACTTCCACCTCGACAACCCCAGCGACCCCAACTCCACTATCCTTTGTGACAACCTCGACAACATCGGACTTAAACAACTCGTCAACACACCGACCCACAGAGCAGGACACACCCTCGACCCCATCTTCGCGGCAGGAAACAGCATCTAATTCAGCCACACAACGCAGCCGCCATGGACCGACCACCAGTGCGTACACTTCGCCATCAACAAATCCAAGGCACCCAAACCAGCCCCACGCCCACCACGAAGGAACTGGAGCAAGGTTACCGACGAGCAACTGAACTCCACCCTCACCCAAGACAACCACACCTGGGCACCCGACGCAAATAACGCAAACGACGCAGCCAGAGAACTCCACACCTGGATCTCCAACTGCGCAGACGAGCTCGCCCTGCTATGCAACCCCGACAGACAACGCCCCAGGAAAGCCGCCTGGTTCACCACCGCTCTCCAAGAAGCCAGACGCACCTGCAGACGCCTGGAGAAGAACTGGAGAAACACCAAGACAACCGAAAACCACACCACCTACAAGGACGCCATGATGGACTACCACAACCAGATCAGAGCCACCAAGAGGAACTTCATCCACAACAAAATCCTGGCCAACTCCAAGGAACTTTTCAGTGTCATTCAAGAATTCACCAACCCACGCAGCAAAGCCACAGACATGGCTCAATGGTTAGAGCGGCAGACCCTGATGCAGAGATCTGGCCCGGGACCAGGGTTCAATTCCCGCCTCGGCGGGTCTTGGGCTCAATTTCCTCGGACCTGATAATTCTCGCCTCGGTGCCTATTCTAATCATGGGTCCCACTCTGCAACTCTGGGCAATAGCTTGCTTAATCTCCACAACGGCCCCAACAGCGCTGGGATGCCTGGCTTCACCCTGGGGGTGCCCAGGAGTGGACATTTCACAGGGAAAAGCCAGGAAGGGTTCCACAGCGGTATGCGTACAGCGCCAGGACACCCCTTTGGGGGTATAAGTGCGCTTTACAAGTACAAATTTCATTTCAAATTTCATTTCATCCCAAGACCTCTGCGACAAGCTTGGAACCTATTTCCACCTCAAGATCAAAAACCTCTTCGACAACTTCATCGACCATCCACCAGGCCCCACAGACGGCCCCCCGCCCCCCAGAAACACCAGCCAGCCCACCATCTCCAACTGGAACCGATCACGGCCAAAGACACCGCCTCGACCATGAAAAGCATCCACTTGGGGGCCCCCACCGACCCCTGCCCCCTCACATCTACCACAGAGCCGCAGCCGCCATCGCACCCGAACTACAATGCACCATCAACACCACCTTCAAAACAGGCACATTCCCAGATGACTGGAAGTGCGCAGAAGTCAGACCCCTGCTCAAGAAGCCCACAGCTGACCCCACCGACCTCAAGAACTATCGGCCCATCTCGCTCCTCCTCTTCGCAGCCAAAGTTGCAGAGAAAACAGTCAACAGGAAACTGACACGATTCATTGAAGAGAACACCGACCTCGACCCATCCCAATCCGGATTCCAAAGCAACCACAGCACAGAGACCGCCCTACTCGCCACCATAGACGACATCCGCACCCTCCTGGACCAAGGCCACTCCGCAGCCCTCATCCTACTTGACCTATCAGTGGCCTTCGACACCATCTCCCACCGCACACTAGTCGCCAGACTACATGACGCAGGCATACAAGGAACAGCCCTGGACTGGATCCGATCATTCCTCACCGGAAGAAGCCAAAGGATAAGACTCCCACCCTTCCTCTCCGACCCCACGAAAATCACCAGCGGAGTCCCACAGGGTTCATCACTGAGCCCCACCCTCTTCAACATCTACATGGCCCCCCTCGCAGCCATCGTCCGACAACACGGCCTCAACATCGTATCCTACACCGACGACACCCAGCTCATCCTCTCCCTCACCAAAGACCCCACCACTGCCAAACTCAACTTCCAGAAAGGAATGCAAGACGTCGCAGTCTGGATGACCAACAGCTGCCTGAAGCTCAACGCCGAGAAGACAGAAGTCCTCATCCTTGGTGCCACCCCTTCTGCATGGGACAGCACCTGGTGGCCGACCGCCCTCTGAAGCCCTCCTGCCCCTCAGACCACGCCAAGATGCTCGGCATCGTACTCGACTCATCACTCACCATGAACCAACAGGTCAACGCCGTCACCTCCAGCTGCTTCAACACCCTCCGCAAGACCTTCAAGTGGGTCCCCCCTGAGTCAAGGAAGACAGTCACCCACGCACTCATCACCAGCAGACTGAACTATGGAAACGCACTCTACGCCGGCATCAACAAGTCCCTACTCCGCAAACTCCAGACAATACAGAACACCGCCGCCAGACTCGTCCTCGGCATGCCCCGACACGAACACATCAGCCAACACCTACGAAGTCTCCACTGGCTCCCCGTGGAGAAATGAGTCACTTTCAAAATCCTCACTCATGCCTACAAATGCCTACACAACTACTGACCCAAATACCTCAACGACAGAATCAACTTCCACGTACCCAAAAGAAACCTCCGATCTTCCAACCTTGCACTGGCCGAAACCCCGCGCATCCACAGAGCCAGAGCAGGCAGAAGATCTTTCTCTCACATTGCAGCCAAGACCTGGAACGAGCTACCGACAGACATCAGACGCGCCCCCTCCTTGAACACCTTCAGGAAGACCCTCAAGACCTGGCTCTTCGGCTAAACAGATCTGTGGACCCCCCCTCAGTGCCTTGAGACCCTCACGGGTGAGTAGCACGCTTACAATTCCCTGATTGATTGATTGATTGATTGAAGCTTGGATGGTTGCCGCCTACACTGGATTTGCGTTGTGCAGTTCAGTCACCAGATATATATATTTCACTTCCTCAACATCCACTTAGCAGCCCAGACACCCCTCCGAAAAAAACACAAACTAACTGGCATCCTTGCGACCCTCATCCACATTAATTTCCATACATTTTCTGCCCAGTAATTTTCCTTGAGAGTTTTCATATCATTGACTTAAAATCCCGTTGTGGCTACTCCACTTCATATGACACAATGTAGTCTATTATGTACATACTGCACTCAATTACCATACATTTAGTGTCATCCTTTCACTAGCCACCATGGTGTGATATGGTATGCTGTAAAAGGCCATATGTGGGCATATTGAGATGAGGGACAACAGTGATGTTGACCACATACAACATACTGCGGGCATTAAATCCACATTTTATGAGCATGAGTATTCAGGTACATCATTCTTTGGTTTACTTACCAGGGTCCTGCATCTGCCCAGTGTGTGGCTCCTGACCAAATGCCAACCTTGTAGCAGATGTCACTGTGGGGAATGGAATCCTATATAACATCATTGGACATGCAAAGATATGTGTGTTTGCCAGTTAGCATTCCACATGTGATGCACTCGATTTCAGAGTTCAGTTCACAGTTCCGGCACTGTTTATAGAATACATGTAATATGTCCATGTGTTGTTTGCTAACAATGTAGGCATTTGGATCCTCTCCTGACCATTTTTACTTACCAGTTTGTGATGGGGGTATGGATTGCTGCGAATGATGTTGTTTCCTCCCAGCAGATGCAGGGACCTCTGCTGCAGTCGATGACTGTACTCTGGCTGAATGTTTTAGTAGAGGAGAACAGAGAAAAGTCAGCAAACAAAAAATTTACATTTGCAAGTTGTCAGAAATTTCCTCACTGCATCTACATGCTAACGTAATGCTAAGTGCAGCCGTGGCCGGTGCAGGTAGGAGCGGTGGGACGGTGGGGGGCATGGCGGGGTGGGGGTGGGAAATTCGACCGACGGCGGAATAAGGAAAATAAACTTTTAAAAAAAGGAAACCACTTAAGTTGTGCTTGGGAATGCGGTGAGCACAAGGTAAGGGGTTTTGATTCTTTTTTTATTATATTTTCCCTATTCTGTTTTCTGTCAATTTCCCCGCGCCCCCTGTCCCGCCCCACTGCTCTTACCTGCCCCTGCCGTGGCTGGCTAAGTGGAAGGGGCACTTTGTCTATTGCTATTTGCCATTGTTAGGTATATATGCCAGCAGTGCTGATCCCCTGTTTTTGATAATGGGAATGGGATTTGCCATTTCCATCACAAAGGATTCTGGGACTTGTAGTGCAACATACAGAAGGAGACACATGAGGCTCTGACTCACTATGCTTTTTACACATACTTGGGACAACTTCCATAGTCACAATTGTGGTGCAACGCAGACAGACATTTCATATCCATGTTCATGTCATCACATTTACCTGGTACGACATTGCAGATATCACTCAGCCCATGGAGCATGTGGAGGTGAATGGTTTGGAGGACATCCTCCTCTAGTGGGGTGAGAGTGAGTCGGGGTCTGGATTGTACACCAGGGAGAACCCTGGCCACCTCAATCCTGGCGTACTTCTCCTTCACCCGCCTCTTCTCGTCGTGCCACTTCTTCTTTATGTCATTGACATTGCGGACATCCTCCCCCAATGCTGTGCCTGCAGTGGCTATATGCTGCCATAGGGCTGCCTTCTGTGTGCCACTGGTGCTGTTAGGGGGGGATACCATGGAGCCGTTTCTGGTGCCTCACAATAAACTCCAAGATCATGGTGGTCTTCTCCTGAGTGTATTTTTTCTTCCTCCTCTGGTGTAGCATTTTTTGAAGAGAGGCACAGAGCAGGAAATCAGGAACTCTATGTGACCAAACCTGGGCCTTGTTTGTGTGCTGCTTTTATATGGTTTGTAGTTTAGGTCTTGCAGGTGGTGTCAACTGACTGCAGGTGTGCAGCTGTGGGTGATTAGACTTCATCCCGCCTAAGAGGGGGGATGGTAAACACTTACACAGGTGTTTAACATTGAAGACAATGATCATCCAGTGCGACTGCATAGATTCTGGCCCAGGTGCGGAGATTCCGGCCTGGGTGTGGAGATTCCGGCCTGGGTGCAGAGATTCCGGACCGGGTGTCGGAGATTCCTACCAGAGTGCAGAGATTCTGGCCCAAGTGCAGACGTAAAGATATGACTCATAAATGACTTCTGTGAATACCAAAAGTCGTAAAGTTAGACTTTTGGCTCAGAGAACCTTTGTGAATCGGCCCCACAGTTTTTACAGAGTGATCAATCGATCCTGTATTTCTAGTGTTTTCCACTTGAATATAGTGAGTGACTGAATATCTGATTCCCTGTATAAGGTCCTGTATATGTCTCAGTTAACATTCCAATGAAAAATGTTATGTGAAAAAAACTTAGGTCTGATGCATTTGAGAAGTTATCACTATTCTCCTACTATACATAAATGTTAATTCTTCATAATAACCCATCATTGCATCAAGAAAGGCATTTGAATGCAGAGCTTCTTTAGTGTGTAATCGTTTGAAAAATATACAGCAAAACGTCATAGTCAATGCTGCCTGTTCCAGTTAGTCTGCTAAGTGCTTCATTGCAAGTTAGGTGGAGTGAAATTAACAAATGTTTCTACACATTAATTTTGCATCGCTCAATTATATATTGTTAGGTTTTTTCACACCTGGTTTTACTTGGAGCGTGTGATCATGACCTAATTTGTCTGGCTGGTAATTACGGCCAGAAAAATGGCATGAGGATTTGACTGCAGCTGCAGCCAACCCGCATTCTGTGTTTTTTCGTCTTGCTAGGGAGCATACACTGCTCCCCACCTGCTAGAAAACAGCTTCTCCTTCCTTCCCTTACTCACCTCACCTCCTTCTTCATTCCCATCCCATCCACAGCCCTACACATGCATTTACCACCATGTATTAAAACCCCATTGAATGGTCTCACACATTAATTCAACTTTCTGTGGGCTTCTGCCCTTATTTGCACAGAATTCGTGCGATATTATTAGTCAGTAACGGTAAAATCACATGCAACCTTACTGTTGCTTCTGTACTGTGCAACTCAGAATCAGCGCCCAAGTGAGCTGTCTTCAACAGTTAGGTCCAATAGATGTCTATATTAAAGAATTCATGTCAAAGCCTTGTGTCTATAGAGATCCCTTTGTTCTATATTAATGATAGTCTGTGCCACTGCATTTATGCAATTTAGTAACTGACTTTTTAGAAAGTATTTGCAACCATCTGATAATGTATTTAGATGTGTTGTTAAGCAAACATAACCAGCCATTTATCACTCAAATATCACATTTCATGTGCCTCTTGCCAGAAGGTCATTCATCAGGCATTAGTTCACCATAAAAGTAACTTTTAAGGGTATGTATTAAGCAACTAAAAGCATATCCGAATAATGCTGTCCATGTATTCAAGTAAATGTTTTTATTACCATTGCGTGCCACTAAAAAGGTAATACACTTCACAAATATTTTGTACTTTTATTAAATAGGTCAACTAAGGAGGACAGCAGGAGGTGAATTATCTATCTAACATGTTCAATTGAACATGACTTTGTGCTTGCTTCAAGTCGCAGATCGCCTATGTAAAATACATAAAAGCAATGAAATACAATATTATGATTCTAAAATTAAACATAACCATCAAAATTCTTTTCATGGTCCCTACGGTTGTTAAAATAATAGTGTACAGGGACATAACTCTCAAATTTCTGGCAAAAGCTCTAGGCAATTTCGTGCATGACCAAATTCTGATGCATTCAATTCAGTGTAACAAAACCTTGTGTTAACTGAGTGCCACTTTACATATCCTATTTCAAGGACAATAAAGACTTGTTATGCAAAGTATGTCATTTACTTGTCTGAGGCTTGACAATAAATGCCTCTTTGTTTGAAAAGCCATTGGATGCTTAGTTTCAAGATCTTTTAGAGGAACCCATGAATGCACTCGAAGTGTAATCAGGTATTTGGCAAAGTATTAGGAAAGACAAGAAGTGAAATGACAATGTATTATAAGTAGTGCACAAGCTTGGTGTAGAAGGAGTCTGTGATTTGGAATACATATATGTTATTTCATTGTCTACATGACCACTGCTTTAGACAGCAAGATGTCATATGTTATGATTGTTACACTTGGCCTCCCTGCCGTGGTTTCCCCTGGCCTTTTGCCTCTACCTCCTGTATTTTTGACTGTGTGCTGGATTTTGTTTTTGCTGACCTAGATGTTTTGGGCACTTTGCCACTACTGATCAGTGCCAAAGTGCAAGTGCTCCTTGGGTAAATTGTGATTGGTTATCCATGATTGGCATATTCGATTTACTGGTAAGTCCCTCGTAAAGTGCACTGAGTGTGCCAGGGCCTGTAAATCAAATGCTACTAGTGGGCCTGCAGCACTGGTTGTGCAACCCACATGAGTAGCCCTGCAAATGTGTCTCAGACCTGCCACTACAGTGTCTGCACACGCAGTTGTAAACTGTTTTATTGCATTTTTCTAATAAGTAGCTGCCATAGAACACACAATTAGGATCATAAGAGACAATGATCGAGAAGGATCAGACAAGCAGCATCTAACTAAGGGAAGAAACAAAGAAACTAAATTAACAATACAGGGCTGTACATCAATAAAGAAAAGCATTATTAGATGTCGGCCATAGCATCTCAAGGACTTTGAAACAGCAATAAGAGCATATTAGCACTCCTAATAGTGAAGTGTCAAACTGAAAAGTCGCAAAAAAAAAAAAGAAAGATGAAAAAAACAAAAAGGAGTAAAGTCAGGCAATTGGAGTCCATAGCGGGAGAAACAGCATTATGACATCATTACATCATTGAATGTGGTTACAACATGCCCCTACGCAACAGTCTCCACAATCCCATTCCATCACTGTCTATAAGGTCCCTGATAGGGTCGGGGGTGCCCAATTTCAATCTGTCTCCTCGGGATAAAGCAACAGGTAGGAATGGAGGGGTTGAAAAATATTCTTGGGCCTGGAGGAGGGGGGCAGTAGTGATATATATCGCTGGTCGTATCGCAATACATTAAGGGCCCAATTCCGATCTCGTTCGCAAAGCCCACCGGACGACTCAGATCTGGAGAGCTTTCTGAACGACTCTCGCTCGGGGAGTCCGAGCAACCGATTCCAATGTGCCCGTATAGTGACGGACTCGGTTCGGTTGGACTCCCATTGAACTCAATGGAAGCCTGTGTACCGAACGCGTACAGAGGCTCCTATTGCAAAAAGGGGTGGGTGGGGAAAAGTGTGCCCTCTGTGGAGGGCACCCCATGGTGCCCACCACACTGTGCATGCATGGAAAGGGGGGACCCAGGGGTACCCCCCTGTGACCCAATCGGAGGGCCCCGGGGAAAGAGGGGCCTGCCAAGGCCCCCTCCCCGAAGTCCGATTCCCACAGCCGTTTCGTCCAGGCAAAACTGAGTCAATATGGCTGTCAAAATCGTGCATCGTACTGCTCGTTCGGAAGCCGGCTCCATTGTGCGGCACGATTCGACTCGGACTTCCAGGAACGGGTTCGGAAACGATTCGGTCGGCGCGGACGAGATCTTTGTATCGTACTTGGTAGTTCGGAACGAGGGACGATTTGGTCGGACATATATGCTCCGAATCGGATTTGCACCTTCCGGAACCTGTCTGGAGGCCTTCCGAATGGGATCGGAATCGGCTCCTAAGTCTTTCATCCAGGCCTTAACCGCTGGAACTGTGGGGCTGCCCCAATGTCTGGAGATCTGCCTCCTTGTAAGGAGTATGACAATGGCAGTGAAACATCCAATTCCAGGACCCAAGGGTTGGACGTATCCCAACAGTGCCAGCAGTGGGGACAGGGTTAACTCAGAGTTAATCATCAGTACGAGAAATCGAAAAATTGCCTCCCAGTATTCCAAAACCGGTGGGCAGGTCCACGCCAAGTGTATGAAGTCCTTACAAAAGGGGATGATGGACGGAACGTTTGAGCCAATCAAACGCTCACCCCCAGTCAACTGATCTGGGTTGAATCCATCATCATTCTTTAGCTCACTCCACCACCCCAGTTCAGACATGGCCATATGCAAATCAGTCTGACCCTGTGCTCATGGAACAGTCCAGCTCGAACTGCCAAGCCATGTCTTCCTGGACCGGAAACAAGCATCCTAGGACCGGTTTCTGGCATTTCAGCCGTCATCAGCCAGGCTTGCTTGAATCCAGTGGCAAAGTGAGCAAGGGACCCACGTCTGGGCATACCCCGCCAACTTAGGGCGACCAAGCGATACAAAGGGGATGATGGACGGAACGTTTGAGCCAATCAAACACTCACTCCCAGTCAACTGATCTGGGTTGAATCCATCATCATTCTTTAACTCACTCCACCACCCCAGTTCAGACATGGCCATATGCAAATCAGTCTGACCCTGTGCCTCATGGGAACAGTCCAGCCCGAAACCGGTCCTAGGATGCTTGTTTCCGGTCCAGGGAAGACATGGCTTGGCAGTTCGGGCTGGACTGTTCCCATGAGGCACAGGGTCAGACTGATTTGCATATGACCATGTCTGAACTGGGGTGGTGGAGTGAGCTAAAGAATGATGATGGATTAAACCCAGATCAGTTGACTGGGAGTGAGTGTTTGATTGGCTCAAACGCTCCGTCCATCATCCCCTTTGTATCGCTTTGTTCGCCCTAAGTTGGCGGGGGTATGACCAGACGTGGGTCCCTTGCTCACTTTGCCACTGGATTCAAGCAAGCCTGGCTGATGACGGCTGGAATGCCAGAAACCGGTCCTAGGATGCTTGTTTCCGGTCCAGGGAAGACATGGCTTGGCAGTTCGGGCTGGACTGTTCCCATGAGGCACAGGGTCAGACTGATTTGCATATGACCATGTCTGAACTGGGGTGGTGGAGTGAGCTAAAGAATGATGATGGATTAAACCCAGATCAGTTGACTGGGAGTGAGTGTTTGATTGGCTCAAACGCTCCGTCCATCATCCCCTTTGTATCGCTTTGTTCGCCCTAAGTTGGCGGGGGTATGCCCAGACGTGGGTCCCTTGCTCACTTTGCCACTGGATTCAAGCAAGCCTGGCTGATGACGGCTGGAATGCCAGAAACCGGTCCTAGGATGCTTGTTTCCGGTCCAGGGAAGACATGGCTTGGCAGTTCGGGCTGGACTGTTCCCATGAGGCACAGGGTCAGACTGATTTGCATATGACCATGTCTGAACTGGGGTGGTGGAGTGAGCTAAAGAATGATGATGGATTAAACCCAGATCAGTTGACTGGGAGTGAGTGTTTGATTGGCTCAAACGTTCCGTCCATCATCCCCTTTTGTATCGCTTTGTTCGCCTCTAAGTTGGCGGGGTATGCCCAGACGTGGGTCCCTTGCTCACTTTGCCACTGGATTCAAGCAAGCCTGGCTGATGACGGCTGGAATGCCAGAAACCGGTCCTAGGATGCTTGTTTCCGGTCCAGGGAAGACATGGCTTGGCAGTTCGGGCTGGACTGTTCCCATGAGGCACAGGGTCAGACTGATTTGCATATGACCATGTCTGAACTGGGGTGGTGGAGTGAGCTAAAGAATGATGATGGATTAAACCCAGATCAGTTGACTGGGAGTGAGTGTTTGATTGGCTCAAACGTTCCGTCCATCATCCCCTTTTGTATCGCTTTGTTCGCCCTAAGTTGGCGGGGGTATGCCCAGACGTGGGTCCCTTGCTCACTTTGCCACTGGATTCAAGCAAGCCTGGCTGATGACGGCTGGAATGCCAGAAACCGGTCCTAGGATGCTTGTTTCCGGTCCAGGGAAGACATGGCTTGGCAGTTCGGGCTGGACTGTTCCCATGAGGCACAGGGTCAGACTGATTTGCATATGACCATGTCTGAACTGGGGTGGTGGAGTGAGCTAAAGAATGATGATGGATTAAACCCAGATCAGTTGACTGGGAGTGAGTGTTTGATTGGCTCAAACGTTCCGTCCATCATCCCCTTTGTATCGCTTTGTTCGCCCTAAGTTGGCGGGGTATGCCCAGACGTGGGTCCCTTGCTCACTTTGCCACTGGATTCAAGCAAGCCTGGCTGATGACGGCTGGAATGCCAGAAACCGATCCTAGGATGCTTGTTTCCGGTCCAGGGAAGACATGGCTTGGCAGTTCGGGCTGGACTGTTCCCATGAGGCACAGGGTCAGACTGATTTGCATATGACCATGTCTGAACTGGGGTGGTGGAGTGAGCTAAAGAATGATGATGGATTAAACCCAGATCAGTTGACTGGGAGTGAGTGTTTGATTGGCTCAAACGTTCCGTCCATCATCCCCTTTTGTATCGAAGTGTATGAAGTCGGCATACTCAGCTGGGCATCTAGGGCAACTGTGGGTCTTAGAGGGGTCCATCTTGGCAAGAAGTTTTGGCGTAATGTAAGTCCAGTGCAAATATTTGAAGTGGAGAAGTATGTGTCTGTAATTATTAAATATGAAAAGGGTTCTGCTCACAACAAAATGCCCAAATTTTATCCAATGAGTGTTGGCCCAAATCTCTCTCCCATGCTGCACGTTCGTTCCCCCCCACAGGCTGCCGAAGTGTCTGAGCTAATTGATATAAATGGGAAACTAGATGAGTGCTACTGGCCGATGTGATGACAAAAGAGAGTGGGGGGAAATCCTTTGGTTCTACTGTTGAGGAGCATAGTGCGGCATGCGTGGAAACCTGTGCCCTATGTCGCAGAAATCTGTCCATCAGTGACCCATTATGCCCCTCTGCAAGGTCCGACACGGATCGCAGTTTGGTATCCTGAAATAAATCCCCTATAGTGTGTAGCCCACATTGGGACAGTGTCTGTCTAGTCAGTGTTTCGGTGGTTGGGGAAATCCATGGATTGCCTAGTAGCTGCAAGTGTGGGGAGTAAAGGCACTCAGCATGCACAGATCGGCACAGTCTCTCCCAGGCCCAGGATGTGGTATGTAGTGTTTGCATTTCTGTAGGTGACCTTGTAAGGCCGTGTGGGATGATGGTCGAGAGAGAGCCAGGGAGAGCTTGCGACCACTCAGGCTTCAAGTACTGCAACCTCGCATCTGGATGATACCAAAAGTGCACATAATGTGCCTGTGCAATGAAATAGTACAAGTAAGAGTCCGGAACTCTAAATCCTCCACGTTGAAAGAGCATTGTCAGCGTATGCCAGCTAATGCATGCCTGTCCACCGGCCCAGATCAATCTGGTAAGCATGCTCCGTAGTGTATCAAATAATTTAGACGTGAGCGGAATGAGGATAATAAGGAAAAGATGCAAAACGCGGGGCAGTATGACCATTTTTATAATGGAAATCCTGCCGGCAATTGATAGCAGGAGTTTTATCTACCTATATTTGGGATGACAACCGGTCAATAGCGGGGCCGGAATTTAGGCGAATGAGCTCCGCGGCAGTACAGTATAAAAAGACGCCACAGTAGCAGGGGGGGTCGTCACACCAATGTAAGGGAAAATCTAGACTCAAGTGAAGTGTGGCATCGGTCAATGGAAATATTTCAGATTTGGACCAGTTAATAACCAATCCGAAAAAGACTCCAAAACGCACCACCTCCCGGAGGAGAGGAGGAAAGTTAGTGTTAGGCTCACAAACAAATAATAAAACATCATCTGCATAGAGCAAGGCCAATAGAGGGCCACTGTGAAATCTGTGCCCCCGTTGCAGATGTCATTCTTGGAGATGGCACACAAGGGGGTCCATGGCAATAATAAACAGTAGGGTGAAAGCAGACAACCCTGCCTGGTACCCCGCGATAATGTGAATTGATCAGTGAGCTCGCCATTCACTCGAAGCCGGTCCAATGGGCTCGTATACAAGAGGTAAACGAGATCACAAAAACCACAAGGAAAGCACAATTTGTGCAGTTTAGCATATAGAAAGGGCCACTCCAGCGAATCGAATGCCTTTTCGCCATCTATTAGTATCGCCACAGTGGGGAGGTTTGGTTCAATTTGGTTAATTACTGCAAACACCGCATGGAGATTAACAGATGTAGATCGGTTCGGTACAAAACCATTTTGGAAAGGAGATATAATCTGGTCTACTAGAAGTGAAATGTGAGTCACAAGCACCTTAGCTAGGATTTTATAGTCCTGGTTAAGCAAAGATAAGGGCCTGTAAGATGTGCCTCTACAGGGCGGCTTACCCGGTTTAAGAAGCAGGGAGATGACGGCCTCCCACATTGTAGGAGGCAACATGCTGGACTCAAGTGCTTCTGCATAAACTTCAAGAAGATGGGCAACTAATAATGCTTTGTATGTTTTGTAAAATTTGCCAGTGAGACCATCCATACCAGGAGCATAGGATCCATTGAGATCATCTATGACTTGTGTGACGCAATTATAGGTGACGCCCGCAATTGGCACTGACCCTCCTCTATCCAGACCATCGTCACCTCAGCCAAATAGTCTGTGAGTGGCATCGGCCGGTGGGGAACAGGTGGTATATAAGCGAGAATAATAGGAGAGAAAGGCAGATGAGATGTCAGAGCTCTGGGTAAGTGATGTGACGTCGTCCAGCCGCATTTGCATAACAAAGGAACATTGATGGCGCGGCGGAGTAGCCCGGCCAATGTCCGACCTGACCTTTCTCCTTCCCCATACATTCTTGAGCATGCCTTCTTGCCCAAGAAATTGACTTCGCGGGCTGCAAGTTCCTGAAACTCCACAAGTAGTTTTGCCCTCTGATTTAAAGAGGACGATGAGTCGCCCACCAAGCCTCGTGCGTCAAGCTCCCTCAGTGCTTTTTCGGTCTCATCAAGGTCACAGCGGATGGAGCGAAGCATGCCAGCTTGCTTGGTGAGACATATATCCCGAATATATAGTTAAAGGCTTCCCACAAAGTGGCGTGGCAAGGCACCGTGCCCAAATTAAGTCGGAAATAATCAATCATGGCTTCTTTAGCTTCGCTGCTAAAAACATTGTAGAGAAGGGCTTCTGCTGGGAAACTCCAGGGCTTAAATTGTCGCGCAATACTGGAGACAGTAAGAGACAGCAGGACCACTGAGTGATCCAATAGGGTTCGGGCAAGATTATCAACAGAGAGTGTATGGATCAAAAGATCAGGGGATAAGTACCAATGGTCTTTACCCGACCATGTACCATGCGGCGCTGAATAAAAAGAGAAACCTCTATCAGTGGAATGTTGATGGCGCCAAGCGTCTGTCAGTAGATGAGCCTGCAGCATGGCCTTGAATGCTCTAGCAGAATGTGGTTTGGTGATATGATCCAGTCCTGTAGTGTCAAGGCTGGGTTGCAACATAAGATTAAAGTCGGCCCCGACAGGTGTGTCTATGTTAGGGGTATACACATTGATCAGTAGTATGTGCTGCGCCCCAAGGCTCCCAGAAACCAAGAGATACCATCCCACAGGGTCCCTAATAGCTTTGTGTACCTTAAACTGAACTGCCTTATGGATCAAGATGCAAACAACTCTGGAATAGGTACTGTAGGTAGCAAAAAAACGATTGTCACCCCAGTTAGAGGCAAATCGGTTATCAGAGGCAGGAGCATCATGGGTCTGTGGTGATGTGATGCTGGCAGAGCTCAGCCAGAACCTAGTGATGTCACCTGGAGTGTTGGCAAACACCCTGCTCTGAGTGTTCTCTCAGTGGTAGTGCCTTGGCTGTGCCAGCTGGGACGGCTCTCTGTACCCCTACAATAAATACTACTTCTGGAAACCTACTACTGCGTCCACTCCACTTCCTATCAGTGGTGACAGAAGACGGGATGCCACTCTGCCTACCCACGGCCCCCTTCGTTTCCTGTTCTGCGAACGCTGTGCCTCAAGTACCCCTTGCCTGTACTCCAGCAGCCCAACTGTGAGTATTTTTCTTTTACCATTACTCTCATCCAAGGCACACCTGTGTGAACAGGTACAGAGAGCCGTGCCCGTTTTTTTTTTTCTACATCTTCAAAGTGCTCGCCCTGCGCTCAGCTCCAGCTTTCTGCCTCCTGCTCGCTTTAATTCAGACCTTTGAGGGCTCCCTGCCACTTTACTGCTCTGCCCTGACTGCGCTACTTTTGAACTCTGTGTACTTTGTGCAAGAAGCAGTATAGACATTTTGACCTCACCAGGACCTTCGCTGAGTTTAAAAGTTTCTTGCGCAGGTCTAACGGCAGCAAGCTTTTCGCGCCCGCACCCTCACGAGCTGCCTTCCTGCAAGAGTCTTTGTCTCTTCTCGCGCTTGAACAACTCGCGCACCGACTCGTGCGCCTTCGAGCCCCCAGCGCGCGCCACGAGCGTTCTGTTGCTCGGCAACCAACTCCCCTCACGTAGCCCCGTCTCCCCTGGCTCCGGTTTCACGCGCTGATGCGCACAGCGATTTCCTTCAGTTCTGCCTCCCTGCTGCATTTCGTGTCACGCTGATACGCACAGCACTTACTTTTGCATGTCAGCACAGCTCAGTACTCTTCAACTGCTTGGTCCAGCGCCTACTCCTACAGCAGTCTTTGAATCCATATCGAGCAGACAGAAAGAGTATTACTCACTCCGTGATCTCAGCGAGCACTTCACATGGACGTTCCGCCCCCTACTTCCTGCTGCTTTCTGATTGGCTGGGCGGAATTTTCAACCTCACTTTATGCTTCATTTTGTCCAAGCCTGCCATCTAGTGGACAACTTCACATTCAACGTGGATTTTCTCCTGTGTGTCACACCTGTGATACACACACACACTTTCTTTCTGTTCCTACTTACTACTACAGGAGAAAGAAGTGTTTTCCTACCCTACGCAAGACAAAATCTTGTACACACAGTCGTCACTCATATGTAATAGTGGTGAACTGCAAATAACTAGTTTTTTTTTGGTTGGTCTATTTTTTTTTTTTTCTTTCTCGTTGTCCTATTTTTTTTTTCTTTTTCTCTCTCTTTCTTCATTTCTCTCTACTTTTTAACCGTTTTTATTCCACAGGTAGCCTGCTGTTATGCAGAGTGTTACGGCCCCAGCGCCTTTTCTACAGGAACCGGGAGAACCTCCGCTGGAATGGAAGCTAAGGATCAGATCCTTCAAGGCGTACTTAGGTGCTATAGATGGTCAAAGGTTCAGACCTGAGAGGAAAAAGAACCTCATGTATTATCATTTAGGGGTTGAGGGTCAAAATGGATTTAACCACTTACCTCCTTATGACCCACCTGAAGGTGAGGATCCCGATGAGTTTGATGTAGGGGTAGCTCAATTGGACAAGTACTTTCCCAAAACCAAGAACATTGTGGTGCACAGATACAAGTTCTTCACAAGGATGCAGAAACCTACTGAAAACATAGATACTTTCATCACAGCATTAAAAGTTTTAGCCTCAAAATTTGAATTCGACAACTTCACCTCTCAACTCGTGAGAGATCAACTTGTCGCCAGATGCTATTGTAAAAAAATACAAGAGAGACTACTTACCTGCAAAGATCCCACCTTAGACAAAGCAGTTGACATTGCCAAAAGTATTGAAAGTTCTATGGAAGATGCCAAGGAACTTGAAACTGCCTTGTCTAACACTACCATTTCAGGCGCTGTCTCCGCCAAATCTCCCGTTATCACACGCAAGTATTTCAGAAAGCCAAATGTACCTAGAGGTGGGAGAATTTCACGCAGAGTAGACTGTCCAATTCGAAAATCAGTTGTTATAGGTGTGGTTCATCTTTGCACGTCTCATCTTTTTAGTATTGTCCGGCTATCAACCAACAGTGTGGTCAATGTGGCAAAATGGCTCATTTTGCCAAGGTTTGCATGGGTGGTAGAAGAAAAAATGTAAGGTGTGTTCTCAATGAAACAGACAATTGCTGTGATGACGACGTCACGAGTCAGGAATATGTCGTGGTGGTGAAAGACTGCAATGAGAACAAGCTCCATATTCCTGACCCCGAAGTTGATGTCACCATCGAAACCATTCGCATTCAACTTCTTGTAGATACTGGAGCACGCATTACAATCGTGTCTCAAGAAAAGTATCTTAAGTTTTGGGCTAAAAAGAGCTTATTACCACCCGACGTACTCACTGTGGCTTTTGAAGGTAGTAGAATTGAATTATTGGGTTATTTCTGGGCTACAATCAGTGTCCTAGGGGAAGTTATTAAAGGAACGGTGTACATAGCAAGAAGGGGATTAATGTCCTCGGTCTACTGCATCAGGCTGAATTTGGCTTGACTATTAAACCTGGTCTGGCCAACCCCGTTTTCATTGATAAGCAACCTGGTCAAGATCAAATCACTTCCATGAAAGACATCAGCTCTCTGTCTACTACCCAAATGACCAACGGATGGGAACACAAGTTTAGCAAAGTATTCGAGGAACGCCTTGGCAAAATCACTAATTTCCAACACTTTATTAAGGTCAAAGAAAATGTTAACCCTATCAAACATAGGTTACGCAATGTTACTTTAAGCATTAGGGGTGATCTATCCAAACACCTACTAACTCTGTGCGACCAAGGCATAATTGAAAAGGTTGAGACCACCCTCTGGCTTTCGCCCATCGTTTTGGCTAAGAAGAGGTCTGGGGACTTGAGGATGTGTGTCGACTTGAGGAGCCTCAACGAAGCCATCTGGGTCGATGGTTTTCCCCTTCCGCGTATCGAAGACCTTATCACAAAAGTAGGATCCTCCTCATGGTACACCAAACTGGACCTCAAGGCTGCCTACCATCATGTCGAGCTACATCCTCAGTCCCGACACCTCACAGCCTTCATCACTCCTGATGGCGTTTTCCAGTTTTGCCGCCTACCCTTTGGCCTGGCCTCGGCGGCCACCGTCTTTCAGAGACTCATGACTGAAATGTTTCATCACAATCCCCATGTTGTGGTCTTTCAAGACGACATTCTTATCTTCACCAAAACTGAGGCCGAACTTGATTTAGCCATTGACCAAGTTTTTAGTGTACTAGAGAGCAGAGGAGTTACCTTACAGAAAAGTAAATGCACCTCCAAAGTAAAAGAAATTGAATACTTAGGTCACATTATCTCGGAACATGGCATAAAACCCAGACCGGGCTTGGTCAAAAGCATCGTGGAAGCGCCCGCTCCACAGAACAAGGTACAGCTTATGTCCTTCCTTGGTCTGTGTGAGTTTTATGCCAAGTTCATGAAGGACTTTGCCAAAACTACAGAGTGTTTCAGAGTCCTACTGAAGAAAGGGGCAACTTATACATGGTCAGATGAATGTGAGAAAGGTTTTTAGTCCATTAAGGACCATATTGTTAAATCTCCCACTTTGCAGGCTTTTGTGGAGGGAAGGAAAACTGTTGTTACAGTGGATGCTTGCGAATATGGTCTGGGAGCTGTTCTATCGCAGTATGCTGAGGGAAGAGAGCACACGGTAGGTTTTGCCTCCAGGACTTTTTCAAAGTACTCCGTCATTGAAAAAGAGCTCCTGGCTTGCATCTGGAGTGTCGAGAATTTCAAGTCATACTTGTGGGGTAGATATTTTGTTCTCAAGACCGACCATCGTCCCTTAGTTGATATCTTGTCTGGAAAAAACATAAAACGCACTACTGCTTGCTTAGCCAGGTTGTCTACCAAACTCTTAGAATACACATTCAGTGTAGAATGCATTCCAGGGGGAAAGAATAGCAGAGCGGACTGTTTATCTAGGCTCCCCATTTCTGTTACAGAGGAGCAAGACCGGGAGACTGAGATAGAGGAATGTTTTGTAGCATGCATCAGCCAAGACTGCTTGTCCTTCGCAGAGGAAGACTGGGTGACGGAGAGTAGATAAGGATGCTGTGCTTAAAGAAGTTGCATTATTGATCAAGAATGGCTGGCCGAAAGAGAAGTGCCTTTCCCCTGAACTACAGATGTTCTGGAAGGTCAGCAATGAGCTTTCGGTTGAGGGCGGAAAGGTGGTCAGAGGCGACAAACTTTTACCTCTTTTGTGTTATCGAGAGAAAATTGTCTTCGCTGCTCATTCAGGACACCTTGGTGCAACCATCACCAAGAGGAAGGTCAGAACCAACTTCTGGTGGCCCAGGATGGACACCCAGATTGACGAGTTAGTAAAACAATGTGCACGATGTAATGCTAGTGACAGGGTTTTGGTCCTTGAAGGTGTTGTTGAATCTCCTGTGTCTCCTCCTGGAAGAGCCTGGCAAAGGCTGGGGATGGACTTTCTAGGGCCTTTCCATGTTCTCCCCACTAACTCGAGATACTTCCTAGTCCTCGTGGATCATCTATCCAGGTGGATTGAGGTTGAGCCCATCAGTATCCCAAACTCCAAGAGTGTCATCAACTGCCTGAATAAGATTTTCCTCAGGGAAGGCTATCCTGAGGAGATTCTTACAGACAATGGTGTCCAATTCGTCTCGCAGGAGATGAATTCGTTTCTGCTCTCCTGTGGCATCAAGCACACCAGAACCACCCTTTACCACCCTCAAACCAATGGCAAGGCGGAGAGATTCAATAGAGTTGTGGTAGAAAGTGTCCAGACAGCTTTCAGATCCAGGTCTTGTATTTTCCAAGCTGTGAAAGATCTAGTTTGGTCATACCGCACCTCGCCTCATGTCGCCACCAATTTCAGTCCTTTCGAACTTATGAGGGGGAGAAAAGCATCCTCACGAGTTTATCCTTTTTGGATGGTGAAGTCCTTCCACCAAGGTTGTGACATGAAGTGTATGAGGGAGTCTGCCAATAAAAAATCAACTGAAGCATGTTTTAAGAATCATGAACCTACCGTTGGGAAGAAGACCCACAGACTCCGTGTCGGAGACTGGGTTAGAGTAAAAAATCCTGTCTCAGTCAGAAAAGGCCTCTCTAAGTTTTTGGATTCCCAGCAGATTGTAGAGGTCCGCAAGAATGCTGTAAAGTTATCTAATGGAAACTGGTGGAGCACCTCTTGTGTTGCCAGAGACCCATTCTTTCCTTCTGAAATTGTGAAAGCTGACAAAAATGTTTGGGTGGGGGGTGGTGCCAGGAAGAGCACCAGGGTCCATGCTAGACCAAGCAAATTACAAGATTATGTGTAGGCTCCTATGTTTGTTCATCACATTGCTTCTTTGTTTCTATACCCTTCCCTTTTCCATTTTGTACCCCTTTCCCCTTCTTCGTTGTTTTAGAATTATCTTGTCAAAAGGGGGGAGGTGTGGTGATGTGATGCTGGCAGAGCTCAGCCAGAACCTAGTGATGTCACCTGGAGTGTTGGCAAGCACCCTCCTCTGAGTGTTCTCTCAGTGGCAGTTACTGCTTGTGCCTTGGCTGTGCCAGCTAGGACGGCTCTCTGTACCCCTACAATAAATACTACTTCTGGAAACCTACTACTGCGTCCACTCCACTTCCTATCAGGGTCTCTTGTAGAAAAGCTGCTTGCATGGCATTTCGGGCAAGATAAGTTAACGCCTGCCTCCCTTTACGGGGGTTTGATAGCCCCCTCACATTCCAGGACATACCTTTCATTTCCAGCACCCCAAGACTCCTACCCGACCATGCCACTGCAGCCATGCTTTTGTTTACGGGGAAGCTCCATATTACAAAAATGCATTAGGCTGATAGTTGATGCTTTTAACACCCTGTATATAACAACCATGTATGTTGGAATATAGAACAACCCCTAACCCCCCACCCCACTCCCACATCAGATAACCACCCAACCAGTATCCAGTGTATCCCATTTTTCCCAACTAAACAGTAGGAGATCTCCTAGGGGGGAGGCAACACCCAATGGTTAGTTGTTACGAAAAACATGTACAGTCAATATTAGGAGAAGTTAGCATAAAAAAAGGATATTCTCTGCATATTGAACAAGTATCAGATGGACTAAACCCAGAGTAGCAGTTCACAGAGCACTCAGCTTTATCAGTCTTCAAGTGATGAACATTGGAAAGTGGCGGGTCACTTCCTAGAAGGAGAGTTCGAGTTCGGTTTATGATTCTTCCAAAAATCTGCAGCTTCGGAGGGTGAGTCGAAAATATGGGTATTACCGTTGATCTAAAAGCGCAGGTTCGCCGGGTAGACCATGGCATACCGGACATTCGCTTCCCACAGGGCCCACTTTATATCTTGAAATTTGGGGGAAAAAAGGAAAGCGACATGCCCTCATATTGAATATCTCCTTTCTCCCGGGCAATGCACAGAGCAGTGTCCCGATCATGGCAGTTCAAGAGTCAGGCTATGATCAGTCGCGGTGGAGTGCCTGGGGCCAATCTAGGAGTGAGTGCTCTGTGAGCCCGTTCAATTGCAAATGTTGAAGAGAAGGCTTCCCTACCAAAGAGTTCCAACAGAAGCCGCTCCACATATGCTTCCATGGGGCTCTTGTTGGTGAATTCAGCCACCCTGGCAATACAAGTATTATTTCGGCGTGATCTGGCCTCCAAATCTTCTGCTTTGGTCGCCGTCATCTTAGGAAGCCGTTCAGTGTGCTCTAGTTGCTTAACAACAGCCGACTGCGTGCCTCCTATCTCAGAAATGCACAGTTCGGTGGCATCAATGCAGGCCTCATGTCATTCAATTCGTCCATGCATATCATTCAAGGTGGGCGTCCAGTGCATCGAATCTCACATCGATGGCCTTGAAGCCAGCTGGCAGCTCTGACATATTAGTTGCGGCGCCATCAGCAGAAGGCAAACCAGACTCAGCAGGGTCCAGAAGGCCCGAGGGGTCTCCACGCACTGGACCATTATTTTCCTTGTGTCTGGGAGTATTCTTTACATCGAAGGATAGCTGTTGCTGTTTAGGGTCCCCACGACCCATGATGTGCTGTAGCAGGGGGAGCGGAAGTATTATCACTGAAGCCGTCCCAATGCGCATTAGTGGTGTAGGCCGCGAATGGGGGCCAGCAATGCAGCCCCAAGCACACCGGTAGAGCAGTATTTCACTGCACCACCGGGGGCAAAGAAAACACAAGTGTGGACCATTAAATTCAAGCCCAGGTGCCCACTCTCATCCAATGTACAGGTCTGCTTGTAGCACGACTGAAGGTAGGTAGCATATGTTATAGCCTTTCTCAACTACCCAGCCCTTTGCACGGATCTTTCCTGATCCTGGGAAATGGTCACTGATGAGGCGCTAAGGGAGGGCTGCGCTTCATGTGGTGCCCCCCGGCTCGGGGCCTGGCAGTGGTCTCAAGCTGTGCACCTAATTTGGGCCGATGCATGCAGAGACATCCAGAGTCAGGGAGACGGCACAAAGAAGCAAAAAGAAAAAATAGGGGGAGGGAGGAGACTCACCGCCGCTGTTTGTTGATGAAAGAGCTTGCGCGGCAATGGCGGGTCTCCCCTGCAGCCCTGCCCTCAGCTCGCCCGCGATCCCTGTCCTCACGGGGCCTCTGAGGGCCGTATCAGGCCGCCGCCGGCGAGAGCCAGCACATCACCATGAAGTTGGAGAATTTCACTACCGTGAGGTCCGGGCCGCTCTCCAGGTTATTAGGCATCCACGGGTGTAGCCAGTGACTGCAAGGATGCCGATGAAGCGGAGCAGGGCTGCGTTTGCTGAGTGGCAGCTCCGGAGCTTTACGGTCGAGCAGCCATCTTGGTGCCCGGCCTGGCCATGCCCCCTTCCCTTTTCTTACTTGTAAGGCACCCCTAATGTAGACTCAAGGTACCCCCGTGGGCAGGGTGCAATGCATGTGAAAGGTAGGACATGTGCTGGTGTGTTTTACATGTCCAGATAGTGAAATACTGTGTATTTTGTGTGATTCACTATTGAAAGGCTGTCTCCATAGATTAACATGGGGGCTGCCTTGTAACATCTTACAAGTCTAACTGTCCATTTGGACAAGATAGAGAAATGAAGTTTAGGCTTTAGGTTTAAAATGTGTGTTTGAAAAAGCCACTTTTAGAAAGTAGGCATTTTCTTGTTTAACCATCCTGTGTGCCTCTGCCTGTTTGTGTATTCACAGTCTGGTTATGGAGTGACAGGAGCTGGGGATGTGCATTCACTCTAGACAGTCACAAGGAGGGTTGAGGTGTGTCCTGCCTTTCCTGAGTGATTCATAGCCAGGCTGAATAGACCTTTCTGCATTTAAAGTGGTGGGAGACGTTTTCACTAGCACCTGAATAAGCTGTGTCTGCTCTGTACAATGCTGTTTCCACCTCCTGTAGTGATAATGGACCACGGAGGACAGAACTGGTTTTAGTGAGCTCATCTGAGAAACAAAGACTACAAAGAGAAAATAGGGTAGAAATATTAGAACTAAAACCCCAGAAATTTAGATCACTTCTGGAAACAAGAGGACCCTTCCAAGAAGAAGAACTGAAGAACTGTGTGAGGAGTACTGCCCTTTATGTGTGAGGGGTGGGTTGGCCTGCAGTTCTTGCTTCTGTCTGTGGGCAGAGGAAAAAGACTTGCTCTTTTGACCTGCTGTGGTGTCCTGCTTGAGAAGATCTCCAAGGGCTTGTGTGTGCTTGCTTCCTGTTGTGGAAGACTCCGGAACAACAAAGTCTTCCCTGTGTTCATCGTGAAGATCTACAGAGCACTGTGCAAGATCTGCTCTCCCCTCTCCCACCACCAGCACCCAAAGCACTGTGCAAGTGTGTGCCATGTTGGGAGGTGAGGCACTGTACAAGTGTGTGTTGTGTTGGGAGTGGAGGCACTGTGCAAGTGTGTGCTGTGTTGGGAGTGGAGGCACTGTGCAAGCATATGCCATGTTGGGAGCTGAGGCAATGTGCAAGCATGTGCTGTGTTGGGAGCAGAGGCTCTGTGCAAGCATCTGCCATGTTGTGAGCAGAAGCACTGTGCAAGCGTGTACCGCGACTGAGGCCGAGGGAAGAATTCCATTCGTCAGCAATGTCAGCGCCTGGGAGATTCCTGAGCTTGGCACTCCCTGCGTTGCTAAGCGACCGCCGCATCCTGAAAAGGAAGCTCCACCCTACTTGCCTCAAATGCCCAAGGGCAGTTGCAAGAGAACCCGCGACTGTCTGCAAGGGAAATCAGGGTGACGTCACTGCTCCGGCCACCGCTGGAGATGGCCGCCATGTAGCTTATGATGGTACTGGGATGGGAGGTCAGAAGTATGCAGCGCGGAGAAGCCCCTGTGCCCCAACTTGGAGGAACAGCTTTGGGAGCCATGGGGCTGCCACTTACGGCCCGGGGATCACCTAAACCACCTGTTGAGTGAGTAACCTTGTGCTCCCTCTCCTGCGAACAGATCCCTACCTGGTTTTACCAGGCCCCCTTTCCCCCTTGTGGGCTATTGACATTCTTTTTGTTAGTACTGTGTATGTTGGATTTCTGCTGTTTTGATCTTGTCAAAGCTTGAATAAAATATTATTTATTTTTCTAAACTGGTGTGGTGTCCCTTCTGTGGTGTCTACACCATGTTAGTGTGCGTTTGGGTGCAAATACTTCACAGATTGCCTTTTGGGATAAGCCTGTCTGCTCGTGCCAAGCTACAGGGGTTATCTAAAGAGTGAAACTCCCTTATTCTGACTAGAATTAAGCTCCCTACTTGGACAAGGTGCATACCTTTGCCAACTAGAGACCCCCAATTCTAGCAATGATTTATTCATTGAATAGTGTTATATAATCAATATCCAAGCACTACTCTGGTAAAGAAAGTATAAATGTTAACATAATTCCATATCTTAATAAAAATCACTCTGACATGTCATGTTTTATGGTGTAACATTTTTATTATAGTATGATAGGTTACATGCTTTTTAATCATTAAAGCACCACTTTTTTTGACAAAGCATGGCATTAGGTTTTGATGCAGAGGGATTCGTTGGGGTGATTCACAAAGGTACTTGAATTTGTATGTCGACTTTAATGCGTAAAACATTTATTCCAGTGAAAAATAGAGTGAAAAAAACACTTTTATAATTGACGAATGCTGGGTTTGCACTCACAAAACTACTCACAAGAAAGTTTCCGTATGCATAAACTACCTCCTATGGGTTGGGATGTGTGTATTTCAGGGAAGGAATGTATATCTTGGTGAACACACATATGTGGTATTTTAATAAACTGAATCTAGTTGAAAGGTAGAAATTTGAGAACTCTTCCCAGCTTACACATTTGTGAATATTCACAAATCATTGGCTGACCCTTTACCGCTATGGAAATGTTAAAAGATTTACTCATGCCAAGGACAGTACTAAATACATCTTAAAGATAGGAATGAAGTACCCCTAAAACACCACATGAGGAAACATAGTTTCACCATGGAGAAAAAAAATGAAAATGCTAGCAAGTGTGCTTGTTCATGCTCTGTTTTTTTCCTCATGCGAAAATATATACATGTTGTGAAAAACTTTGTTGTTGGCTGAGGGAGGTGTGTGCCGTTGTCAAGCGACATCCACAATCCTTGTAAGGGTGAACCCCTAAACTACCCTGTGCTTAACCCTGTGTTAGTTTAGCACAAAAGCAGTCAGGCTTAACTTAGAGGCAGTGTGTAAAGTATTTATGAAGCACCCCAACAATAAAAAAGTGCAAACACAACACAAGAAAAGCTACATACCAAATTAGATAAAAGAGATTATGATTTAATAAAATATTTGCACCAAAATGCCAAAACACCCACCCAGTAGAACTGGAGATAAAAGTTGCGCCAAACGGCCACAGCACCAAATGAGGGTATCTGGTTGCGCTGGACTAGGGCAAAGTCACAAACTCAGGCCGACCACAATGGAGCACAAGGCGGGTACAGGACCAAGTTTGGGCCGGCAGAGAATTGCACCCTATCATTGATGCGCAGTCTGTGCAGTGTTACTTTGTGAGCCTTAGCATTGTCATGTGTCTGTTAAGATGATGCTGTGTGCCGACTCTTTGTGAGGCTTTGCTTTGCTCTGTGCCACTTCTGATGAGCTGGCAGCTATGTGGGAAGGCTTTGTAGGGATTCGCATCACCTGGCATTGGTTCCAATGACACTTGCAGCTGCTTTGCAGGGATGTGCGTCGCTTCGTGCTGGATTTGGTGGAACCTTAAGTTAGGCCAGGATGAACTCTCTCTGATGACAGCCAAGGGCACATGACCAGGGGAGGTATCACTTGGAGATCAGGAACTCATTCCAGCAAAGGACACCAGGGCTAAAGCAGGTCTAGTTGCAGGTCCAGTGCAGCAGGTTAGCTAGGCTGTTGCATTGATGCCTCTGGAGCTTGTTGTGTTCTTGTAGCTCAGAAAAGGAGGGCAATCAGCTAACCCTTTGAGTCCCTCACCTAGCCTGGGATGAAGGGAGCAAGTCCAGTCTTCCTTCTCACAAAGCAGGGCTGGCCTCCGGTAGCAAAGCGGTCCTCTTGCAGCAGGGCAATCCTTCTTCTGTAGTGCCCACAGGTCCAGGAGTGTACTGAATAGTGGGTCTAAGGGTTCTAGTTTAACACGTGCTGCCCCTTTTGAAGTAGGAGAACCTTCTGGAGTTTTCCCTTACAGAAGTGTCTGGAATTTCCTCCCTCCCTGTCCTAGCCCCAGGTTGTCTGGGGGCACAATAGCCTAATGGTAAGTTCTTTGTGTGTATATGCTGAGGCAGTGCCTTTAAAGTGCAAGTAGGGCGGTGCAAAGGTGCACGGCCCCATCCAGCCACCACCCACTCCCTCGTCCCTCTATTGTGTGGCTGTCTGGGAGGAATACACCAAAGAACAACTGCCTCTCACGCCTAGTCATGTGACCTAAGTGTAGGTGGCAGGCCCCCAATGGTTACAACAAGAAAATGGCAACTTTCTCAAAAGTGGCATTTTTAAAATTGCGACTTAAAATTCGGCTTTACCATTAAAAAGGGTTTTACATTACAATTTTTCAGAGAGCAAACTCGATATTCTGACCTGCTCCCAAAGGAAAGTTATCAATTATTAAATGTAATAAGGTAACCCAATTTTATCCAATAGTAGACTAATTTAAGAGTTTTTCATGACCAGGACATGTAAAACTTAAAAGTACGCATCCAACTTTTTAAATAGACTGCACCCTACCCTGTGGGCTAATTAGGGCCTACCGTATGAATGACTTATATGTATTAAAAAGGGGGTCTAGGCCTGGCAGAAGGTTTATTTTGCCAGGTGGAAAGGGCATTTTCAAAAACTGCACACACAGGCTGCAATGACAGACCTGAGATGTGCTTAAAGGGCTACTTAAGTGGGTGGCATAAAGAGTGCTGTAGGCCCACTAGTAGCATTTACAAGCCCCAGGTAAATGTAGTATCACTTAACTAGGGAGTTATAAGTAAATTGAATGTGCTTTTGCATAAACTATGACTGTCATAGTTCTACAAAGTTTGCAATTCCACCCACGAGTGACACAGGTGAACTTGGCTCAAAGCACCAGCACTGAATGAGAAAGACAGGTTATTGTAGCCCCACAGAACCCCACCCAAAACAACGCTGAAGTGGAATTATTGCTTTTGGGTTACTAACAATCCCTAAACTGGGATCTGTGGCACTGTGGTATCGGAAACACACCTATTCCACTCTTTATAGTATCACACACACAAATGACACAAAGAAGAATAGACATCATTTAACTAAAAGCATTGATTACAACAGGGGGAACCTGTTTCTCAGTGCATGTAAAACAAACACACAGAATATCATAAAAACAGCAAATAGGCACATTGTGAACAATGAAAATAAAATGAACATTTCTAACATATTTCAAACGCCATTTAAAACCTAACACCCTTAAACCTACGTCCATGTGCTACATTAGGAGAGCATGGAAAGTAGGACTTGCAAACTAGAATTTCTTAGACAAAAGCAAAACACTGCATACCTTGTTGACAGCAATAGCTGTGATTATTAATGAAGCATGAAGGCAACATTCCCTGCAAAATGAAAACATTCTGCAGCAGCGTCTTTCTCCTAGACTATACTCGTTATATGTATAAAGTGCAACATAGCATCAGCTTAGTGCTCTGGCCGCAGTCAAGACTGTCTCCGGCAATATCTCATGCGATAATCTGGGCAAATGACCTCTCCGAACTAATGGTCAAGTAACAGTCCTTATATACTGAATCTTATTTCAGGAATTCCAGTCTTTGATAAGTTTAGGAATGTCTCACATAGATTTTGTGCATCAAGTTGTGCATCTCAGACGTATCCTTATGAACATATAAGGTAAATGGACGTCAGTTCAGACTACACCATTTTGGCTATATGTCTGAGTTTGTTCTTATTTGACCTTGACATTGTGATAACCAGATACTCGTCAGGTGTGATATCTATGTCATTGTCTGAATGACTTGACACTTTCACAGTTCTTGGAATGATAAGGTCAGAAGACAGTGACAATTGCAGACATGACAATGACTGTGCATAAATGTAGGGAAATGATGACTTCAATTTCCTTAATTCTAGAAAATGGTACCTCTCGTTACTAAAGATGGAGTCGTGCCTACTTAAAATGGAGTCGGACCTTAGGGGCATTACTTCAGTGCTAAGTGGGTCTAGACAAATGGAACCACCACTCCAGTTAGTGTAATCGCGATATACACTAAAAAATAACCTGTGATCACCCTCTGGTAGCTTGGCAGAGAAGAGTCAGGCTTATCTAAAGAGGCAAGGCACAAAGTATTTGTGCAACACACTCACATAGTAACACAATGAATAAACCACTAAAAGATTCCACTAAGGTTTGGAAAAAAAGATTATTATATACTGAACAAAACAAGACCAAATGAAAAAAAATCCTATAAGTAGAATTTGAAATATTGAATTTTAAAGGAATACATGCAGTAAAGTACTTAGAAGCAAGTAGCACTGAAAAGGTTACTTCAGATTGCACTGGACCAGGGCAAAGTCAAAGTTCGGGCCAACCACGATGGAACGCCGGCTGGCTACAAGACCAACTCAGGCCCCAATTAACAAAGTACCTTTCCTGGTCGCACACAGCAAAATGCGTCAATGTCGAGACCTGCAGGTGTAGGATGTGTCGATCTTCTCTAAGCAGTGAAGGCAATGCATCAGTTCCGAAGACAGGTGCTGGAGTCAAGAGACATAGAGCGATGCACCAGATTCCGCCATGGAGTTGAAGGGATGCGTCGATCTCACCAAGCTTCAGCGGCTGCAATGTGCTATCAATGCGTCAATCTCTGGAGGCAAAGTGCTGGTTCAAATGCGATGCACCGATTTTACTCCCTCAACCGGGTCGATGCACAGGTTCTGCTACACACAGACAGGAGATGCTTTGAAATCTGTGTTGCAAATATCTGGGTCACTTCCAGTGAGCCACGCACAGGAGCAGGGGTAGAGATTCTGATATCCCTGAGTCTCAAGCAACAGGAGGCAAGCCAACAAGCCCTTGGAGATCACTTGAAGTGAAGACAGAGTCCAGCTCTCCGTCAGCAGAGTCAGAGAGCAGCAGGCAGCAAGCCAACAAAAAGAAGGTCAGAAAAAGAGGAGGAGCAAGGCAAAATGTTTGGGGTGACCCTTCAGAGAGGGCCATTTTCCAACAACCAGATGTAAAGGATATAGCACAATCACTTTAGCACTGGTCAGCGCTGGTAAGGTGCACAGAGTCCTAAAAACCTACAATAGCGAGTTCAGAGAACAGGAGGGTTAACACAAAACGTTTGAGGATTACCCTGCAGAGAGGGCAAAGACCAACACAAGCATTTTTTACCTTTGAAAAAGAATTCAGAAAACAAAACAGTACTAGATTTGAAAAGTTGTGATTTTCTTTTGCAACCTGTTAAACTTTAGTATAGTTATAAACCTACACCCATGGCAGGTAATAAACCTCTCTTGAAGATTCGTGCCTGTTTTTGGGGATGTGGCTTACTGCTTTTAATGAAAGCTCTCTTCCTTCTACCATACACCTCTTGCAACCTGTTATTCTTCTGTCTTCTGTCTCCTTCTCATATCTACACATCTACTCATTGTAAAATCCCATTCATGTTCAATGCTTCATTACCTTGAAGTTAAAGTTCACACTTTGACTCACTTAAATAGATGCATACATGCATGAGTATATTAGCAGTATGCTCTAACTAAATGACAACAGAAAAAAGTTAGTTTCACGGTAGGCATCCTGTAAAAAGGGTAAAAATAACATTTATAAAAGTTAGAAGATATTCAGTTAAGACTGAATTGTAAATTTCTTTAGGATGAATTCAGATACTTGCTTATGCTATAGCTCTGAATTCATATGCACCCTCACTTAAGGAGTCAATATATATTTAATATATTCTTCTGTTCAAGTGCATATGAATCTAAGACTGTAAACCGTTCACACATTTTTCTGGATACTGCATGACCAATTCTACACTTCATGCTTCCTCTCTTGGTTCCTGTGTCTTATGCATCTGGCACAAAGAAAAGTAAAACACAATGATGAATTGAGCTACATGTTCGGAGAAATAGAATTTGCTACCTTACATTATGATATAGTGTTTAAAAATATTTTAAAAAGCAGGGACGGCTCCTCCGCTAATGCGGAGGAGTTTCACCCAACTGCTCTCAGAGCAGAGCAGCAAAAAATAAAATGATAATAACGTTGTTATTATCACTTTATTTTTTGTAGCTTCTGGGCTGGGTTAGGGCGGGCAGGGCTGATAGCACAGGGGGAGGAGTGGTTTACACATGACTACTTGGCCGGCCCTCTCTGGCCGGCAGGTCATGCACACTTTTCATGCTCCCAACCAGGCTGCATTACCCAGCCTGGTATGGAACATGCAAAGCCTCCCTATCCCTGTCTGAGCGCCGAACCATGGTGCTCAGACCAATCAAAATGCTGCATTGCAGGTTGTGATTGCCTCAGGGGAGCCGGGTGCTTCCTGCTGCTGGGACTGCAGGAAGAAGGAAGATGAACAAGACGAAGGGGAGGCAGCGGCCGACGAAAAGATAAGGTAAGTATTATTACAAATGTTATTATACGTTTCTTTGCATCATGTTCATCTAGAAGAGGTGAATTTCATATTTTACCTGCTGTTATTCTGCCCTATTGGTGACTTCATAATGGTCGATCAACTATGAACAGGAGTGTTTAGTTGCCTGTAGCCATTCTCATCATCAGTTTTTGTAAATTATATGGTATATTTGTTTGTCTCTCCAAAGGTTAGTGGGACTAATATAGATGCCTCATACCATACGCTCAAGAGAATGTTAACAATAATGTCATTTATTAAAGATAAAAGTAAAGTTTATGAAATTACCAAAGGTCACAATGTTACACAGTGTCAGTTTTTTATTGTATTACTAGTTTTTGGAGGCTATGTCGATGGTGCTCCAATCCAACAAAAAGCTGCTGCGAACTAAAGGTAACCCACTTTTGCCTTCTAAACTTCTATACATCTAAAATATGCAAATATACATAAAAATGAATACTTTGGACAAAAACACCGTAAATATTCCTTGGTAGTATGTGTCATCTTTATTAGACACTCATCAGTGTTATCTTAAAGTCTGAATCTATTGATTAATTAAATAGTAAGTTTACATGTGTCCTGACATAGTTTTCAGGTCGCTTCTGAAACTAAAATGTAAAAAGAGTCATGAGTTGATTATTTTGGAGTATTTTTCCTTTGCTTTGTTTCAATGTTTTATTGTGAGAAATAATGTTTTTAACATTTAATCCCATGGAATCTTTTACAAAGATTTTGTAGGCTGCACAAATATATTTGAAATTTCTACATGCTATTGTGTTAGAACAAACTTACTTATAAAAGGGAACACCCAGTTCTCCTGAAATAACTTATGGCTGTAGAGCGGTGTGCCTGAATGTTTTATGTATCACAAGCGAGTGAGTGGATGGCACCCAGTTAAATTAGTGCCACGTCCCATTTTTTGGATACGTAGATATATATATATGTAGAGTCCTCACCCATAGGTACCACCTGTGCCTTTCTTCATCATTGGACCCTTGCCCAGACACCTAATGTGAATGGGTGGGCTTGACTTGTTTGTAAGCAGAGCTCTTAGTAGTGGTTATTACAAGGAATGCTAGTGAGTTAAAAATGCCTCTAAATCCTATATCAGTGATTTTTTAGGTCGAGCCTGAGTCAGCGCTCATGCGCTGTCCTGCGAGACTTGTTGTCCTGGAGTATGGAGGAGAAGCCCCACCTACTCTCCGTCGATATCTGTCATTGGCTTGTGTCATTGTCCTTCATAAATGCTGGCTTCTGATTCCTTAATAGGCTTGTTAGTCCCTCCTTGTCTTCAATTGTAACCTCCCATGGCGACTGGCTCCTTTACTTCGGTTGTTATACAGTACGTGTTTTTAAGTCTGTGAGCACTCTTTTCTTTAATGAGTTTCTCTGTGTGCAGGTACGACGTGCGCTGCTTCAGCTGCTTTATTTTGGCAGCGCACCTCGCGGTAACTATGGCGTCTGTGCACCTTTGTTTTCTGTGCAGCTAGCTCATTTTAATCTGTATATGTGCAGGCACGCCGTGCGCTGCTTCAGCTGTTTTTTTTGTTGATTTTTCTAATCCACAGACCGCTATTTTGTTATTGAGCAGTCTTTTTAATGCTTTTCTCCTTTACTAAGCCTTAGAAGTCAACCGCATTTGTACTATATTTTTTGTATTAGTTGACCACGATGTTGTTATTATGTGTGATGTTTTCTAATGCTTTTTGTAACCTGGAGAAGTAAAGCACATTTGTCATATAAGTGTGCGGTGTCTTAAATGCTTTTTGCCTTTTCTAACCTGTACATCTAAAACACATTTTTGCCTCTGCTATTCTGTCACATTCTCTATATTACTGCTCAATTTGAGCCGGTATTTTGCTGAACTCACCACGGCGAAAGCTTCCTTTAACATGCTCTTTGCTATAGCTTTTCCCCCAATGGCATTTGCCATCGCTATTCTGTTACATTCTCTATACTACTGCTTAATTTGACTTGTATAAACAACACTGCTTACTTTGTGCCACTGTTTTCCGGGATTCACCACAGCAATTTATTCTGGTACAAAAGTGAAGATTAAGTAATTTGTCCACTATTAACTCGTACAACTAAAGGGCATTTGTGCCTCCTCTATTCTGTTACATTCTCAATAGTACCGCTTAATTTGAGCCGGTATTTTGCTGAGCTCACCACAGCGAAACCATAGTTTGACATGTTCTTTGCCTCGCAAAACCACATTGCTTAATTCTGGTGCAAAAGTGAAGATTAAGTAATTTGCCCAGGATCGCAGGATGTTGGTGCCTCACCAAGACTTGAACTTTATTGTTAACTTCAAAATAAACATTTTTGCAGGTATAGATTTTCCCCAATATTATTTGACTCTGCTATTCTGTTACATTCTTTATAGTACTGCATAATTTGACCTGGGATTTTGCTACACTCACATACGGCAAAAGTTTGGTTTCACGTGCTCTTTGATTTGTACAAACAACACTGCTTAGTTCACTCCACTGTTTTCTGGGACTCACCATAGCAATTTATTCTGGTACAAAAGTGAAGATTAAGGGGCAGATTCACAGAACTAATCTGAGACAAAATCCTAAACTTACTACTTCTGGTATTCACAGAAGGCACTTACAATTTTTGGTATTCACAGAAATCACTTACGACTCATGGGCCCGATTCACAAAAGTAATCTGAGACAAAATCTTAACTTTACGACTTTCGGTATTCACAGAAGGCATTTAGGAATACTAAAGTTAGGATTCCTAACTTTACTACTCCTAAACTGAGAAAAATCCTAACTTTGCGACTTTCGGTATTCACAGAAGGCATTTAGGAGTGCTAAAGTTAGGATTCCTAACTTTACTACTCCTAAAATGAGAAAAATCCTAACTTTACGACTTTCGGTATTCACAAAAGGCATTTAGGAGTACTAAAGTTAGGATTGGACATTTTAATTTCTGAAACAAAAGTGAAAATTAAGTAAATAGCCCACAGTCACAAAATGTTGGTCCCACAGCTAAACTCGAACTTGGTTCTCCAGCTTCAAAGCCGCCTTCTTGCCTTCTTACACAATACCTTTTCCCCAATGGCATTTTCCTCTAATATTCTGTTACAATCTCTATAGTACTGCTTAATTTGAGACGGTATTTTGCTGAACTTACCACGGCAAAACCGTAGTTCAAGATGCTCTTTGACTTGTATAAACCACATTGCTTAATTTGCACCTCTACTAGTACAAAAGTGAAGATTAAGTAATGTGCCCAGGATCACAGAATGATAGTGCCACGCCAAGACCTGAACTTTGTTGTTAACGTCAAAGTAGACATTTTTGGCAGTTATAGATTTTTACCAATATTATTTGCCTCTCCTATTCTGTTACATTGTTTGTAGCACTGCTTAATTTGCGCCAGTGTTTTGCTGAGCTCACCACGGCAAAACGTAGTTTAACATGCTCTTTGCTATAGCTTTTTCCCAACGGCATTTGCCTCCACTATTCTGTTACATTCTCTATATTACTGCTAAATTTGTACCGGTATTTTGCAGAAGTAACCATGGCAAAAAGCATAGTTTAAAATGCTATTTGCCTTGTATAAACCACATTGCTTAATTTGCACCGCTTCTGGTACAAAAGTGAAGATTAGGTCCTTTGCCCAGGAACACAGGATGTTGGTGCCACGCCAAGACATGGACATTTTAATTTCTGAAATAAAAGTGAAAATTAAGTAATTTGCACACAATCAAAATGTTGGTCCCACACCAAGACTCAAACTTGGTTCCCCAGCTTCAAAGCTGCCATCTTGCCTTCTTACACTATAGCTTTTCCCCAATGCCATTTGCCTCTGATATTCTGTAACATTCTCAATAGTACTGTTTAATTTGAGCCGGTATTTTGCTGAACTCACCACAGCAAAAGCGTAGTTTAACATACTCTTTGCTATAGCTTTTTTCCAATGGCATTTGCCTCCGCTGTTCTGTTGCATTCTCTATACTACTGCTTAATTTCAGCCAGTATTTTGCTGAACTTACCACGGCAAAAGCGTACTTTAACATACACTTTACCTTATAAAAACCACATCGCTTAATTTGAGCCACATTTGGTACAAAAGTGAAGATTAAGTATTTTGTCCAGGATCACAGGATGTTGGTGCCATCCGTATGTTCTCCCCTTCGCACCTTAGTTTTCACTTATGATCTACAGAGTCTGGATCAATGAAGATCGAGTTGAGCAGTCACAAAGGTAGAATGTTAAAAATGTTGCTTTACTCACTAGCTCTCTTTCACCCAATGTTTCATTTTTACCATTAATTATGTTTCACTAGCTCAGAGATCCATTTCTGTAAACACAGCTGTAAATCTTATTCTTTATCTGGTCACAAATGTGGCAGCTTTGTCTCTGTTCCCAGTTGTAATTCCTCTATTTTAGTCCTCTACGCAGTGCTGCAGCTGTGTCTCTGTTCCCAGTGATAATTCCTCATTCTTACTCCTCTAACCAGTGGTGCTAGCTGCTTCCTTGGTCCCAGTTGTAATTCCTCATTCTTAGTCCTCTAGGCAGTGCTGCAGCTGTGTCCCTGCTCCCAGTGGTAATTCCTCATTCTTAATCTTCTAGACAGTGCTGCTAGCTGCTTCTCTGTTCCCAGTGGTAATTCCTCATTCTTAGTCCTCTAGACAGTGCTGCTACCTGCTTTTCTGGTCCCAGTGGTAATTCCTCATTCTTAGTCCTCTAGACAGTACTGCAGCTGCTTCTCTGGTTTCATCGGTAATTCCTCATTCTAAGTCCTCTAGGCAGTCAGTGCTACCACCGCATCTTTGGTCTTGTTGGTAATTGGTCATTTCTCATTCTAAGTCCTCTGCACAGTGCTGCTACCTGCTTCTCTGGTCTCCTCTGTAATTCCTCATTCTAATTCCTCTAGACAGTGCTGCAGCTGCTTCTCTGGTCCCAATGGTAATTCCTCATTCAAATCTTCTAAGCAGTGCTGCAGCTGTGTCTCTGTTCATACATCCGTTACACTCCAAACCAAAACACATAGATAAAAAACATTGTGATTTACAGTGCCAATAGCTCTAACTCTGACAAATGCGAGACCTACTGCATTGAAAATGCTTTTTCTGAGTAGGTTCTAGGGCAAGATTAAAAACAGTAGGAAGTCATACGGATACAATGATCCAAAACATCAAAAAAAAGGTCAAGGTCGACATGTTTCAGCTGCATCACTGCTCATTAAGCATCAATCAGCTTTCTTCAGTGTAGGAAGGTGGAATCTGACTGCATGGTTGCCCCCACTTTTTTCCTGGTGTTTTGCTGGTTTTCGACTTAGTTTGGCTGGGATCGTGCTATTCAGAACCCCAGCCTATCTGCTTTCCCCTTCAATTGACTGTATGTACTTTAGGTACACTCCAGATTGGAGTCTGGGGTACCCTTGTGAGTCCCTAGTATATGGTATACTATATACCCAGGGCATAGGTACCCCAGAGGCCTACCAGGGGCTGCAGCATGTATTGTGCCACCCCTGGGAAGCCTTTTAAAATGACACAACAGGTCTGCTACAGCAGCCTGTGTAAGGTGGTGTATCCACCCCTTACTGAGATATAGGTTCCCTATATCTCTCCATATCACTGCACATGTAAAGCTATCAGTCACCCCTATGGCAGGACTTAACAATCCTGAAGGCAGAGTGCTGGGTTTCATGTGAGAGGGTGCCCATGCATGAGCAGAGCCCCTCTGCAGCTTTCGGAATTTTCATTCCGGGGTTGTTTGTGATGCAGCCAGACCATATACTCTTATAACCAAACGGTAAATGCTAACTTTGGAGTGGCTGCATGGAAAACTGTTGTGTTTGGTGTCAAACACCTTGGAATCATACCCCCACACCAGTAACTGGTGTGGGAGTATGATCCCACCCTTCTAGAGGGAGAGACATGACAGCACCGGTATACCCGGTACCAGCTAACAGAGCCCTGGTGTGAGAAGTTGGCCTGGTATATGCTGTCCACTAGTTATAGTGGGCACCTTGCACCAGTCCAATCGACCTTTATTGATGATAGGTTTAAAGACAACCTTTATTGAAAGCTATCCTAGTGGTAGCTATGGAGAGCAGCCTTCAGGCTAAGTCTTGAAGGAGTGTTAAGCTATTGTTTTACCAGTTATAATCTCCTGAATGACCAAATGAAAGGAGAACCACACCAGGTATATATATAAAATATATGTATTTATTACTAAACACTACCCAATAGTCTCTTTATGAGGCTAGAGGTCAAAGTACACAAGTTACAAGTCAAATAGCACAGTAAATTAGCACAATATACGATTAGCCCTAGGGGCGTACCAAACCATATATTAAGAAAGTGGTATAAGAACCACGACTTAAGTAGACACAAGGCCTAGAGCCTCTAGAATCGCTGGGACCCCAAGTAACCACCCAAGTTAGTGACAGAGGGGACCCACGGGGGCTGTGTGCAGTGTGTGAACACAGCCGCGAGCTCCGTTAAAGTCTATGGGAAAGTCGCGGTAAGAGTTTTAGAGTTTAAGGACACTTAGAAATGGACTAGGACCAAACCCTCTTGGACTTAGACAGTTCTAAGAGCACCGGAGTACTCGAGTTACCTCACCCAGGGAAGCCGGGTGCATATGTGTCGAATGGTGTCGGGTCACGACGTCGATTTCAATGGCAGCCTGCCACGAAGTGCTGCTCCCGGGAAGATGCGAAGTGTCCGAAGAGATCCAAGCCTGGATCAGAGATGAGAAGAACCTGAAAGCAGAGGGGACAGAGTCTCGGTCACTTGCCAGTGACCAGGGGCACGATAGTTGAATGCCCACCGATGTCGGGTGCTTCAGGTGAAAGAGGTGAAGCTTGACTCTTCAGCCACGAGGACCAGGAGGCATCGACGACAACCAGGAGCTGGATTCGAGCTGTCCCACAAAGGATGTCGAGTGCTGCAGTGTTGGTGTCCGGATTGAACACAACAAGCCTTGGCAACAGCAACCCAAGCAGAAAAAAGAAAGATGCCTCTGTGCAGACCAGCAAGATCTGAAAGACTCACCACTCACTGGAGAGTCAGGGCACGTCTGGAGCAACCAGGGAAGCCCAAAGAAAATCAGAGTTGCCTTCACAGGGATCCACCAGTCGACAGACCAGGGATCGCAAAGGAGCCTCAAGCGGAAATGCAAGAAGCAAGCCCACGGAACACCAGTGGAGTGTAGGCTCACAATCTTCAGGACAAATAGTGCTCGGGGACTGGGCTACAAGTAACCCAAAGCAGGACATCAAGAGTCATCGAGAAGTTGATGCACTAGCAAATGTGCACGGTGTCCAGGGGTTCCGGTTCCACGTCACTCGTGAGGGCTGTGGGTCTCAGCTTTGCTGGGGACTCGGGTCGGCCTCTGAGAAGTCTGGAAATCCTCTTCCTGGGATGCAAGTACTTTGGAGTCCGGCGGGAGCTTCGGAGACACAGACCGGAAAATGCTTTGTTGGTGCCTGCCAAGCAGGGGAGTCACTCCTTGACCCCAAGGGAGATTTCTTCAGTCCTCTAGTCTTTAGTAGAGCGTCGAAGTTCCAGGATTCAGTTGCAGAGTTTCGTCCAGGGATATCTAAAGTCCTGTTGCCAGGGTTCCCTTACTTATACTAAAGAAAGGGGTTGGACTAACTCTGGGGACCCACCTATGGGAGGGTTTGGAAAGAGGGGTGGCTACACCCATTTCCTTTGTCCAGTTTCGCGCCAGAGCAGGGGCTGGTAGCCCCTGCAACCGGTTTGAACTGGGGTATGCACGAGGACACCAAATGTGCCCCCAGTGCAGGACTTCAAAGCACTCAGAGAGTGCACCCACCCAGCCCAAATCCACTAAGGCCTGTCTGGGAGGTGGTCACACCTCCCTGTGACAGGAAACCTATTGTCCAGGCCTCCCCTGCCGGAGTTTCGGTCAGCAGCAGGAGGCCAGACTCGTGTCTGTGGCTGCAGCATCCATTTTGTGATGCCAGGGCTCTTTAAGGTTTCTACCGGGTATACCGGTGGGGACATGTCTCTCCCTCCAGAAGGGTGGAATTCTACCCCCGCCGCCAGGACTGGCAGGGGGTAGGATTCCAAGGTGTTTGACACCAAACACGACATGTTTTCGTGCAGCCAGTCCAAAGTTAGCATTTTACAGCGAGGTTATAATGCACTTAAGAGTATATGGTCAGGCTGCACCACAGACAACCCCGGATAGGAGATTCCGAGGGCTGCAGAGGGGCTCTGCTCATGCATGGGCACCCTCTCACATATAACCAAGCCCCCTGCCTTCAGGATTGATAAGGTCTCCCATAGGGGTGACTGATAGGTTGCTATGTGCAGTGTTAGGTGAGATATAGTGAACCTATATCTCTGTAAGGGGTGCATGCACCACCTCACTCAGGCTGCAGTAGCAGTCCTGGGTTGTCATTTTGGATGGCCTTCCAGGGGTGGCACAATACATGCTTCAGCCCCTGGTAGGCCTCTGGGGTACCTATGCCCTGGGTTTATAGTATACCATATACTAGGGACTTATAAGGGCACTCCAGAATCCAATCTGGGATGTACCTAAAGTACATGGAATCAATTTAGAGAGGAAACTGCTAGGCTGGGGTCCTGTATAGCAGGGCCCCAGCCAGACTAAAGTCAAAAAACAGTGTAGCATCAGCAAAAAGTGGGGGTAACCATAAGAGGCAGATCCTACTCTCCTACACCTGGCATCACAAAATGGATGCTGCAGCCACAGACACGAGTCTGCCCTCCTGCTGCTTGATGAAACTCCGGCAGGGGAGGCTTGGACAATAGGTTTCCTGTCACAGGGAGGTGTGACCACCTCCAAGACAGGCTTTAGTATATTGGGGCTGGGTGGGTGCACTCTCAGAGTGCTTTGAAGTCTGCACTGGGGGCACATTTGGTGTTCCTGTGCATAGTCCAGCTCAAACCGGTTGCAGGGGCACACAGCCCCTGCTCTGGCGTGAAACTGGACAAAGGAAATGGGTGTAGCCACCCCTCTTTCCTGACCCTCCCATAGTGGGTCCCCAGAGTTTGTCCAACCCCTTCCTTGGGTATAAAGTAGGAAACCCTGACTACAGGATTTTAGATTACACCTGGACTAAACTCTGATCGCAGAAACCAAGTACTTCGATGATCTGCACGACGCTGGACGACTGAAGAATCTCCCTTGGAGTAAAGGAGTTACTCCCCTGCAAGGCAGGCACCTTTAACGCAACTGCACTTTGCAGGAGATCGCCATTGAAAACGACGACGATTCCCGACACCTTTTGACACCTATGCACCCGGCTTCCCTGGGTGAGGTAACTCGAGTACTCTGGTACTCCCGTGGGTGTTGGCCCTAGAACCCCTTAAGTCTAAAGGGGTTTGCTCAAAGTCCTCTCCTAAGTGTCCTTTTGCTTTAAAATTCCAACCGCGACTTTCCGCATTGAATCCTACGGTGCTCGTGGCTGTGTTCTCACACTGCACACGTCCCCCGTGGGTCCCCTGTGTCACTACCTTGGGTGGTTCCTTGGGGTCCCAGCGATTCTACGTGCTCTAGGCACTGTGTCTAGTCAAGTCGTGGTTCTTATACCACTTTCTTAGTATATGGTTTGGTCTCCCCCTGGAGCCCACTGTGTATTGTGCTATTTTCTGTCGTTTTAATACTGTGATACTGTGTATCTTGAACTCTAATCTCATAAAGAGATTAGTAGTTAGTGTTTAGAAATAAATACATATATTTTATATATATCTTGTGTGGTTCTCATTTCATTTAGTTATTCAAGAGGTTATAATCTGGTAAACCAAGCTGCTTTACACTCCTTCAAGACTTAGCCTGAAGGCTGCTCTCCATAGCTACCACTAGGATAGCTTTCAATAAAGGTTGTCTTTAAACCTATCATCAATAAGGGTCGTTTGGACTGGTGCAAGGTGCCCACTATAACTAGTGGACAGCATATGCCAGGCCAACTTCTCACATTCAGGACCTAGTATAACTCTGCGTCAATCGGTTAGGTATCAACTTTTTTTTAAAGTGCATTCAAATTTTTAGGAAACATGCACGCAAGATACAGACCTTACTCAAAGGACCTTTTCCTGGTATGGCCAAAGATGGCTTATTTACTCATAAAGCATCATAGGGTTTGCAGGGGAGGACTCACTCCAAGGAATGAAGGAATGTGGCGTGGGCACTAATTTACCTGGGTGCCAGCCACTCACTCACTTGTGATACATAAAACATTCACGCACACCACAGAAATATGTTTTTTCAGGAGAACCGTGTAGCTTGGATAGCTAGAGAGATGTGGGGAAGGAAAGGTGCTTGGAAGTTAGGCATGCCCAAGTTTCTAAATGTCATCCCCACCACCCTCTTCTTCATCCCATAAATTAAAAGTTAGGGTAGGTGATGGAGATGAGCACTTATAGCTATAATGTAAAGGGACTGCCCCGCCACCTGCCACATTGAGGGTCCTCTTCCCTTCAGATCTTACTTGTATGTACTTTAGATCCACAATGGTGTTGTGTATGCATCTCGTCATCCAGTGCTTTTCCATCACTCTCTGCCAGCACCGTGAGCCTGGTAATTTTGTGAGTCAGGGCCACTGGATCCTTAATCAATCTTCAAGTGCAGGCCTTAGAGTCCTTTCTTTCTGGTGAAGCTTGTTGCAGACAGCAATGATGGCACCACCACAACAGTGACCTTAACTGACAAGCTGGCTGTCTGAATACTCTGAAATTTCCTTGCCAGGTCTGGGATGTTGCTTCAGGCTAGTAGGATTTACTGAGTGGCAGGGAGGGTCCCTCATTTGGAGCACAAAATAACTGCGTATGGCTGGCACAAGAGGCTAAACTAAACTTCTCAACTCCAGTTTTCTGCTCTGGAATGGAGAAAACAGTGTAATATAGTAAAGAACAGGCATGGTCGGCAAACTGACCGACTTTGAGCAAATCTGCTCCTGCATCGAAGTCAATCACCATATTTGCACCATGCTCCACCCACCATACAACCATACAAGCTGCACATGCTCCAGTACCGAGTCCAAGATCTCAGAAGGTGGGGTCTACAATATAGGGAGGACTGATGCTAGCTGACACCACTCTGCAGTTGCTCCTCTTTTCTGCCATGCCACTAATGATTCTGTAGGAGAGTTCTGGATTCTCTGATGAAGAGTACACACACGCTAGCACTTGCTCAATGGAGCTGCTTTATAGCAAAGCCCACTAAACTGATATGCCTTAGGAAGCCAGAAAAAAACATTAAGGCCCTGATTACGAGTCTGGCTGTCCATGGACTGCCAGACTCACGGGGGCGCATCGGTGGCGGACTCTCAACCACCCTATTACGATATGGGCAGTGGGACCACTACAGTTGCTTACACGTGGCTCAGAATGGTAATCCTGTGGATACCACTATGTGCCATTTCAAGTGGGCTGAATTTCCATAACCAGGATTATTGGGTGTCCTTTTACTGCACTGGTAATCACAGGTACAGGAACACCAGTTCTGGTTTTAATGGGTCGCATTCTGCACTCGGTCAGTGGAATGGTGAATGCAGGGGTGAGGATCTGAGATCCGAAGCATAACCATCAGCACCACAGAGGGAGTCCTCCATGCTCCAACCAGCCTTTCCTTCAAATGCACAGTGCTGCACATGCCCTTACCCTTCTTTCCCTAAGCAAAGCCCTGGGCATGGATGATGCCCTTGGTTTACAGGTTCTCCTGCCACCCAACCCCCCTGAACGTGACCCACAACAGCGTGCCTGCATATGAATTACCACCCTGTCATATTGAAATATCACAGCTCTGGGCCACAAGCAGAGGCCAGGGACTAATTGCACCAAAATCCCGCCAACACCATTAGACTTCAGCTACAGGTTACCCCAGCAGCGACATATGAGTTACAGCAGGCAACCACCACATCCTTCCAATCTGCTCTCCCCACAGAATGTGGTAAATGCACATGCTCATGGAAATTGGAATTTCCTGTGGAATTCCAGTAGAAAAAAACTAAGTTATTCCCCATTGTGTGGGGTATAACTCATAATAGGTAGATATATGTGTGGAAATACCACACAAAAAGAAATTCCAGCCACCCAGTATCTGCAGGTCTATCTATGCCTTTTGATTAATCTTCCCCTTGATGCAGACCTCTGGGCAAGTTTTATATAAGCTACAGGAGACTTGGAATCTAATCTTATCTTTACCATTGTGTAGAAATATGATGGTTAGTAAACACTGTACTAGATACATCTGGAGGGGCCCTAATAGAGTGTTACTCTGAGAAGACAATCTCTGTGGCTCGTCATAAGAACAATTCCCGCTCCATCAGTGATATTGTGAGCCAGCTGGAAACATTGGAAGCAGACGAAATGACTTTTATTCCAGCAACATATCTCTTTGAGATGAATATTGCTGATAAAAGTGGTGATCAAAAGGTCAAAGTTTGAATCACAAAAAGCCATCCCTCCAAGGTCGCTAAATTGATTGCTTCTAATTGTAACATTCACTGTTTAATGCACCTAAAAATAGTATTGAGAGCTATATAAAAGTCAATATAATTATTGGCATTTTTCAAAATGTTTTTTTTTAGTTTTTTGTGTTATGATCACATTAATGGCATAAACTGCATCCCTGATGTACAGTAGCCAGATTCACCCAGATGAACCCACATCACACCCTTCGTCAGGCAACTCCACTGGCTCCCACTATAGAAAAGATTCCAATTCAAGCTTATGACCTACACATACAAGGTTCTACAGAAGCAAGGACCCACCTACATCAACCACTGTGTGAAATTCCACCAACCGTCGAGAAGATTATGCTCTGCTGCCCTAGCACTTGCCCACACTCCCCAAATCTATCAAAGCAGAAGTAGAGGATGCTCCTTCTCCTACATCACAGCAAAGACCTGGAAAGACCTCCCCGCTCAAATCTGGACCTTCACCTCACTTCCAGAATTTCATAAGGCCCTAATGACTTGGCTGTTTGAATGAGACTCCAGAACCTGCAAGTGTTCGGATACCCTTTTGAGTGATTAGCTACAGTTTATAAACCCTGAATGATTGATTAATTGAGATCAGAAAGTTGCATTTTTTTCTTTTTTACTGATGGCACAACTGTTTAAATCCAACCTTTATTACCATTCCCATGATTGCCTATGGACTCAATTAAACTAATGTAAAGGTTTTAGGTTAGTCCCCTGCTGGATTTGCATTGCTTTAATATACATTTTCACAATAATACTTTTTTTTAAATTCCTAAAGTGATGTTTGATAGAACTTTAGGTGCTGCAACTTTTTTATTACATTTGCTTTATAAATGAAGGATTTTTCCTCACAGGCACCTCTGTGCAGCTGTTTTTCACAGTAAAAGATGAGGCACAATGAGGCAGGGCTCTCTAGGCAACCATACCATGATTGGCTCACATCTTTCTAACTGTCGATTTCCCGTTATAAAAAGCAGAAGGTACCTCCTTGTTACAAGAGGTGGGTGTATAAAATGGTCTAATGGGCTGCAATTGGCTAACAGTTCATGAATTGTGTATCCCTACAAGTCTTATGTGTTTACAGTATTCATAAATTTCTGTGTGAAGAGAAGGTACGTCTATTGAGATTGTGTGGACCCGTAGGTGGGTGTGATTATATGCAACAAATCAGTTAGGCTATCAGTTGACTCAGGAGCCAGAATTACAATGGTAACCCAAAAAATATACAATGAGCTGTGGCCAGGTAGAGTTCTTGAGCCTCCAGACTGTACACCAGTCTCTTACGGAGGGAGCATATTGAGTTGGCTGGATATTTTGAAAATGTGTTGGTCTTGAAGAGCAGAAAAACCTTTGGTAAGGTTTATGTTGCGGTCAAGGGGTTGTGTATCCTGGTAAGGATCCATCAAGGCCTGTTTAAATAGTGCTGATGCTTAGTACTAAAGATCAGTGTATGTGGTTGGGGAAAGTCTGGTTTCAAACATACTGCCGGGTTCCATGCTGTATTTTCTGATAAACCGGGTACTGTAAAGGAGTTCAAGCACAAAATCAAGGTTAAAGAAGGTTCTATTCCGATTAAGCACAAATTGGGAAGTGTACATTTTTCTATAAGAAAAGATCTTGAGAAAGACATTTTAAAGTTATTTAATAGTGGAATAATCAAACCCATTGAATCAGACTTGTGGCTGTATCCCCTTGTGGTTGCCAGGAAAAAAAATGGGGGTTTGAGGGTTTGCATAGATTTGCAAAGTCTCTACAGTGCCATTTAGGTTGATTCACACCTCCTTCCAAGGATTACCAATCTCTTGACTTTGCTGGTGGGTGCAAGATAGTTTCCCAAGCTTGACATAGTATATGCATATCATTAGGTGATTTTAGAACCTGAGTCTAGACATTTCATGTCCTTTGTGTCACCTATACATACTTTTCAGAACCTCAGAATGCCATTCAGGTTGGCCTCTGCGGCATCCAAATTTCCAAAGAATAATGTACCAGCTACTCAAGGACATAAAAGGGGTGGTTGCCTTTCAGGACAGCGTGTTGGTCTTTGCAGCAACAAAGTAGGAACATGAGGCTATTCTTGATCAGGTGCTGTCCATTCTTCAAGAAATAGCAATTGTGTTGAAAATAGAGAAATGCGAAATTGATAAGGCAAGAGTTGAATATCTTGGACACATTGTTTCAGGGGATTATAAGGAACCAAGAACAGGATTAGTTAGTGCCATTATTGATGCTCAACCACCGGGTGATAAAACTGGGTTTAAGTAATTTATGGGCATGTGCAAATTTTATTCCCGCTTCATCCCCGATTATGCAATTAATATAAAACCCTTAACTGTTCTTCTTCTGAAGAAGGCATCCTTCAAATTGAACTCCACTTGCCAAGTGTCATTTGAATAGATAAAAAACAAAATTGGCTAGTTCAAGGAATTTGAGATTATTTAATCCATAGCTCAAGTGCTTAGTTACTGTTGACGCATGCAATCATGGTCTCGGGGCGATACTAACCCAATTTGATGGTGAGGTAGAGAATACCATTTTTTATGCATCACGAGTTCTGAGGGAGTTTGAAACTCATTACTCAACAATTATAAAAGAACATCTTGCATGCTGGTGGGTGATACAAAAATTCAAAGCAAACATTTGGGGAACAAATTTTTCAATTTATACCGATCATAAACCACTTGTTGTGATGTTGACTGGTGGTAAAATCAAGGAGCAGACCCCTAGAATTGCAAGAGTGGCCACAAAACTATCACAATATCTGTTTGAGATATTACACATTCAAGGGCCATAGGTTTGCCTCTACTGATGATAGTACGAATGAGGGGGGATGAACGGTTGGATGAAGATTGTTTGATTGCTGTAATGGATTGAGAAGAGCTATGTGCAGTGTTGGAAGAGGAGTGGAGATTAGAAATGTGTCAAGATGAAGTGCTTAAACTGGTTATATCGTATCTGAGCATGGGTTGTCCCACATAGAAGTATCTAAAGAATCTGTGTCAACATTATTGGAAGATTCATGATGAGCTCACAAAGATGGACATCTAATGATGTAACAAGTTAGTACCACCGGAGGGCATCAGGCGTCAGCTAATGTTGACTTCCCACAGAAGGCATTTGTGGAGGACTTTTACCAAAAACAGGATTAGACAGATATTGTGGTGGCCCTTCATGGATAGAGAGGTCAACCTTGTGGTGGGGGAGTGTGTCTTATGTGCTGATGCTGAAAAAAATGTAGTAGTGAGAAAGTCTCCTTTTCAGGTGATTGAGTGTCCCTCTAGTGCTTAGGAGAAGTTTGGCATGGATTTGGTAGGCCCGTTTTATTGTTTGCCTAATTAATTGTGCTCTGCGCTCATTGCAGATGATCTTTACTCAAAATGTCCAGAGGTAAAGTTTGTGATAGAACCCAATGCGAATGCTGTTACAGAATTGCTAAAAGAGGTATTTGTCAGAGAGGGTTTTCCAAAATATCTCATATGAGATAATGAAGTCCAATTTGTGAATGGAGAGGTGGGTGCTTTTCTAAAAGCAATGATGTTAAGCATCTAAGAACATCACTTTATCATCCTCAAACAAATGGACTCGTGGAGCGAATGAATAAAGTGTTGTTTCAATGTGTCCAATAGGCCATTGCCAACAAGTGTGGTGTTTTGAATGCTGTTTGCTCCATGTTATGGCTTATCACACAAGTCAACACTAAACTTTTCTGGTCTACCTGGTGAGCTTTTGAGAGGGAGGAAGCAAGCCATAAAAGTCTGTCCCAACTGGATGAGTAGATGGGACAAATTCGGTGTGCTGCTGGATGCACATGATGCAAGGATCAAGAGAAATGTTGCTGAAGCCAAGTTTAAACAAAAGAAGTGTTTTGTAACCATGCCAGCAAGGTGTAACTAGAGGTTGGAGATTTAGTTTGTATCAAAAAGGGAGTCTATGTAAAAAAAAGGTAGTAAGAAGTTTAGTGATCCTGTGGATAAAGTGAGGGGCAACACAGTCAGCATCAATGGTTCTGACTGGTGGAACTTAGGTAGAGTTGTCAAGTGTAGCAGTATGTTTGATCTTGGGGGCTGTTTGGTTTCTGAGGAGAGGTATGCTAAATCAGTAATATCAGATGAAGTCCTATTCCACAAATGGCTCTATTCCCAAATCAAGTGCCAGTCACACTGTCTGTAGGAGCAGCTGCCCTAGGCAGGTTCCTCTTAGGTTCAGGAAGTAACCTGTGGGTTATCGTCATGCAAAATCTTGTTATAATAGGGATAGTGTATAGCCTGTCCTGTGATCATTTTACTGTTTAACCATTGCCTTTTATGTTCAGCTCATAAAAGTACATTTGTTGTTTAAGTTTTTTTAGTTTTTAAAAAAAATTGTATGTGGCTTGATGTTGCATTTTTGTAAGGGAGATAACGTTTTGTAAAATTCAGTGTAAGTTTTTGTAAAATTCTGTGTTATGCATGGTAATGTAAGGTTGATGTGAGAGGGGAAAAGTAAAGTAATGGTCAGTACAGGGATTGCGGGCAGAATGGGGGGGTTTGGAATGTTGATGTGTAATATAAAGCTCTTTGCATTCCATGTCAGTTGCTGGTAGCTTTGGGCGCTGATGGAACATTTCTGTGGTAGCTCCTATTAGTCATTAAACTTACCTTTTGCAAAGGTCCACTGCAGATTCTCGTCGTTTTGAAGTCGACTACCACCAACACCTTCTACGAAATGGCTTAGATTGGTGTGGGAACAGTACATGCCACCTCTTTAGTGTCCAAATCCTTTCTCTAAATGACTTAGATTTGAGTGGAAATAGTAAATGTGACCACTCTAGTGGCCAACACCTTCCCGTAAATTGCTTGCATTGGAGTGGGAATATTAAATGTAACCCCTTTAGCACCCAAAACCTTCCCCTAAATGGCTTAGAATGGAGTGGGAATAGTAAATGTCACCCCTCTAGTGTCCAAAACCTACCATTTAATGGCTTAGATTGGAGTGGTAATAGAAAATGTTACCCCTTTAGTGTCTAACATATTCGCCTAAATAGCTTAGATTGGAGTGGGAATAGTAAATGTCATACTTTTATTGTCCAGCACTTTCCTCTAAATGTATTATATTGAAGAGGGAATAGTCATTTTGATCCCTTTAGTGTACAATATAACCCCTAAAATGGTTTCAATAGTAGAGAGAATAGTGAATGTAACATCTTTAATCTAATATGTTATAGTACACACACATATATATATATAAATATATATATATATTTTTAAATTTTACACATAAATTACATTGTTTTCATTGTTCATTTCTTAACAACATTTCTTGCAATTTTTTGAAATGCAAAAATGTTATATATTTTTTAACACTATTTCACATATTGGTATTTTTCAACAATTAAAACCATATACATTTTTTCTGCCTACATTTTTTGCCACAGGTATGATATACTATTTAAAGTATTATGAATAAAACTTTAAAAATGATATCAAACCTTTGACCCAAAATGCATGTATAAAAAATGTATGGTATTTATATTATACTTTACATAACTATTTTCATTTTCAGAACACAGTTATTGACAATGTTTACATCATTTTTACATTGTTACATATTTTTTGTTACAAATTTCTGGTTAAAATCCCTTTGTTTTTGAAAGGGAGTCTTTGTTTTGTTTTCATTTAGAGGTCATTTTTTATGGCTTTTTGTTTTGTTTCCTTTGATCTTTCGGGATTCCTGGATAATTGGATTACTTTGATGGATTTACCTTGGTCATTTTCATAATTGTATGTTTTCGGCTTTTTTGGATATCATTTTTTCCTTTTTGGTGGGTTATATTTTGACAACAAGGATATGGATGAGGATCTACAGCTACAGAATTGTAGGTTTAATTTATTTATTTAATTGTTGGTGGGAAGTGTTATATTTTATCATGCATTTGTATTTGCTGTTATTAGGATGTTTGGATTTACTTGCTTCCATTGTTTGCATATATCTAATGTTGTTCTTTGTGGTTGTTGATGTGCTGATTTTTAATTAATTATTAGACATACTTTTTTATTTATCTGTCTTCTTATCTATGTTATTTGTATGCCTTTTGACTGATGAATAAAAATAAATTGTTTCATTTTTATTTAAAAATCCTTAAGTTAATGTGGTGTGTACGGTTGTTAAGTTTTGTTGGTTATTGTGTAGGTAGGTAGGTGTTTTATACTAGGTATTTTGCTATTGATTGTGAGTTGTGTACTCCTTTGTTGTTTATAAAGATTTTAGCTTTACATTGTAGCATGTTGTACATTCTAGTGATTTGTTTACTTATTTTAGGTTTAATTTGGGGTATTGAATGCTTGATTCTTAGTTTTCTGGTAGCTTTGTTCTTTTTGTAGGGCTTGTATGTATTTGGAGAGTGTATGTTGGGTTATCCCTAGTGTGGCTTGGAAGGCATTGGGCCATCCTTCTACTGCGTTGTTGGTTTTGGCTTTTTGTACCATGGTGCTGTCGTAGACCTTCCACCATGGTATTTGGAATTTGGGTTGGTGTCTGTGTCCAGAGCAGTACAGTCTGCCAACCTAAGTGTCTTCAGAATAATCCATTAGGGGACTTAGTTTGTGTTTGTTTTGTTAGAAAAATGGGCTTTCTATAATTAAGTTTTAGTGGTTAGCTACCTCTTTTACAGGAACCTAGGCTAATGAAATTAGTTTGTTCATTTAAATGAAAACCAACTGTTTTTTTGCATATTCTACACTTAGGGGCCGATTCCGATCTCGGCCGGTAGGGCTCCGAATCGGATTCGGCTTTACCGGATCCGATTCGGAGCCCTGTTTCCCGACCGATTCGTACGTGCGTCCGGGCGAGCGAGTACGATGCGAAATCTCCGACCGACTCGTTCGCGAGACCCAACCGCACCGACCGACTCGTTCGCGAAAGCCGACCGCTCCAACCGACTCGCAAGGACACGACTCGCACCGCGCAATGGAGATGTTCCCCGGCCGGGTAAGTACGATGCGCGCCTTGAGCAGTCCGACCGAATCGCGCCGTCCGGCTCAAAAGAACAGTTGGAGCCACACTTTGGGGGTCCGTGTCGGACCCCCCTGTACGCGTAGCCACGCGAGTCGCACACAGGGGGGACCCATGGGTCCCCCCTACCTGTGCATGTACGGCGCAACCTGCTTCGACGCGTACCCGCTGTAGGGGGCGCCCTTATTCGCCTCGCACCCATTGAGTCAATGGGAGCCCCGTACGTGTTGTACGACCGGCTCCCATTGACTTCAATGGGAGTCCAACCGAATTGAGTCCGATAGCATGCGTGCGCATCGTACTCGTTCGGTCGGACTGCTAGGGTCCGATTCGGTCGGAAATCTCTCCGGGTCGAGCTCGGTCAGAGAGATTTCTGGCCCGAATCGGAATCGGCCCCTTTGTGCTGATTGTTGGAGATGTCTCCAAATGAGTTAATTAAAGTGGTATGTAACAGCCTTTGAGGGCTGTGTGTGAATACAGTTGAAGTATCGTTTGTATCATGGTTTCTAAAAGTCAATTATTATTTTATGTGACGAGTCATTGTTCCCTTTAATTTGAATGTGGTTTAGTAGTTCTTAGCAAGTGTTACTTTGTTTATTAGGTAGCTAGGCACATATTGAAGGGTACAGTAGTGTTTTGATATTCACCATGTATGGTTATATCTGAGTGAATTGTTTAGGGTACATTTTGGATGTTCTTTCGAGCATCCATTTTCGACATTGACCTAGTCTTAACCCCTTCGCTGCTAGGCCTTTTCCCCTCCTGTGCTAAGCCTTTTTTTGGCTATTTGGGGTAGTTCGCGCTTAGGCCCCTGTAACTTTTTGACCACATAACGTATCCACGCCAAATTTGCGTCCTTTTTTTCCAACATCATGGGGATTCTAAAGATACCCAGGGTTTGTGGATTCCCCTGGAGGGGACCCAGAAATTAGCCAAAATACAGCTAAATATTGGTTTTTTGGGGAAAAATGCGAAAAAAGGGCTACAGATGAAAGCGTCTGGTTTTTTCCCTGCAAATGGCATCAAAAAAGGGGTTGTGGTGCTGAAATCACCATCTTCCCAGATTTCAGGGACAAGCAGACTTTTGTCAGAAAACCAATTTTTTTTTCACACTTTTGGCATTTTTCTGGGACATAGTCCATTTTTGCTATTTTTTGTGCTTTCAACCTCCTTCCAGTTAATGGTAGAAATGGGTATGAAAGCAATAATGGATCCTGGAAATCCATACATTTCTGAAAAGTAGACCAAATTCTGAATTCAGCAAGGGGTCATTTGTGTAAATCCTTCAAGTTTTCTTTATAGAAACAAACAGTTAAATATAGCAAAAATTGAACATTAGTTGAAAAAATCTGCCATTTGTGTCAACGTTTTCACCTGTAACTTCTTCTAATTATGACAGCTATTTGAAAGCAATATACCGTTACATCCGCTGGACCTTTCTGGTTGTGGTGATATATAGGACTTGTAGGTTCACCAAGAACCCGACGAACGCAGAGACAATAACTGAGCAGCGTCTTGCAATGGTTTTTTATTATGTACCGGGTATATAGCAATTATTCTGGGAAAATTTATACATGGAAAAATCGGTATGAAAGACACCTATGTATTTCTGAAATGGGAACAAAATATAGAGTTTAGAAATAGTAGATATTTGCACATTTCCGAAATTGGGAGTACCCATACTAGCATGAGAATTATAGGACATTTTTCAAAAGGACTTCTTTTTTACACATTGTCTTTCATTTGGAAGGCAGAAATGCATCAAAAGTCAATATATAATAACAGTTGCTCTACACTTTTGTGTTACCCTAAGTCTCCCGATAAAAATGGTACCTCACTTGTGTGGGTAGGCCTAGTGCCTGCGACAGGAAACGGCCCAAAACGCAACGTGGACACACCACATTTTCACAGTGAAAAATGACCCTTTTTTTGCAAAGTGCCTAGCTGTAGTTTTTGAACCCTAGCTCTGCCGGCACCTAGGGAAACCTAGCAAACCTATACATTTTTGAAAACTAGACACCCAGGGGAATCCAGGATGGGGTGACTTGACTGGTTCTCACCTGGTTCTGTTACCCAGAATCCCTTGCAAACCTAAAATATTGAAAAAAAAAACAAATTTTCCTCACTTTTCTGTGGTGGAAAGTTCTGGAATCTGCATGGATCCACAAAATTCCACCCACCCCGCGTTCCCCAAAGTCTTTCGAGAAAAACAGTACCTCACTTGTGTGGTAGGCCTAATGCCCGTGACAGGAAACGGCCCAAAACGCAACGTGGACACACCACATTTTCACAGTGAAAAATTACCCCTTTTTTGCAAAGTGCCTAGCTGTAGTTTTTGAACCCTAGCTCTGCCGGCACCTAGGGAAACCTAGCAAACTTATACATTTTTGAAAACTAGACACCCAGGGGAATACAGGATTAAGCCTGGGCGTAGTTCGCGAAGTAGCGCTACGCGAAGCTACGCAAAGTGCAGATCGCACTACGCGAGCTACGCGTAGCACTATGCGAACTGCGTAGTGCACTGTTCGCAATGATTGCACAGTGCCGGATGCTTGTCCGCACTGTGCAATCATTGAAAACGGCATCTTGCACAGTGCGAGCTGTCTTTTACTGCCGCTCGAGTAGATTTTTACTCGAGCGGCAGCTTTCTCAACGCGGACTGGTAGTTTCTCATCGCGAGCGGTCGCGAGCATACGCGACCACTCGCAATGAGAAACCTGACCTCCCCGCGTTGAGAATCTCGCAGGGAGGTTTATTTTCCAAGCTCGCGATCGGCAACTTGATGTTGCTGATCGCGAACGAGGAAAAAGTCTCGCCGGGATGTCATTTTGCTTGCTCGCGGTCGCCAACTTGATGTTGAGGACCGCGAGCAAGCAAAAAATGACCGCTGCACTACGCTATGCTACGCTACGCGTGTTTGCACTGTGCTACGTGCAATTCGCGTTGTGCGAAGTAGCGCAAACTTCGCAAACTACGCGAGGGTAGCGTGCTGCTTTTCCCAGGGTTATACAGGATGGGGTGACTTGACTGGCTCTCACCAGGTTCTGTTACCCAGAATCCCTTGCAAACCTAAAAAATTGTCCAAAAAAACACATTTTCCTCACTTTTCTGTGGTGAAAAGTTCTGGATTCTGCGTGGATCCACAAACGTCCACCCACCCCGCGTTCCCCAAAGTCTTCCGAGAAAAATGGTACCTCACTTGTGTGGGTAGGCCTAGTGCCCGCAACAGGAAACAGCGAAAAACGCAACGTGGACACACCACATTTTCACAGTGAAAAATGACCCTTTTTTTGCAAAGTGCCTAGCTGTAGTTTTTTAACCCTAGCTCTGCCGGCACCTAGGGAAACCTAGCAAACCTATACATTTTTGAAATCTAGACACCCAGGGGAATCCAGGATGGGGTGACTTGACTGGCTCTCACCAGGTTCTGTTACCCAAAATCCCTTGCAAACCTAAACAATTGTCCAAAAAAACATATTTTCCTCACTTTTCTGGGGTGGAAAGTTCTGGAATCTGCGTGGATCCACAAAATTCCACCCACCCCGCATTCCCCAAAGTCTTCCGAGAAAAATGGTACCTCACTTGTGTGGGTAGGCCTAGTGCCCGCGACAGGAAACAGCGCAAAACACAACGTGGACACACCACATTTTCACAGTGAAAAATGACCCTTTTTTTGAAAAGTGCTTAGCTGTAGTTTTTGAACCCTAACTCTGCCGGCACCTAGGGAAACCTAGCAAACCTATACATTTTTTAAATCTAGACACCCAGGGGAATCCAGGATGGGGTGACTTGACTGGCTCTCACCAGGTTCTGTTACCCAGAATCCCTTGCAAACCTAAACAATTGTCCCAAAAAAACCATTTTCCTCACTTTTCCGTGGTGGAAAGTTCTGGAATCTGCGTGGATCCACAAAATTCCACCCACCCCGCATTCCCCAAAGTCTTCCGAGAAAAATGGTACCTCACTTGTGTGGGTAGGCCTAGTGCCCGCAACAGGAAACAGCGCAAAACACAACGTGGACACACCACATTTTCACAGTGAAAAATGACCCTTTTTTTGCAAAGTGCTTAGCTGTAGTTTTTGAACCCTAGCTCTGCTGGCACCTAGGGAAACCTAGCAAACCTATATATTTTTGAAAACTAGACACCCAGGGGAATCCAGGATGGGGTGACTTGACTGGCTCTCACCAGGTTCTGTTACTCAGAATCCCTTGCAAACCTAAAAAAGTGTAAAAAAAACAAATTTTCCTCACTTTTCTGTGGTGGAAAGTTCTGGAATCTGCATGGATCCACAAAATTCCACCCATCCCGCGTTCCCCAAAGTCTTCTGAGAACAATGGTACCTCACTTGTGTGGGTAGGCCTAGTGCCCGCGACAGGAAACGACGCAAAACGCAACGTGGACACACCCCAATTTCACTGTGAAAAATGACCCTTTTTTGGCAAAGTGCCTAGCTATAGTTTTTGAACCCTAGCTCTGCCGGCAACTAGGGAAACCTACCAAACCCACACATTTCTGAAAAGTAGACACATGGGAAATTCCAGGGAGGTATGGCTTGCGTGGATCCCCCAATGTTTTCTTACACCGAATCCCCCAGAAACCTGAAATTTTGCTGAAAAAATCACTTTTTTCACACATTATTGTGTGGGAAAGTTGTGGCATCACTGGGCTGACACAAATTTCCGACCACCCAGCATTGCCCCAGGTCTCCCGATAAAAATGGTGCCTCACTCGGGTGGGAGGCCCAAGTACCCGCGACAGGCAAGGGCCCAAAACGTATTGAGGCGACATCAGAAATGCCTATCACAAAACGACCTGGTTTTGCAAGTGGGGTCCCATGACTTTTTGGCCCGGGGCTCGGCGGCCACTTAGGGAAACCTAGCAAACCCACACATTTCTGAAAAGTAGACACCCGGGGGATTCCAGGGAGGCATGGCTTGCGTGGATCCACCAACGTTTTCTTACCCAGAATTCCATGCAAACCTGAAATTTTGCTGGAAAAAATCACTTTTTTCACACATTTTTGTGTGGGAAAGTTGTGGCATCACCAGGATGACACAAATTTCCTACCACCCAGCGTTCCCCCAGGTCTCCCGATAAAAATGGTGCCTCACTTGGGTGGGAGGCCCAAGTAAGCGCGACAGGCAAGGGCCCAAAACGTATTGAGGCGACATTAAAATTGCCTATCACAAAATGACCTGGTTTTGCAAGGGGGGTCCCATGACTTTTTGGCCCGGCGCTCGGCGGCTACCTAGGGAAACCTAGCAAACCCACACATTTCTGAAAAGTAGACACCCGGGGATTCCAGGGAGGTATGGCTTGCGTGGATCCACCAACGTTTTCTTACCCAGAATCCCCTGCAAACCTGAAAATTTGCTGAACAAATCACTTTTTCACACATTTTTGTGTGGGAAAGTTGTGGCATCACTGGGCTGACACAAATTTCCTACCACCCAGCGTTCCCCAGGTCTCCCGATAAAAATGGTGCCTCACTCGGGTGGGAGGCCCAAGTACGCGCGACAGGCAAGGGCCCAAAACGCATTGAGGCGGCATCAAAGTTGCCTATCAGAAGATCGACCTGGTTTTGCAGGGGGTCCCATGACTTTTGGCCCGGGCTCGGCGGCCACCTAGGGAAACCTAGCAAACCCACACATTTCTGAAAAGTAGACACCCGGGGATTCTAGGGAGGTATGGCTTGCGTGGATCCACCAACGTTTCTTACCCAGAATCCCCTGCAAACCTGAAATTTTGCTGAAAAAATCATTTTTTTACACATTTTGTGTGGGAAAGTTGTGGCATCACCAGGCTGACACAAATTTCCTATCGCCCAGCGTTCCCCCAGGTCTCCCGATAAAAATGGTGCCTCACTCGGGTGGGAGGCCCAAGTACGTGCGACAGGCAAGGGCCCAAAACGTATTGAGGCGACATCAAAAATGCCTATCACAAAACAACCTGGTTTTGCAAGGGGGGTCCCATGACTTTTTGGCCCGGGGCTCGGCGGCCACCTAGGGAAACCTAGCAAACCCACACATTTCTGAAAAGTAGACACCCGGGGGATTCCAGGGAGGTATGGCTTGCGTGGATCCACCAACGTTTTCTTACCCAGAATCCCCTGCAAACCTGATAGTTTGCTGAAAAAATCACTTTTTTCATACATTTTTATGTGGGAAAGTTGTGGCATCACCGGGATGACACAAATTTCCTACCACCCAGCGTTTACCCAGGTCTCCCGATAAAAATGGTGCCTCACTCGGGTGGGAGGCCCAAGTACCCGCGACAGGCAAGTGCCCAAAACATTTTGTGATAGGCAATTTCAATGTTGCCTCAATACGTTTTGGGCCCATGCCTGTTGCGGGTACTTGGGCCTCCCACCCGAGTGAGGCACCATTTGTATCGGGAGACCTGGGAGAACGCTGGGTGTAAGAAATTTGTGTCATCCCGGTGATGCCACAACTTTCCCACACAAAAATGTGTGAAAAAGTGATTTTTTCAGCAAACTTTCAGGTTTGCAGGGATTCTGGGTAAGAAAACATTGGTGGATCCACGCAAGCCATACCTCCCTGGAATCCCCGGGTGTCTACTTTTCAGAAATGTGTGGGTGTGCTAGGTTTCCTAGGTGGCCGCCGAGCCCCGAGCCAAAAGTCATGGGACCTCCTTGCAAAACCAGGTCGTTTTGTGATAGGCATTTTTGATGTCGCCTCAATACGTTTTGGGCCCTTGCCTGTCGCGCGTACTTGGGCCTCCCACCCGAGTGAGGCACCATTTTTATCGGGAGACCTGGGGGAGCACTGGGAGGTAGGAAATTTGTGTCAGCCTGATGATGCCACAACTTTTGCACACAAAAATGTGTGAAAAAAGTGATTTTTTCAGCAAGATTTCAGGTTTGCAGGGGATTCTGGGTAAGAAAACGTTGGTGGATCCACGCAAGCCATACCTCCCTGGAATCCCCGGTGTCTACTTTTCAGAAATGTGTGGGTTTGCTAAGTTTCCCTAGGTGGCCGCCGAGCCCCGGGCCAAAAGTCATGGGACCCCCTTGCAAAACCAGGTTGTCTTCTGATAGGCAATTTTGATGTCGCCTCAATACGTTTTGGGCCCATGCCTGTTGCGGGTACTTGGGCCTCCCACCCGAGTGAGGCACCATTTGTATCGGGAGACCTGGGGAACGCTGGGTGGTAGGAAATTTGTGTCAGCCCGGTGATGCCACAACTTTCCTACACAAAAATGTGTGAAAAAAGTGACTTTTGCAGCAAAATTCAGGTTTCTGAGGGATTCTGGGTAAGAAAACGTTGGGGGATCCACGCAAGCCATACCTCCCTGGAATCCCCCGGGTGTCTACTTTTCAGAAATGTGTGGGTTTGCTAGGTTTCCCTAGGTGGCCGCCAAGCCCCGGGTGAAAAAGTCATGGGAACCCCCTTGCAAAACCAGGTCGTCTTCTGATAGGCAATTTTGATGTCGCCTCAATACGTTTTGGGCCCATGCCTGTTGCGGGTACTTGGGCCTCCCACCCGAGTGAGGCACCATTTGTATCGGGAGACCTGGGGCAACGCTGGGTGGTAGGAAATTTGTGTCAGCCCGGTGATGTCACAACTTTCCTACACAAAAATGTGTGAAAAAAGTGAATTTTTCAGCAAAATTTCAGGTTTCTGGGGGATTCTGGGTAAGAAAACGTTGGGGGATCCGTGCAAGCCATACCTCCCTGGAATCCCCGGGTGTCTTCTTTTCAGAAATGTGTGGGTTTGGTAGGTTTCCCTAGGTGGCCACCGAGCCCGGACCAAGAGTCATGGGACCCCCTTGCAAAACCAGGTCGTTTTCTGATAGGCAATTTTGATGTTGCCTCAATACGTTTTGGGCCCTTGCCTGTCACGCGTACTTGGGCCTCCCACCCGAGTGAGGCACCATTTTTATTGGGAGACCTGGGGGAACACTGGGTGGTAGGAAATTTGTGTCAGCCCAGTGATGCCACAACTTTCCCACACAAAAATGTATGAAAAAAGTGATTTTTTTCTGTAAAATTTCAGGTTTCTGGGGGATTCTGGGTAAGAAAACTTTGGTGGATCCATGCAAGCCATACCTCCCTGGAATTCCCCGGGTGTCTACTTTTCAGAAATGTGTGGGTTCGGTAGGTTTCCCTAGGTGGCCGCCGAGCACCGGGCCAAAAAGACATGGGACCCCCCTTGCAAAACCAGGTCGTTTTGTGATAGGCTATTTTGATGTCACCTCAATACATTTTGGGCCCTTGTCTGTCGCGGGTACTTGGGCCTCCCACCTGAGTGAGGCACCATTTTTATCGGGAGACCTGGGGCAATGCTGGGTGGTAGGAAATTTGTGTCAGCCCAGTGATGCCACAACTTTCCCACACAAAAATATGTGAAAAAAGTGATTTTTTCAGCAAAATTTCAGGTTTCTGGGGGATTCTGGGTAAGAAAACGTGGGGGGAATACCACAAGCCATACCTCCCTGGAATCCCCCGGGTGTCTAGTTTTCAGAAATGTGTGGGTTTGGTAGGTTTCCCTTGGTGTCCGCCGAGCCCCGGGCCAAAAAGTCAAGGGACCCCCCCTTGCAAAACCAGGTTGTCTTCTGATAGGCAATTTTGATGTCGCCTCACTAGGTTTTGGGTCCTTGCCTGTCGCAGGTACTTGCCCCACCCACGCGTGTGAGGTACAATTTTTATCGGGAGACCAGGGGGAGCAGAAAGGCTGTAATGGTGGCCGGGATGTGGGCATTGGCGTGCCCACTTCGGGCAGCCCCCACCCTAAAAACAAATGCGCAAAAAAAAATCCCTGGCGTCAAGTGGGCTTTCTGCCGCCCCGGGGGGGCAGATTGGGGGCTACTGCCCCCATCTGCCCCCCAGGGGGGGCAGAAAGACTGTTATGGTGGCAAGGGCGTGGGGGCATTGGCGTGCCCATTTTGGGCAGCCCCCACCCTAAAAAAAATTGCACAAAAAAAAATCCCTGGCGTTTAGTGGGCTTTCTGCCCCCCAGGGGGGCAGATTGGGGGCTACTGCCCCATCTGCCTCCCAGGGGGGGAAGAAAGGCTGTAATGGTGGCGGCGGGGTGGGGGCATTGGCGTGCCCGTTTTGGACAGCCCCCACCCTAAAACAAATTGAAAAAAAAAAATCCCTGGCGTTTAGTGGGCTTTCTGCCCCACCAGGGGGGCAGATTGGGGGCTGCAGCCCCCATCTGCCCCCCAGGGCGGGGCAGAAAAGCTGTAATGGTGATGGGGTGGGGGCATTGGTGTGCCCATTTTGGGCAGCCCCCACCCTAAAAACAATTGCACAAAAAGATCCCTGGCGTTTAGTGGGCTTTCTGCCCCACCGGGGGGCAGATTGGGGGCTGGCTACAGCCCCCATCTGCCCCCCAGTGCAGGGCAGAAAGGCTGTAATGGTGACGGGGGTGGGGGCATTGGCCTGCCCGTTTTGGGCAGCCCCCACCCTAAAAAAAAATGACACAAAAAAAAATCCCTGGCGTTTAGTGGGCTTTCTGCCCCCCCGGGGGAGCAGATTGGGGGCTACTGCCCCCATATGCCTCCCAGGGGGGGGCAGAAAGGCTGTAATGGTGGCAGGGGGGTGGGGGCATTGGCGTGCCCGTTTTGGGCAGCCCCCACCCAAAAAAAACGCGCCAAAAATAATCCTTGGAGTTTAGTAGGCTTTCTGTCCCACCTGGGGGGCAGAAAGGCTGAAATGGTGACGAGGGGTAGGGGCATTAGTGTGCCCGTTTTGGGCAGCCCCCACTCTAAAAAAAAATGACAAAAAAAAAATCCCTGGCGTTTAGTGGGCTTTCTGCCCCCCCCGGGGCGGCAGATTGGGGGCTACTGCCCCCATCTGCCTCCCAGGGGGGGCAGAAAGGCTGTAATGGTGGTGGGGGGTGGGGGCATTAGCGTGCCCATTTCGGGCAGCCCCCACCCTAAAAAAAAATGCGTCCAAAAAAATCCTTGGTGTTTAGTGGGCTTTTTGCCCCCCCCCGGGGGGCAGAAAGGCTGTAATGGTGGCAGGTGGGGTGGGGGCAATGGCGTGCCCATTTTGGGCAGCCCCCACCCTAAAACAAATAGCACACAAAAAAATCCCTGGCATTTAGTGGGCTTTCTGCCCCCCCGGGGGGCAGATTGGGGGCTACTGCCCCCATCTGCCTCCCAGGGGGGGCAGAAAGGCTGTAATGGTGGCTGGGGGGTGGGGGCATTGGCGTGCCCGTTTTGGGCAGCCCCCACCCTAAAAAGAATGCACCAAATAAAAATCCCTGGTGTCTAGTGGGCTTTCTGCCCCCCCGGGGGGGCAGATTGGGGTCTACTGCCCCCATCTTCCCCCCAGGGGGGGCAGAAAGACTGAACATTGGCAATTTTTTGGGCCGCTCCCCCCTCCCTGGTGCCTTAGTGGGTGGATCCCTGCTTGGGGATCGCCCTCCTGGGGCGATCCCCAAGCAGGGATCCACTGGGGAGGGGTACCATTGGAAAGGGGAGATTCTCCCCTTTCCAATGATACCTCTCCCGTCTTTCTACGTGCGCGCTGATCTTCATTTCACTGAAAGGGAGGGGGGCCTTGGGAGCTGGGGAAGCTCTTCCCCAGCACCCGAGGCTGTGGGGGAGAAAAGGAAATCCCTCTGCTGTCTGCAGCAGAGGGATTTCGTGCCCCTGGCCTCATGACGGAATGGTTCCGTCATGAGCACAGGGGCACCGATGCTCATGACGGAACCATTCCGTCATGAGCATCGAAGGGGTTAATAAATTATCTGATGTAGCAACTATAGTAAAGCGTTTGCCATTATTTAGGTTGTCATGTAGGATGAACGGTTCATCATTATGTGTGGTGGTTAATTGTTCAGGAATTTGGATGTTTTGTATCTTCTAGGGACAAAAGGAGCTTCACTAGTGGCTTTCTTAGTTTGTGCTATTAGGCATTTTTAAAGTGGATATCGCTGGTAGATGACCTGTGATGAGTTCAGGTACTTTAGGGAGTATGGACATGATCACAATCTTGGTGGAATGGGTCCCTTTGTCAGTTTTTCAGCAGTCTTCCTGCCCGCTGCCTTGTTGGTCCGACTGCCTGATTTTGATCTTGGCGGGAACTCAGCTTCAAGGCTCCAGGTGCTAATTGGGGAGGAAACCAAGGCACCCAACACTCCTGAACTAGCATGACGCTGGCGCATGAGCTAGCACGAGGTAAGAAAATCACCACACATCTTCTTCCTTAGAACAACACAATATTTTTTTTACAAGAAACTATTACAACAATGAGTATGAAGAGAAAGGCATAAAACCAAAAACTTATGGGGTACCTAAAAGAAAAACAGTATAACAAAATCCGAAGACAAAATTGATAACAAACAATGCAATAAAGTGAAAAAAAACAAGAAAAAAATGAAAACAATATGATAGGAATTATAATATGCATAACTACTCCACATAATCTTTCAAATGACACGGAGGTCTACGAACTCCCAAACTCCTCACCTCCCTGTCACACCTCTGACTCCCTCTCTGCCGGATAGTTCACCATCCCCCATCAAAATGTAACCACTAATGCCTTTCGATACCCCCACTTCTCTTGTTCCACCTGTCCCCATTTTCCAGGACTACATGCCCCTCGTGCACCAATTTGACTTTGAAAGGTCCCAAAAATGTAGAAAGTCTAGGCCCAACATGGCCTCTCCTAATCTTAACCCAATCTCCAACATCCACTCCATTGCCTTTACACTCCCATTCATCCTTCTTACTACCCTCATCTCTGCAACTCAATGAGAGCCAACCAAGGTGCAATTTGGGTCCCGGTTTCCTCCCCCTCATGCACTCAAAAGGGGTTACACCACACGTACCGGTCTCAGTAGTGCGATGAGCCCACACCACTTCATCAACTACTCTACCAATATTCTTTCCATTCTCAAGACCCATCAGGATCGTACCTTTCACCAAACTGTTGGCCCTTTCCACGAGACCATTGCCTTGTGGGTTGTACAGAGAGGTGCCCTTGTGTTTGATTCGACCCCCACTCAAACAATCTTGCATGTCAACTGATGTGAGCTGAGTTTCATTATCCGTGACCAGAATTTTGGGAAATCATTCCTCTAAAAACACTTTTTCCAAAATGCCAATGGTGCTCCTAGTCGTTCATGGGACCAATGAAATCTAAGTACACAGTAAACCAATGTTTACCTGGATCCTCAATGTGTATTTGCTCAGATTTTACCCCTGTTCTCAGTCTCTTCTCACTGTTCTTACAATCCACACATCTCACAACACAACTTACAACGTACTCGTCCATGCCAGGCCACCAAAACAATTCTCAAAACCTTTTCTTGGTGAGGGTTTGGCCAAAATGACCCTCATGCGCAAGAGAAACCATTTCCACCCTCAAACCTTGGGGTGGTACCAACTTGTCATTTCTCATAATGATCTCATGATCACACAGCGATAGTTCGTCCAGAACTTTTACAAAAGATCTTACACCAACAGGCATAGTACTCTCACGTATATGCCCCTTAATAATTAGCAACCTAATGCATTTCAACACCTCATCAACATCCATCTCTTTGCTCCACTCCTCCTTGGTAAACATAGTTAAACTACTGGAATCACCCACACCAGATAACAGTGCCACAGAACCTTCCAACTCCCTTGAAATTACAGTCTCTCTATCCACCTCTTCCCAATCCATGGATAAACAAGATAAGCAATCAGCCTGAATATTTCTCCAACTAGGAATATGTTCAATTTTATATTTGCACTCCTGTAACCTGGACGCTAACCTTGCTAGTCTTGCTGACCCTTTTCCTGCACTACCAGGAAGTAACACTCTGACAAGGGGCTTGTTATCTGTGTGAAACACAAAACTCAACCCCCACAGGTACGTGCAGAAATACTCCACTGACCATGCTGCCGCCAATGCCTCTCACTCGATCTGTTTCAGTCAACAAATGGGACACAAATGCCTCTGTATCATGTACGTGACAACACAGCACCGACAACAGTGGCACTTGCATCTACTGTCAAATAAGATTTTTTTTTTGTATCAAACAGTGCCAAAATCCCAGCAGTGCAAGTCTCCTTCTTTATCCCCTCAAAACTCTCCTGTTGCTCCTCACCCCACTGAAAACGACACTCTTTCCTCAACAACCACCACAAACATTCAGTCTTTTCTGCAAAAGTTTTTTACAAATTTGGAATGGTATTCCACGAGGCCCATAAAGGACCTCAACTGATCTTTGTCACCTGGACTGGGAACATTTTGTATGGCTTCAAGAAGATTTTTCTTTAGTAGCACACCTTCACCTGTTATGGTATGCCAGAAATACTCGATTACTTTTACTAAAAATTACATTTGCCCTTTCTTAATGTGAGTCCAGCGTCTACCAAACGTCTTAACACTTGTTGTAGTACAAAATTATGCTCCTCTTCATTTTTACCGAAAAGAAGAATGTTGTCTTGAAAGAATATCATGTTCTTTAACCCTTTAATAACACTTGCCATCATGCATTGGAAGATACTGGCAGCAGAAGAGAGTCTGAACGGCATCCTGGTGAATTGAAAAGTGCCTTCCATAGTGATAAATGCTGTAAAACTCTTTGACTTTTCACGCAGACGAATCTGATGGTATGCATTTTTAGATCCAGCTTTGTGAAAAATCTTCCTCCATTCAACAATAACAACATCTCATTTATGTTGGACAATGGAAAATTGTCTGTAATGTGATAGTTTTGAAATCCCATCCCTACCATATATACTCTTTGTATTATATTATGTTAGCATTATGTGGCTAAATGCATGCCAGTCGCATTCGTGTTATGCAACCCACTGAGTTATCCTCGTAATGTGCAGGCTTTAGTTAGCGAACGTGACTCCATTTTGTTTTTCGTAACCCTTATTAGACTGTTCAGACTGTGCCCGAGTTAGGCCTCATTATTATTATTATTTTCGCTTGCCTCAGCAGAATACTGTATTCCGTTATTATTTCTTCTCTTCGCTCAAGGCAGTTTCTCAATACTAATGAATAGGCCATTCAGCCCTTGTATGTTCTTCGATTGTGTAGTTTCTTCTCCCACGTTAGGAGATGCTGAGACCCAGCACTGTGGCCTTGGATCCCTGATAACATGTACCCATCTGGCAGGTGTGAGCTCATCCTACTGTGCCTCCTTTGTTCGTGATCAGCCCAGGCAGGCAGTTTTCCATGGTGGGCGGGGTTGCAGACTGCTGGGGAAGAATGATTACTCACTGTATACTGTTGGGGGGCCAGTCCCTCGACAAACGCCTTAGGGTGCAGGTCATGACGGACTCCTCTGCAGAGCATTACCAATAAACATGTAAGTGCATATTCTCTACTGTCTGATCGACTCTTCATTCTTGGGAAGGCCTAGCAGGTGGTTGTGAGAAAACCCGGGTGGCCCTAGAGGGCCACTTCCTTCAGTTGGCGCCTGAACAGGGACCCCGCAAGGTGACCTGACTCACCCGTAATCGGGTTGCAGGGTCGGGGGGGTGCGTTTGGTCGGTTGGGCGGATCGGGGATCCCCACACAAGACCGAGCTTGGTTCTTGCAGCTGCCCCGCCCAGCTCATCGGGCGCCCCCTCGTCTAGTGGTCACCAGCCGGGGTCCGGAGAAGGCGTAACCTTGCAGTTGACCGTTTGGTCCGAAGAGTCGGCAGTGGAGAATAGTTTGACGCGACCTGTGTGCACCAGGTGAGTGATTTGATTCTTGGAAAAATGGCGCCATACTTGAACGGCACGAGCCTACGGGCTGTGTCTTGATACAGTCTCTGGACTGTTTTGTCTTGAACGGCACGAGCCTACGGGCTGTGTCTTGGTACAGTCTCTGGACCGCTTGTCTTGAACGGCACAAGCCGACGGGCTGTGTCTTGGTACGGTCTCCGGACCGCTTGTCTTGCACTTGGTGGGTCTGCGGACCCCTGGGAAAAAGACACAGAGCGTTTGCAAGCGGTTTGCCGGATCACCTGGAAATTTGGCCAGCGCTCAAAAAGGTCCGGGACTGCCCGCGAACACTCTGCCAGACCAACTGGTAATTTGGTTAATATTTGAAAAGGTCTGGGGCAAGTGCCTGTCTTCTCGGATTTGATACAGTCTTCGGACTGTAGGGAGTGGTCTCTGGACCATTTTGTTTGACTTTGTAGCTAATGTTCATTACTTTGTCTTGTCTTCGTTTGTCGATTGTTGGTGTTACACTTGTCCGGCAGGGACAGTACTTGTGTCTTATATTAAGATGCCTTGTTTCAGTAAATTAGGGTGTTTTGGATGTCAATGTTGTTCTACTGATGCTCGATTTGCCCCCCTCCTCTTTTTTAGAACAACGCCCGAGGAGGGGTTTAAGAACAAATCGGGGATATGGGAGAGCACAATTTGTAAGGCATCAACCTCCAGAGGAGTACATCCAAACAAGGTATCAGAAGTACTGGAGGTAACTTCCAATAGATTCCCCTTCATCAATTTATCAACTAGGACCCTTGATAGCACTGAATTAGAAGTTTTAGAAAAAGGTTTTAGTTTTGCGCCCTCGACACAAGTTAACAAATTTATATTAGAAAAGGATCTTAAATCATTTTTTGGGAAAATTAGGTTAAAACGATTCTTTGAAAATAAAGAATATATAGAGGAAACCAATATTTCTGGACTTAAACCCAAATCGACCTTTACCCCACATATATCTCAGGTCGATAGAAAAATTGATATTTTTGAACAGGTAGTTGAATCCAAAATTCGAAATATCTGGGACCACGGACCACCTATTTCTCACAATATAAGTAGACTACATAAAAAAGCGATCAATGATCTAAAGAATGATTTTAATATAACTATTATGCCCGCCGATAAGGGGGGTGGGGTAGTCATTTTTGACACCCCAGATTACGAAAAGAGGTTGATATACCTTTTAAGTGTGGAGGAACATTATATAAAAGTACCCTTTAGTTACTGGGCTACTCTCCACAAAGAGATAACTAAATTATTATCATTAGCTAAAAGTAATGATTGGATCTCAGACAGTGAGTATAGGTTTCTATATAGTGACAAAGCCATCATTCCTGCTATATATGGTCTGCCTAAAATTCACAAAAATGCTATAAGTCCACCTTTCAGACCGATTGTTAGTTGTATTAATTCCTCTTTAGAACCACTTAGTAAATACGTGGATAGTTTTCTTAGACCTCTTGTACAAGTCCAAAAATCTTACATTAAGGATTCTACACATATGATCAGTATTATTGAAGGTTGTAGTTTTAATAATCATACTCAATTGCTTGTCACTCTTGACATTGAGGCACTCTACACAAATATACCCCAGGATGCTACACTAGATGTGATTAGAAGCATCCTGGGGCCTGTGGAATGTAGAGGTGCCCATGCCGATTTTATCATGGCATGTGCCACTCTGGTACTTAAAAACAATCTGTTCCTTTTTAAAGATGACTTGTATCTCCAATGCAAGGGGACCAGCATGGGGGCGACCTGTGCCCCTAGTTTAGCATGCCTCTACGTGGGGCAATTTGAGGATAAACACATCTTCAATGAATCTGCTCCTTATTTTGAAAATGTGACCAAATGGAGTAGATTCATAGATGATATTTTGTTCATTTGGGAAGGCAAAGCTGACCTCCTAAATGAATTCTTAGATTGGTTAAACCTGGGAGATGTAAATGTAAGATTCACCTCACAATATAGTAATAGGGTTGTAAACTTCTTAGATTTAAGTATAAAGGATGTGGGTGGCAACCTTGAGGTAGAACTCTTTTCAAAACCAACAGACAAAAGCACCTTATTACACTACTCAAGCTACCATCCTAAAGCGCAGAAGGACAATATTCCTTTTGGACAGTTCCTTCGGCTCCGAAGGAACTGTTCCTCACTGGATGATTTTTATAGGCACTCTGATATTTTAAAAACCAAATTGAAGGATAGGGGTTACCCTAAAAAACTTATAACTCACTCTTATAAACGTGCCAGGTTTTATGACCGTGATAGCATGCTAACCAATACTAACACTAGAAAGCAAATGAAAAATAATGAGAATAAAATAGTGTTTGTAAGCCAATTTTCTGGCGTAAGTAATAAGATTAAAAATATTATTAATTCCAACTGGAGTATCCTTAATGATAATGAATCTATGACTCTAGATAGACCTCTGTTTGCGTTTAGACGTAACAATAATTTACGGAAAGAACTAGTACATACGTACCGAGAAACATTGCAAATAGGTCAATGCACAATAATGGGCACGAAAGCAATAGGCAACTACAATTGTAATAATTGCATGATCTGTGATCAATGTATAGTAGGCAAGAGTATGACCTACAATAAACACACCTTGGTGTCTAGAGACTTAAATAATTGTAGGAGTAAAAATCTAGTCTATATACTCTTGTGCCCGTGCAATTTGGGCTATGTAGGAGAAACAGCGAGAGAATTGCGTATTCGCCTACTAGAACATAAGTCAGCTATAAAAAATAATAAGGAAAATGCTCCTCTGGTATCCCACTTTAGGAGAGCTGGCCATATATGTACTGATTTTAGGTGGTTTATCATAGAGAAAATTAAGGGTAACAAAAGAGGTGGCGATCTCACAATTAAGCGAAAAAACCACGAACAGTGGTATATCTCTATTCTGGACACTATTAGAACAGGCCTAAATACGAAAGAAGATTGGATGAGACTTATAGAATAACTGACGTAATATATTAGAGATACAGTATAGGCAAGCATTGAGGTGCATAGTATAGATTGCTTTCCTGGATGGGTTGCGGCGCACTGGGACTAGGGGTGGGCGGACTTTGCGTAGTCGCGCTTCGCAAAGTTCCGCGAAACGGTAAAAAATCTCCACGAGCACACAAAAGTTCAGCGAACACGCGGAATTGCTTGTTCCGCCCGTTCGCGATGCTTTTTTCCTGTTCGCGAACGCTGTTTGCGTCCTCGGGGAGAAATATCTTGCGAACACGCATTTTGAAAGCGCGAACAAGCAAAAAGTTCCGCAAAGCCGCGGATCGCGGAATTTTTGGTAATTTCGCGTTCTCCGCGGAACGCGAAATTACCCAAATTCCACAAATTCCGCGAGCGGAACGGAATTTACCGCCCAGGCCTAACTGGGACCAGAAGTGGGGTCAGTACCGGCCTGGTCCGGCTTTCGGCCCAGTGGTCCCCCACACATCTAGAGGCAACTTGTGCCAAATAGTTTACAGTTTTATTATTATTTTTTGTCTGTGAGTACGCTCACAACTAGACCTATGGAGGTCAGTTTTTGGGTGATTATTAAAACGTGTGATGGGACACATATATATATATATTTTTTATTCAGATATGGTCCCCATCAGAGTTTTGTTTATATTTTCTCTGAGGGGATAATTACAATTGTGTTATATTCATCAGGGGCAGTATTTATCTAGGTGGTCCCCCTCTAACATGTCCTGCAGGCCACCGAACATTAGTGGCTTAGCGGGTTGTGTTGGGGTCTGTTTAGAGACCGATCAGTGGGTTGCCATTTTAAGTAAGGAAAGCCCTGGCCGCTTTAAGGAGGGAAACGTCATTGCGTCATAAGTTGCACGTACCTGACGCACACATAGAGCATCATGTGCATCTAGTTAACGAAGCACCCTTTAAAAAGCTGGTGAAACTCAGGGGCTTTCTTTTCAAGTCTGGTAACGATAGAACCGGTATAGAGGAGGACGCGCTGCTTGATATATCCGAATGAGGTAAGAGAAAGAATACCGGATGATTGCAGGACGAGTATATTAATTATGGGAGTAAGGGGTCAGGAGTTAAAATCCCGATACTTTTAGAAAAGGTTGTGCGACTTGTTTTCGTTTTTCGTAATGAGCGATATGACTGGCACCTATTTCTTCTTTTGAGAAGTTCTGGACCATTTTGGTCTTTATGCAAATAGTACAAACAGGGCGCTTTAAAGGAATGGGAATTTTGACCCGTAAATGAATTATAAATATATTTTATTTCATTCTAGATTGTCTAAATAAAACAAAGTATTCAGCGTCCATCGCTGAGATATATATATATTTCGTCCTCCATAATTCTGTGAAGAACACGGAATAAAAGAGATTAGTAGACTAAAAAGGTAGGTGTACCGCCCGGTTATGTAATTGGTTTTTAAAGGGAAGTACATGTAGTTAGCACGAAAGAATTTTATAAATCAGGGGCATATTAGCAAGACCGGCGATAAAATTATCGCCGTTTTAGCGGCAGGAAACTGCCGCTAAAACGGCGATAATGGGCTTGCTAATATGCGTTATAGAATTCCAATAGAAGCCCAGGTTAGATGTGCAGGACATCTAACCTGGGCTTCTATTGAATTCCATAACGCATATTAGCAAGCCTTTATCGCCGTTTTAGCGGCAGTTTCCTGCCGCTAAAACGGCGTTAATTTTGTCGCCGGTCTTGCTAATATGCCCCATAATTTTTATTTGTGTTTCCTCTTTAGTATCCCACTGATATCACAGGGGATTCAATTCGGATGTGAGGTTTACGACCCTTTAAATGCCATTCAAAAACTAAGGATTAGGATAAGGCTATTTTATTCCATATTTAAAGAGACCGCAAATGGTAGGTGAAGTAGCCTTATGTGACGTGACTATATTGATGATTGAGTTTTGTACATACCACATATTATAATATGTATTAAATTTTCTCTTTAGGAATATTAGGAACCTAAGGTCCCTTCATATATACATAATTTTTTTAATATCATTATCGTCTCTCCCAATCAAATTGGAGGACAACAGCCTATTTCACACTTACCACACAGGTGGGTGCTACGGCTATTATTAGATATTATGTGTATCTCTATATTTTGAATACCAGCGTAAAATATGGGGTTTTCCGTGATATATTATTATTAATGGATATATTTATTAAACTCCAGAGGATTTAAATCGGGAGGTGTTCCCTGTGTCCTTATGACTGGAGATATTATTCACCCCTGTAGAGCAGCTGCTGTGATAAAGTGGTTTGGTCTGATTGTGAGCATGAGTGATGTAAAAGTTGCATGTTATTAGTGCATATGCGGATGGGTGGTAGTTTATATTATGGACCCTCATTAAACAATTATGCAATCACATTTGTGCATGTATTGGTCCTGTTTAGTGTACACATAACGTTTTTCTTGTTGTATTGATTTGACCTTTTGAATTGAAAGATGTTTTCTTAAATTGATGTATAGATACATGATTGTGATTCTATATTTGTGTTTCAACTAGGTTACGTGAATTTGCATCAGAAATTAAATATTATAAGAGACAGTTGTCATTCTAGTCCTGATGAAGGTGGTTTGTGAATAATTTATTGCCACCGAAACTCGTCGACGCCCTTTGGAGTTTTCTTTGGTTATATTCGCAGAACTTTCCATATCCAATCTTCATATTTTATCGATGGATTGTTTTGAAATTGATTGATTCGCTTGAAGTAACCACTAATTGATGATTCGAATGTCTTTCACATGTTTTTACTGTCTCCCATGTACTGTAACTTTTAATTTTTAAATTGTGATTGTGTATCTTATTATTGCATTTTTATATGTTTTTAAAAAACCTTTTTAATAAATTTGTACCTTTATAAATTTACAGAGTTGTTCATTAATGTGATTGTAGATGTTTTTTGGGGCCCATTATTTTGGTTTTACGAGAAACTTTTGAAGAAGTGTTTGGTTTTAATAGATTTGAGTGAGAATGAATGATATGTGGTATATCCTATCAGTTCCAAGAGAGTTTCTCCTTATCTGTACTTTCTGTACCCTGTCTCTTGGTTAGTGGGGTCACTCCCTTTTTTTACATACGATTGGAGGAGAGCCAGCCCGCACCTCCGGAAGGTACCCCAAATTTTGATATGTATGTTAAACATGGTATTGGCTCTGTTATGTTCAGTATGTTGTGGCATAAATATACGAAGGATAATGCCGAGTTGTGGTGGCAGCTCACTGGCTCATTTGATGAACAGAAATTGAACTACTTGCAGGACAAGTTGTTTGCTAGGAGGAGCAGGCAGTCAATGTTTGATTCTTTGAGAGTATGGCAGAAGGAAGCAAAGCAGCGGCGTATGAGGGCAGAGAAAGAGGCACGGAGGAAACAGATGCAAATGATTACACAGAAGGTAGTAGCCTATGAAAGAGGGAAGATAGAGAAGGGTATAGAGTGTGCAGATAGGAAGTTTCGGTTACAGACGGATAAGTGCTATTTGGCTAGAGAAGAAGGAGATGAGTTTGTTGATGAGCTGTTGGATTCTCGTCCTCCTCCTCCTTACACCCCCGAATGGATAAACCCGGCAGTTCCGACCTCCCAGTCCCCGGCCCCTGGTGCAGCCCTCTCTAGCCCTCCCGCTCCCAGCGTTACCGCTGCAGCTGTGGCCCCTCTTGCCTCCCTTCCATCTACACCAGTCACTGGGGCAGGCGCTCTCGTCTCCCCTGCCCAGTCTACTAGCTCTACTGATACCCCCTGAATACCCCTACCGCCCTTTCCCCCTACATGATGGTGCCTGTCTCTGCATCTACCCCCTCCCCCGTTAGTGAGACACACCAGGCACGGTTGAATGTTGAAACTCCTGCACTTGGAGCGCATGATGTGAACTGGGCAGCAGTGCGCGATCGAATGGACAAGGTGTTGTGCGTTCTGCAGAGGGTGATGAGGAGAAACAAATGGTGGCAAATCAAGCAGCCCAGTGGGCTCGACACCCGATCTATAGTGTGGAGGATGTGTGGAGTGTGATGAAAGACTATGAGCCGTTCATACAGCAGCATGCACTTAAACACGTCAGCGATGCTGATAGAATTATGGGAACAGTGTTTTAATGGTGTTGCACCGCAAATAATATACGACATACAGGATAGGATATATGCGGCAGGTATGGCCCCCAATTAAGTTTTTAGTAATATAACGACACTAGTGGGTTATCAAGGTAGGTTGCTCCAGAAAGTCCTGATAATGGGGACGCAACACCCCATGAGGAAAGTCCATCCCATTTACACCCTGAAATACCAGAACAGCGCAAAACCGCTAATGATGTGATTAGACAACGAGTCGAAGCTCGCTTTCAGGAGCAATGGATTTATACTCCTTGGAAAAGGAGTGAGGTCTTATCCTTAAAGAGCCAGCTGCCGGACCCCCGGAAAAACCCTACTGCATACTATAAAGAATTGACGGAGGCAGCTTCCTCCACCGTAATGACGTTAGCTGACATAGAGCTGTTTTTCGTTCTACTGGTACCGGTGCACATATGGAGACAGGTCCATACACAGGATCATGCATTAGAGTTGGGGGGAACATGGGACGAGATTAGGACTTGGGACAAGGAGCGCAAGCCTGGAGACAAGCCTAAAGTGGAGCTTCTCGCTTTGCCAGGGCGTATTATCACCTACATGCACTCGCTTATTCCGCCAAAAAGGGTGGATTGGGACAAGTTGACTGCATGTCATCAGAAGAAGGATGAAAGTGTGTCAGATTTCTTTACCAGGTTTGAAGGGGTATTTTGGGACTTTAGAGGACAGGACGTGTCACCGGAGGGTGGTGTTCGTTTGTTCGTCAATAGATTTGTTACCAACTTACTTCCCGAGATTGCGACACGTTTGCAGGCCTCGGAAAGTACTTGGACGACATCATCCCCATCTGTGATATTGAGTATGGCACAATATTATGAGCATAGGGAGAACGAGGCTAAGGAAAAGGCAGAGAAAAAGTCAAAGGATTTGAAGACGAGGGTATTACTGCAGCAGGTTGCGAGGGGCAACGGACGAGGTAGAGGTTCTGGTCCGACCCAGCAGCGGTCTGGTAGAGGTGGCACGTCCAACGCACCTATTGGGCTCAATCAATGTGCATACTGCAAACAGGAGGGACACTGGCGGAACGAGTGCCCGGAATTGTTACAGAAGGACGGGGTCCCAAGAGGTCGGGGGTCCAGAGGACGTGGGCGAGGTGCAGGGGGAAAGGGAGGGGGCGCAGTTGGGAGATACGTCACACAACAGGCAAAGTGGGAATTATTTTGATGACCCCAGAGGCCGGCAGTACTATCATGACGATTATGACATGGATGAAGTGATGGGGTTATCTCATAACTAGGATAGCTGAGAACAGAGTTAGGGACCGGTTCCAGTGCCCGTAGATCAGGATGGACCATATGTCCTTGCTGATTTGCAGGGTGCTGCTAAGAGATTTTTGGTCGATACAGGGGCTATGAATAGCTCTGGTTCACGTTCACTGGTCCCGGGGGCAACTCTGTCTGGCCACAATAATGTCTTGGTGGGTTTTTCAGGCGTGCCTGTCATTAGCCCCATCTCCAAGCCCCTTGCCTTGACGATTAGTCCCTTTACGGTCGATTCACCATTTCTACTGACATCGAATTGTGGGGAAAACTTGTTGGGACTTGATTTGCTGAAGAAGTTGCATGCAACTATTTCCTGTTCACCAGACGGTGTCTATATGACCATTGGCCCGCCAGTTGTTGGTGCTAAACAGTGCTTTGCGAAAGATGCCCCCCTTCCAGCTGAATTTAAAAATGTGCCATGTATGTTATGGGCTACGGGGGACACAGATGTGGGGCTGCTCCAAATACTGTCAGTTTCCATCCAGATCAAAGCCAAGGCTCGATTACCACGTGTCCCCCAGTACAAGATATCCCAGGCAGGTGAGAAGGCCTTGTTGCAAATAATACAGGATTTGATTGAGTCTGGTGTGGTTGAGGAGACTACGGCGAATATGTGTAATAGCCCTATTCTTCCTGTTCTTAAGAAAACCCCCTCGGATTCTCTTGATGCCCACCCTGATGTTTACCGGTCTGTGATTGACCTCCGGGAGGTGAACAAAATAGTCATTCCCTAATACCCAGTGGTACCAGACATTACCGCACTTTTAACAATTATTCCCCCCTCAGCGAAGTTTTTCTCTGTCATTGACCTGAAGAATGCCTTTTTCAGCATCCCGATTCATACAGATAGCCGCTGTTTGTTCGGTTTCACAATAGCCGGCCGGAGCTTTAGATTCTGTCGTGCTCCACAAGGCTATACTGAAAGCCCTAGTATTTATAGCCAAGCAATAAAAAGTCAACTAGATTCATTGGAGCTTCTCCCTGGTAATGTGCTGTTGCAATATGTTGAAGACCTCCTTATTGCCTCTGACACTGAGGAAGGTTGTAAAGACGCCACGGTTAAATTGTTGTTGCACCTGGCGCATCATGGACACAATGTGTCACTTTCCAAATTTCAGTACTGTCGACAGGAGTTCACCTATCTAGGTCACCTACTGTCGAAGGAGGGTCGCAGATTAACACCCGAGCGCATAGCTGTCATTACTAACATGTCTGTCCCTAGGACACAACGTGAGGTACGCACGTTCATAGGAATAACATCGTATTGTAGACAATGGATCCCTAACTACTCGCTACTAACAAAGCCCCTTCTTTCCCTGACCACGAAAGATGTGCATAAACCCCTGCCTTGGACACCTGCATGCCAGCAAGACTTTGAGCAACTAAAAGCTGCACTTTGCTCTGCTCCTGTATTGATTACCCCGGACTACCAAAAGCCTTTTGTTCTGTACGTGCATGAGGTGGATGGCTGTGCGCTCTCTGTCTTAACACAGGGTTTTGCAGGTAAGCAAAGACCCTGCGCTTATTTTTCTGCCATTCTGGATAACGTCGCCATAGCACACCCGAGCTGTCTGAGAGCTGCTGCGGCAGTTTCTGTCAGACAATCGGCAGGGCTCGTCCTTGATACTACCCTCACAGTAATGGTACCTCATGCTGTGGGTACACTATTGAACAAAACGAAGACACAACATCTTACTAGTGCACGTCTGACTGGATACAAACTTACTTTGTTTGCTCCGCACATTACCATAAAACGATGTACCACTCTGAACCCAGCCACGTTACTACCCCTCCCTTTGTCAAGTAAGGATACAGACATACACGACTGTGTATATAGAACGGAGGAAGAGACGAAGGGACGGGTAGATCTGACTGATGTTCCCCTATCTGAACCCCAAGGGAAACTATATGTCGACGGCTCTTGTTTCAAGTTACCAGATGGTACCACCACTGCAGCCTATGCAATAACAATGTTACATACTGTAGTTGAGACATCCCGTATCCCACACCAATCAGCCCAAGCTGCAGAGCTGGTGGCCCTCCTTTGGGCTTGTGAGTTGAGTGAGGGACTGGCTGTTAAAATCTACACCAATAGCCAGTACGCCTTTGGGGTGGCCAATAATTTTGGGTGCCTCTGGGTGGAGAGAGGGCTTCTGACTTCGCATGGATTGCGGATTCAGAATGGGCCACTGATACATAGGTTACTATCTGCATTGACACTTCTCATTAAGCTAGCAATAGTGAAATGTAGCGCTCATAAGGCTATTACAGATGATGTGGGGAGGGGCAATGCTATCGCAGATCAGACAGCCAAGGATACAGCTCGATCAAAAACGACACAGATGTTGGTGGCAGGCCCCGCTAGGTGGGTTCCAGACAACAGAATGTTCGAAGACACATTAGAAAGCATCAGGGAAATTCAGAGTGAGGCGACTCTAGATGAATTGGCAATGTGGGAGGAGAGAACAGGTCACCTGGATGAGGATGGGTGCTGGACTGACTTGTCAGGGAAGCAGCAGTGGTTACTGCCTAATTCCTATGTACTCCCTGCTGTAACTATGGCCCATGGCCCAGCGCACATTAGTGCCAAGGGAATATGTAAATTGCTGGACCCAGTGTGGCAGAATGATAATATCATCTAGTGAAGTGTTGTATCATTTGCCTGAAACATAACCCCGGGAAAGTGTACCCCTACACCGTCCGGCAACTTTGCACCACCATCCTTCCCTTTCGAGGTTCTCCAGATGGATTTCATCGAAATGGAACGAGTTAATAACCTTAAGTATGTGCTAGTGGTGATCTGCGCTTTTAGTAAGTGTATCGAAGCCTACCCCACTAAAGAGAATACGGCCATGGCGACAGCAAAAGCACTCCTAAAGGAGTAATTCCCACACTACGGATTGCCCCGGGTGATCTGGAGTGACAACGGCAGTCACTTTAATGCCCGAGTCATTGAGTTAGTGTGCACAGGTTTGCATATTAAACAGAAGTTCCACGCAGCAAATCACCGCCAGTCGGCAGGCTTAGTTGAAAAATACAATGGTACTCTCAAACTGAAGTTGGCAAAGATTCAGGAAAGCACGGGACTGCGATGGCCAGATGCATTACCCCTAGCTTTGTTATCCACCAGAGTAACAGCGCATTCTAGAACAGGGCTGTCCCCCTACGAGGTGGTCTTTGGACGCCCTGCAAATGTTTGGGGCATCCCCAGACCAAAGTGCTTTTCCGAGATAGAATATCCCTTGCTTGTAGACTATCTTTACGAATTATATAAAGATCTTCGTTCTCTTCAACAACAGATACATGTCACATTGCAGCCAGTGCAAAACACACAAGATGATGGACGGAATGCTGCACATTGGCAAACATTCACCCCCAGTCACAGATCTGGGTTTAATCCATCGTTATTTTGCTTCACCACGCCACCCCAGTTCAGACATGGCCATATGCAAATCAGTCTTGACCCTGTGCCTCATGGGAACAGTCCAGACCAAACTGCCAAGCCATGTCTTCCCTGGACCGGAATCAAGCATCCTAGGACCGGTTTCTGGCTATCAGCCGTCATCAGCCAGGATAGCTTGACTCCAGTGGCGTAGTGAGCACGGGACCCACGTCTGGGCATACCCTTCCCACGCAAATCTCCACGAAATTGCGAAAAATTTCCGCGAGCGCGCGGAGATTCCGCGAAATCGCGGAATTGCTGGTCCCGTCCGTTCGCGATGTGTTTTTGCGTGCTCGCGGGGAAATATATCGCTAACTTGCCCATGCGGTCGCTAACGGGCGCGGCCATCTTGTTTTCACTTGTCCCGCCCGCTCGCGATGGTATTTCCTGTTCCGGGTCGCGTATTGCATGCTCCCGCCCGCTCGCAATGCTTATTTCCAGTTCCGGGTCACGTATTGCATGCTCCCGCCCGTTCGCGATAAGGGTTTCCTGTTCAGGAACGCGCATTACGTGTTCGCGACGCTTTTTGCGTGCTCGGGGGGGAAATATCGCACGAACTTGCCCATGCGGTCGCAATGGGCACGGCCATCTTGTTTTTCAGTCTATTGCTATGGTTCTGGGCCTGCTTTTCAATTCTCCCTCTATCTTTTCAATCCTTTGTTTCTGTAAACTTTTTTTGGGTCTTTTTTATTTATTATCTATCTCTCTATTTTCCTGATTCTATATTTTGAGTTTTTTCTACTTTTTGTGTGTTTTTAACTACTTTTTCACACTTTTTCTATTACCTGCTTTTTCATTTCTTTTACTTACTTTTTTGTAATTCCTACCTTTTCTTTTCCGTCCCCCGCCTACCCAGAACCATGGCAAAGGGCCACAGCCACAGGGCTCGAAGTCGGAGCCAGAGCCGCGACCGCCTTCCTTGCGGAAGGCGGCGCCAAAGAGGGGTGCAGGCACGGGCCTTATTTAATGAGTCGGAGCTGGCCGCTCTGGTTTTTTTTGTTCAGCGCCACCTCCCCTTAACCCTGGCAGCAGGCGGCAGGCCTGGGTCCGGGTACGGTCTCCGGGAGCGTCGGCAGCGGTGGGGCAAGGTGCGTCGGGCAGTGTTTTGCTGCTCTGGTGTCCGGCGCACCAATAATCAGCTGACGCACCGGTGGTCCGATATTCTGGACCGGGAGCAGGACCTGCTGGACCTGCTAGGAGTGGAGGTCCCGGGGCTTGGTGAGTAGCTATTTAATATTACTACTTTGTGTTCTGCTCTGTGTTATATATTGCGAATATATTTTTTTTCCGACCAGCAAGAATGCTGCTGCTTACATTGCAGGTAAATTACGTTTACAAATCTGTGATTGTTATGACTCAGGCGCTCGGCGCTACTAATCTTACTTGTTTGCAACTTTGCGCTCGCTTGGCCTGATGATTATGTAAGAGTTTACTTTAGAGAACTTAAGTGATGTAATGCTAGAGAGAGTAGTCCTTCCTTTGTCCTCCTGCCACTAAGAAGTGATAGTGGTGGATTGATAGGTTTAGTTACTTATTAGTTGATAATTTGTAAGTGGTGTGCGTGACGCATCCTCTGTCATGTCACGTGCTGCTGAGTGCTGCTTACCCCAGTCCTTTGCAGAACCTTTTGTAGTTTGTTTTCTGAGTGTTAATAGGCTTATATCATCACTAGCAGAACATCAGCAGCAACCAGCCAACAATTTGGTGTATGCAAAAATGTATGCATGTGTCCTCCATCTATGCATTTTTGAGGACTAAAATAAATGGAAATGCAGACTTACTGAACAATTGGCCCGTCTGGATTGGAATAGGTGGGCTAGGTCAGGTGGTAGTTAGGCTTGCTAGACGGTCCGTGAATCTCGCAATACTACCAGTCGATCAGATAGGTCAATTTTATTGCAATTGTTGTTACCCAAAAAGTTTTTGGTGCGTATTTTAAAATATTTTATTTATTTCACACCAAACTTTAATTTTTGTCTCTTTCTTTATGAAATCTTACATGATCAGCAGCACCCAGGGGCAAGAAGACGGGGTTGCAGGCGGTGGGCCACGAAGATCAACAAGATGCATCCCAGGCACAGGACTGCTCCTCTATCGAGGGCTCTGCTGCTGGCCCCAGTAAGTCCTCCAGTGGTTAATATTATTAATTAGATTTCCCAAACTTTTCCTGCACCTTATTTTTTCCGAACTATTATTTAGGTATCCTCCTAATTCGAATTTTGACAAAATCTTCTTTGCTCTATACTATCTGTTTCTAAATTCTTGTTATCCCTGCCTCTAACTGCGTCTGCTATGACTCTCTGTACTACTACTATTAGTCTGTCTGTAGCTAAGCTTGCCCAGTTGCCCACTCTTTATTTAAAATATTTTAAATAAAACTCATATTCACCAATAGCTATAGCCATTGAGTCCAGTCCTTTGGGTTGTCCTCTTCTACTACTTCTAGGCTTCTTATTCTTGATGCTTTTCGACAATTCCCACCAAGAAAATGCCCAACCACATTTTAGAATTTTAGATAGGATAGGACATACTACTACTGTTGTAGGGATTCTGCACATACAGAACTTTGCACAAGAAAATAGGACCTGGGTGATGGGAGATTGGACCTTCCTCACACCTCAATCACAAGCCACCACAATCCCCTGACCAACTAGTTATAGTGTCTCATTACTCCGAAACGCCCCCCCCCAAAATATCCAATGAGTAGACAACCCAGACAACATAACACTCCCAACCACTGTCGCGGAAGCAATGCACACCCTTTTGCTCACTCTCTCGTGTAAGTCCACACCAAATACCACTGAGTCTATGTAAGTTCAAAAGGTTTATTTTTATTTCCAACTGACAAGCTCGGTACGTTGTATAATGCAGCAGCAACAGCAAAATGCATAAGATTAAAACAATAAACATTGTTACACTTAGTTAGACTTACAAGTTACTTACAACTACAAGTCCATAGAAGCCAAAAGGCGAGATCATGATAACTGAACAGTGGTGGAAGAACCACCCTCCCCTTGGTAGGAATCTAGTTTATATAAAATTATAAATGGAGATGTGAGAATTCTGGGAGCCCTCACCTTAGAAGAACATAGTACTGGTTACATCATAAGGTCTGCAAAGCTCTGGTTCTTCGTATAAGGGAATCTTCCGTCTGTAATGAGAAAAATGGTGCGCGTTAGTATAGTGCAAGCATTTCTCAGTCGTGCCAAAAAGTGCAGTTTTTTTATGGATAAGCAATATGGACTAACACCAGAACTCCATAACAAAGTCGGTTGTTTTTCGACCTTGTACGCAGCGCTCAGACAGTAGCAGTATGAGCTCATGTGGGCTCAAAGGCGTCTTTCACAACAAGCTGCGAGGTAACTTGCGCAAAATAAAAGACAGAGCTAAAATGGTTGCATGGCTCGGGGTAACTTAGCAAAGACTAGAATGACCCTAGGGACCATATAACACTACCAGTGTCTACTCTACTACCTGATTTATACTAGTGATGTATGTTGTATATGTATTATGTATGTATTAACTTTTTTCATTCTTGCTAGTCAAAAATAGGGGGAGGTGTATATGGCATCTGAAAAATGTGTAATGTTTTTCTAGGCGTACTACCGACCACCAGTACCGGGGTCAGCGGCGAAGGTGACGCGGCCGCTGAGGGTGCAGGCGATGCGGCAGTTGGAGGAGCTGCAGGGGGTGAGCCAGCAGCAGTGGCGGGCGGTGGTAAGTTATATTCCTAATCCTTACTTATTGACATTACACTCGCTGCAAGGGTGTAATGTGTACTGTACTGTTGAGACTTAAGTAAGAAGTTGTTGTGAACGGTTGAAGAAGACACCCTTTACTTAGCATTAGCAATAGCATTAGCGACGGGAGTGTACTCAGAGTAACCAATGGCCTCTTCTATCGGACTTCAACTCAGCTGTGAAATTTTTATGGAGAAGACAAAGTCTGATCAGATGACCTTGATGGATGGGTTGAACGAAAAGGGAAAGAAGGGTGGAAGGAGGAAGGACGGGCGAGATTTTATATTTATGACTGGCAGAGAAGGATACGTGGGATGCATGCATAGGTGTGTGATATGAATCAGATGCATGGGTGGTGGAATGCCTGAAACTACCACAAATGTTCGAGGCTGAGGTAGTGGGAGGATAGATACATACCACAAATGTTACGTACTGTGCTTGCTAGTGCTACTGTGCCACTATGTGTAGAATGAATTTGTCTGACTGCTTTGCTAAGAGTATATTTTACAATAGTCTTGTTTTTTCTTCTTGATATAGCGAGTGCGACTCCTTCCAAAGGTAAAGTGGACAGGAAGGAGTTGGCGGCCAAGGCCCGGCGCCGGAAGCTGGAGGCCATACAGGCCGAATACCAGCAGCTGGTTCTTCTGGAGGAGGAGGAGGAGGCAGCGGCAGCAGCTGCAGCCTCCTCCAATGCCCCAGGCCCCAGACACCCCCCTAAAGTGTTACGGCACCACCGCCTGTCAGCCGCCCGCCGCCACACAGCAAGAAGCACTGCTGGACCCCCCCTGTGGATGCAACTGCCGCGCGATGAAGCACCGCGTGGCCCGCCTAGAGGAGCGCATCCGTGTCCTGGAGAGGCGAGCCCACTGAGACCCCGTTTATTTATTGCCCCTTTTTATAGCTTCTTTTGGTGGGTGGGAATCGGGCGTTGGGTTTTGGACTTTTGGACATTTGTTGGACTTTTTCGTTCCGGGACATGAACATTGGTTGGGGTTAGGGAGAGGGGTGGGTCAGGTGTTGTGTGATTTTTTTACATAGTTTATTTTTGTTAGGGTATTAAATTACATATTTAGACTTTATACGATGTGGTTAATGTTTTGTGGGTGGGGTTACTGTTTTACGTCACACGGTTTCCTTGCTGGTGCAGTGCCACAGCCAGTGTTTGATTTAAATAATTGGCTGAGTTACTAAGACACAGACAGATGCGGTACCCCTCACTGAGGGACTTGTCCTACTAGTACTGTCAGTCTCTCCTCCTAATCTATGCATTCTGCAACTGGACTCAAAGGGGTGTGTGAAATAGAATTAGTGAAAAAAATTCTGTTAAGAATTATGCCTCCCCCAAACTTCTTCTCTTACCTGTGCTTGATGTTTAACTTGGGCACGGCGATGGCTGCATGGTGATGATGGTTTTCTTTCCCAACATGCCATGGTTGTGGTGGTAGTAGTAGTAGACCCTGGCAGTTTCACTTGCAAATAAAAGAAAATGAGACAGTCAGTCGCCTGAGAGAGACTGTGGGAGGAGTAGTAGAACGAAGTACAGTACGGAACTTACTGCCAAACAATAATATGCCAAAATACAAGGAAACATAATGGTTGCGGGGATAGCCTAGTACATAGAGTTACAAACTATAGCTGTGTCGAGTCACTCGACTAGGCCTACAGTACACCGTGACTCGACACAAGCGTAACCGTTAGTGCTGTTTCGGAGGATGACAACAAATCCAATCTATGCCGGCAATTAATGTTGATGGATTAGGTTCCTTTGGTATAAAAAAAAATAAAATCGCAAATATACTGCTCATAGGAGGGTGGGCAAGCAGAAGATCCGCGCCCTGCCTTGAAAATGCATTTATGTTGCTTTAGCCACATCCGCCCCAGCAAGCGTATGATAAATTATTGGTGTACATTTAATTTAGTCACACCTCAATAAGTCACACAGCCCGGGGGAAGAGGGTTAGGGTTTGATGAATGGTTGGGAAGGGGGTTTTGGGAAAGGTTTGACAAAGAAAAACAGTACGCATGGACAACAACAAAACACAATATTGGCAGACAACCATATCCATAAATCAGTTAAGGGAGAAAAAGGAAATGCATGCATGATGATGATAACTTGATGGTTAATGATAGTACTTACTAACTACTACTACTAGACAATTAGACAGTACAGGGCAGCAGTATATTATGCAATTTGCCTTGCCTGTCTGCCCTCAGAGAGACCCGAATTACATTCAGTTTCTGTTGTGTTGTACCGGCCCGGGCTTAAAGATAGCAAAGAAAAGCCAAAAATTGCTTTAGGGATGAATTAAATTATAAGCAGAGAGCAAACATAACAACAACAACACACAGTAGTAATGATTGAAGACCAAAAATGAATCAAATTTAAAAGATGATGAAAGTTGATACTGTTACTGTATGTTATCCTGGTTAAACTGTGGAGTTGCATCTCGGCATTCGTCTTGGTCCTCCCTTCCATGGACGCTCCGGCCATCAATCTTGGGTGACGCCACTGCCTGCCTGATGTAGATTCATTGGTAAGGTAAGTGAGAGTAGTTTTTCCCAGTGTAGCACAGGGTAAGGGCCGGCCTGTAATTGCAGATGGGAAAACAAAAGGGATATTGAAAAATCAAGTAGAAAAAAATGCCTAAATTACGGTGGAGTGCAACAAGAACAATTTCAGAGCCGGCATGGATTTGGATACATCATGTCTACTCTAGTCTGTTTCCAGCATTAACCTCCAACAACAACAGGACAGAGCAGGCCCACGGCACCCGTGACACATCCTCCATTTAGCGTACATTTTTTGACAGAGGCAGACAAAGCAGATATACAGCAACATAGCATTTTACAAATTAAGTGACTAAATCAATGCCCCGCTGTCAGTCATACCACCACACTAGACTCCACCACTACACAGACATGTAGGTCTGCAGTGGTTGTTGTTGACTTGGTTACCTTTTAATGCACTCATGAAAAGCACTGAGTTATTCCATCAATCATCTCTGATCGTACTGAGTGACTGCGAAGAGATAATGTCACTGTGGTCATCATCATGGTGTGTTGTCCAACTCAGTGTGCAGTAGTGTACAGATTGAGTCCCCTTTCCATATTCAAAATGCAATGGATCGGCCTGCAGTAGAATTAGAAAATAGGTATTGAAAAACAAGAATGGAAACAAACATTGCATTGAGTTACTTTTAGTGTGTAGATTAGATAATAGTACACAATGAATTACCTTCATGCACTACAAACAACAACACAAATCACTCAGTCAGCGTCCAATGCATGTCATCATTCATTACCTGTTCCTTCTCATCTTCAGTTAATGGGCAGTCTGTATCGGCTCGGAAAGGAGGATAGCTATAGTATAATATCAACAAGAGAGAGAGGGAGAGGGTCACTCTTATTCCCCCTAACGTATGAATTCAATAACAACAAAAGAGTGAGTAGAAAAGGGACGATGGGGAACGTAGCACGAGGAAAAACCTCTTATTTAAAAGAACCCTCACTCACCAACCTAGTTGGTGACATGCTTCATCATTGGGTTCCCACCAGAGAGGCCGAGTGCCTCCCTGGTGTGCTACGACGCCTGAATTACAGCGGAGCGGGTATTTTGTTGGGGTAGTGTCAGTGCAACAGTGAAGGTAGTGCAAGTTAAAAGATATCTGGTTTAATCCCAAATCAATTTTATTGGTGGAAAACCAGGTAACATTAAAAACAAGTGAAATGGACACTAGGTGCCTAGCTAAATTGACCAGGCGCATCCAGATTGATTTAAAAGTGATCAATGGTCAACATGTTTCTGCTTATAATGTGTAATTTACAAAGCTTTCATCAGGACCAGGCCTCCACGGCGGTGTACACTCGCTAAGGTGTACCCTAACCAGTGGAGGTATATGGATGGTAAAACTCACGGTTTTACCATAGGGCCTTCTGGGATTCCAAAAAGCCAAAGAACTCTGTAAGAAAACACAAATACAACAGTTTTGTAAGTTCAGTGGTATTTCTTGCCAGGTATTCTGGAGGTCTAAAATGTTTAAGAAACCTTGTGCTATTAATTGCCACAGCGTGATTGTATCACGTACACCTTTCAATCAGGCAAACGTGTCAGACATACCGCCACTCCGTGTCTATTTGTCTCCGGAGGGGTCATTATTACTAGATAAATACTAGTAACATTTAACGCTTTACTTAGTGAGCGTAATAGAAGCATTCTCAATTATGCAACAAACTTGGAATATAGTGACAAACCCGTTAAAAACGCGGATAAAGTGTGCACGCGTTTGTTAAAATCCAAAGGCAGCTTTTCAAAACATGGAGAAATTAGGGCTTACGTGAAGAAACTACTAGCTTCACGTCATGGGTCCGGGAGGGGGTTAGAGATGCTGGTGGAATCTATACAAGATAAAAAGGAAGTAAGTTTCTAGAGAATCTCCGGTGAGTTACCGGTGAACCTCGTGTCAAAGTAACAATCACCACCCCGGAAACCCCCAGCCTACTTACTTCCAAAACAGCACTCTCCCGCACACAACCTATCGGTGCCAAACCTCGGACCCGAATGTTACTACGATGTTTCAGCTGGAGAAAGAAATGCCGATTCTCAATCACGTGACCCGTGCGTAAACCACCGAACGCGGTGCGTCCAGGACACGTGACTTCAAAGACTAGACTGCAAAGGTCGGGACTTAAAGCGCTTAGTAATAAAGTTGTTATTTACTTGAAACAACTCTGTACTGAAACGATATGAATTCTAAATGACTAATTTAAGTAAACTGTGATAGAAATAGATAAAGTATGGGGTCAAATGGTACTTGTGAAACCAAATAATAATGACACACAAGTATCGGAAAATATTAAAGACACTATACTCTGAGCATAATAACCCTATTGAAATCTATATACATAGCAGATGATAATGGTATGGGCTAATCAACCATTAACTATGTATACACTCATTACACTATAAGTCAGTAACTTCCTAAAAGCGTGTCTAGAGGGCAATGGTGGTCCCAAATCAGACAGTGAGGACACAGGTAGGCATAAAGGTGAAAAAGGGGGAGTAACCCTCCATGCTCAAGGGACTGAGTCATTGGTCAGGCATAAGGGCTGAGACTATAATCGAGTGATGTCAACGTTTCATTACTGAACCCCAAGGGATATTATCGTTAAGCCCTATCATATGTGTAGAAAGGCGATAAATCCAACGTTGTTCCTTTTCGAAAAGCGCTTGCTGTATAGTAGGACTTTGCCTCAATTGCTCAATAATTGTCCAACTCAAATCATTTGTAGTGTGATTTTGCTGTAAAAAATGATCAGTAAGTTTTGTAGTGTTTTTTCGGCATCGGATATTGCTCCTGTGCTCACATATTCGTTGTTTAATCTTACGCGTAGTCATACCCACATACCTGGAACCGCACGGGCAAGTAATCAAATAAACCACGTTTGCGGAATTGCAGTTGGTATGGGCCTTTTGTGACCATATTTTTCCAGTTTCAAGTTCCAGGTACTTGGTAGCGATAGTCAAATGGCACACGCTGCACGCCCCACATGGGAAATGACCTGTCACAGGAGGAAGTCCCCAGGCATTCAGGACTGAACGATTTTCTTCCCTTTCTGGTAAACTGGGCCGCGTATGTACTACGGTATCCTTAATGCTCCTTGCTCTTTTGAAAGAGAAGAGCGGTTTTTCCCACTTGTGATTATTACTCTCCAGGATTCTCCAGTGCTTCCTTATTGATTTACTGACAGCATTAGAAGCCACATTGTACGTAGTAACGCATGTAAGTGGTATTTCCACTGAACTTCTGGGATTTTCCTCCAGAAGGGCTTCCCTGTGTTGGTTCCTGGCCCTCTTGCAGCTTCTTTTTAAAATACTGTCGGGGTACCCCCGCTTCTGGAGTTTGATTGTAAGGTCCTCTGCCTGGGATCTAAAATTCGTCAATTCGCTACAATTGCGTCTGAGGCGGAGGTATTGGCCGAAGGGGAGGTTTTCCCGCAGCGGTCGCGGGTGGAAGCTGGAAAAATGCAGCAAGTTGTTTTTTGCTGTCGGTTTGTGGTGTGTCTTGGTCTGTAGTTGATTCCCAACTTTCATGATAACTACATCCAGGAAGACCATCTCATCCTTCTTATAAGAGTAGGTGAATTTTAAGTTCGGATCGCATGTATTTATCCACCCAAAGAACTCCAAAAGGACATCTTCAGTCCCATGCCAGATGATAAACACGTCGTCTATGTACCTCTTCCAAAAGGAAACAAAGGACGCGTAAGGATTATGGGCTGATAAGATGTATTTACACTCAAAATCGTGCACATACAGCCCGGCTACACTTGGGGCAAATGTACTGCCCATCGAAGTGCCCGTAGACTGTAAATAAAGCTCTCCCTTGTATTCAAAGTAATTCCTTTTCAAGGCGAGGGTGGCACAAGCGATCACGAATTCCTTCGGGTTACAAAATCCCAAGGTGCTGTCTCCAAAACCTCTTTGAGAACCTTGATGGTGTCATCCTGCGGAATGCAGGTATAGAGGCTTTCGATATCTAATGAGACCAGGAAAGTAGATTCATTGGTAATGTCAATATCCTGTAATAAGGATAATAAGTTTTTAGTGTCTTTAAGGTAAGTACTAGTTGCCTGGATCAAGGGTTTCAGAAAGAAATCGCAGTACCGCGACAAAGGTTCGAGGAGGGAGCCAATGCCCGACACAATTGGACGTCCTGGAGGGGGCATTCTGTTCTTATGCGTTTTTGGCAGTGTGTAGAAGTATGGAATAACACCCCTGCTTGTTGTCAAAAAATCAGCTTCATGTTTGGTAATGTGTCCATTAGTTTCAGCCTCCTCTACCATGTCTGTAATCATAGATTTTAGGTGTGGAGTGGGATCCGTATCAAGACGAGTGTAGTTGGCCTGGTCACTCAGAAGTCGTCTACACTCAGTATCATATGCCACCGCATCTTGAATCACAACACCACCCCCCTTGTCTGCTGATTTTATGACAATGGTGGTGTTGGACTGTAATGATTGAAGTGCACGAAATTCTTCTGCACGCATGTTTTTGAAGACGACCGTCTCCTGAAAAGACTCAATATCATTAAACACAGCCTGTTCAAAGGCTGTGATTTCAGGTGGAACCGCATGAGGTGGAGGAGTAAAAGTTGATTTCAACCTTAGGCCTGAATCCCCATTTAGTCATTTAGAATTCATATCGTTTCAGTACAGAGTTGTTTCAAGTAAATAACAACTTTATTACTAAGCGCTTTAAGTCCCGACCTTTGCAGTCTAGTCTTTGAAGTCACGTGTCCTGGACGCACCGCGTTCGGTGGTTTACGCACGGGTCACGTGATTGAGAATCGGCATTTCTTTCTCCAGCTGAAACATCGTAGTAACATTCGGGTCCGAGGTTTGGCACCGATAGGTTGTGTGCGGGAGAGTGCTGTTTTGGAAGTAAGTAGGCTGGGGGTTTCCGGGGTGGTGATTGTTACTTTGACACGAGGTTCACCGGTAACTCACCGGAGATTCTCTAGAAACTTACTTCCTTTTTATCTTGTATAGATTCCACCAGCATCTCTAACCCCCTCCCGGACCCATGACGTGAAGCTAGTAGTTTCTTCACGTAAGCCCTAATTTCTCCATGTTTTGAAAAGCTGCCTTTGGATTTTAACAAACGCGTGCACACTTTATCCGCGTTTTTAACGGGTTTGTCACTATATTCCAAGTTTGTTGCATAATTGAGAATGCTTCTATTACGCTCACTAAGTAAAGCGTTAAATGTTACTAGTATTTATCTAGTAATAATGACCCCTCCGGAGACAAATAGACACGGAGTGGCGGTATGTCTGACACGTTTGCCTGATTGAAAGGTGTACGTGATACAATCACGCTGTGGCAATTAATAGCACAAGGTTTCTTAAACATTTTAGACCTCCAGAATACCTGGCAAGAAATACCACTGAACTTACAAAACTGTTGTATTTGTGTTTTCTTACAGAGTTCTTTGGCTTTTTGGAATCCCAGAAGGCCCTATGGTAAAACCGTGAGTTTTACCATCCATATACCTCCACTGGTTAGGGTACACCTTAGCGAGTGTACACCGCCGTGGAGGCCTGGTCCTGATGAAAGCTTTGTAAATTACACATTATAAGCAGAAACATGTTGACCATTGATCACTTTTAAATCAATCTGGATGCGCCTGGTCAATTTAGCTAGGCACCTAGTGTCCATTTCACTTGTTTTTAATGTTACCTGGTTTTCCACCAATAAAATTGATTTGGGATTAAACCAGATATCTTTTAACTTGCACTACCTTCACTGTTGCACTGACACTACCCCAACAAAATACCCGCTCCGCTGTAATTCAGGCGTCGTAGCACACCAGGGAGGCACTCGGCCTCTCTGGTGGGAACCCAATGATGAAGCATGTCACCAACTAGGTTGGTGAGTGAGGGTTCTTTTAAATAAGAGGTTTTTCCTCGTGCTACGTTCCCCATCGTCCCTTTTCTACTCACTCTTTTGTTGTTATTGAATTCATACGTTAGGGGAATAAGAGTGACCCTCTCCCTCTCTCTCTTGTTGATATTATAGATTTAGCAGCGTACAGCTGCGAGAGTATTTTCTTTACCTACAATACTAGTGACCCCGTTTGGCAGTAACATGGAGAACTTAGGCCTTTCATATTCTAAAGAAGAGGTTGATGCCCTTTTGGCAGATTCTTCCCTTTTCTCAGACCCCTCGATTGCTCAGACAATCTCTCAAACTACAGAGTGGGAGAAACTTACCGATCAGAAAAGAAACCGTATCAGGACTATTTTACATGGTACGATACTCACTGAGTATCTACGGAACAACGTGGCACCAAAGGGCCTTTTGGTGACTAATGCCCCGCGCATTTTTCTGGAAGATCCCCAGTTTAGAAAGGAATGGGCCCAGATCGCGTGGCATTGTACCCGCGACTGGCTGGTGCTTATAATAAAGACAGCTCTTCGTTTATCTGAAGCAATGTTAATAGAAATTCAATTAACTGAGACACACTTCAGAACAACACTCACGGGATACAAAAAGAGGCTGGATGAATTAAATAAGGAGGTTAATGAGTACAAAGATACCTTGACCCAGTCCAAGGCACATAACTTTCAGAAGGACCTTAAGCGGTTCTCATACACTAAAATCTATCCATATGCCAATCCCGATTATGTCCCTCCACCAAGGAACACATATAGTACAGATGGCTCAGATGACGATGCATCAACAACTAGTGGGTCAAGTGGGGACAGTTTCAAACCCAGTCACCGAGGGAGAGGTAGGAACAGAAGGCAACAATACCAGCAACCATGGCAACCTTTTCCGCTGGCTAGGGGAGGGGTTTTCAGAATCCTTTCCAACCACCACAGTTCCAGCAGATGATGGGTTGGAATCCAAATTTTGTGCCACATCCACAATTCCAACAAAATATGTATCGCCCTCCTTTTTTAGAGAGAGGCCGGAGAGGACGCGGCAAAAGAAGAGGTACGAACCAAGTGCACTGGGAACACGAAGTAGTGGGCGACAACACACGGAGCAAGGCGCGGGAGCAGCAAGCAGGCCCCAGCAACCAGAGAGTTTAATCACCAACCTCTCCTCTGTCGTCCTTACAGAAGATGAAAACTCAGTCTTAGAGAAGGGTTTAGGTTTTGTACCCACGGCACGCCTCGATCGTTTTAAGCTCCATTGTGAACTGGCCGGTTTTTTCCGCAAATTGAAACTCAAGAGTTTTTTGAGAAACAAAACAAGGATGGTACCCAGGTTTTCACTGGGGATTCAGGCCTAAGGTTGAAATCAACTTTTACTCCTCCACCTCATGCGGTTCCACCTGAAATCACAGCCTTTGAACAGGCTGTGTTTAATGATATTGAGTCTTTTCAGGAGACGGTCGTCTTCAAAAACATGCGTGCAGAAGAATTTCGTGCACTTCAATCATTACAGTCCAACACCACCATTGTCATAAAATCAGCAGACAAGGGGGGTGGTGTTGTGATTCAAGATGCGGTGGCATATGATACTGAGTGTAGACGACTTCTGAGTGACCAGGCCAACTACACTCGTCTTGATACGGATCCCACTCCACACCTAAAATCTATGATTACAGACATGGTAGAGGAGGCTGAAACTAATGGACACATTACCAAACATGAAGCTGATTTTTTGACAACAAGCAGGGGTGTTATTCCATACTTCTACACACTGCCAAAAACGCATAAGAACAGAATGCCCCCTCCAGGACGTCCAATTGTGTCGGGCATTGGCTCCCTCCTCGAACCTTTGTCGCGGTACTGCGATTTCTTTCTGAAACCCTTGATCCAGGCAACTAGTACTTACCTTAAAGACACTAAAAACTTATTATCCTTATTACAGGATATTGACATTACCAATGAATCTACTTTCCTGGTCTCATTAGATATCGAAAGCCTCTATACCTGCATTCCGCAGGATGACACCATCAAGGTTCTCAAAGAGGTTTTGGAGACAGCACCTTGGGATTTTGTAACCCCGAAGGAATTCGTGATCGCTTGTGCCACCCTCGCCTTGAAAAGGAATTACTTTGAATACAAGGGAGAGCTTTATTTACAGTCTACGGGCACTTCGATGGGCAGTACATTTGCCCCAAGTGTAGCCGGGCTGTATGTGCACGATTTTGAGTGTAAATACATCTTATCAGCCCATAATCCTTACGCGTCCTTTGTTTCCTTTTGGAAGAGGTACATAGACGACGTGTTTATCATCTGGCATGGGACTGAAGATGTCCTTTTGGAGTTCTTTGGGTGGATAAATACATGCGATCCGAACTTAAAATTCACCTACTCTTATAAGAAGGATGAGATGGTCTTCCTGGATGTAGTTATCATGAAAGTTGGGAATCAACTACAGACCAAGACACACCACAAACCGACAGCAAAAAACAACTTGCTGCATTTTTCCAGCTTCCACCCGCGACCGCTGCGGGAAAACCTCCCCTTCGGCCAATACCTCCACCTCAGACGCAATTGTAACGAATTGACGAATTTTAGATCCCAGGCAGAGGACCTTACAATCAAACTCCAGAAGCGGGGTACCCCGACAGTATTTTAAAAAGAAGCTGCAAGAGGGCCAGGAACCAACACAGGGAAGCCCTTCTGGAGGAAAATCCCAGAAGTTCAGTGGAAATACCACTTACATGCGTTACAACGTACAATGTGGCTTCTAATGCTGTCAGTAAATCAATAAGGAAGCACTGGAGAATCCTGGAGAGTAATAATCACAAGTGGGAAAAACCGCTCTTCTCTTTCAAAAGAGCAAGGAGCATTAAGGATACCGTAGTACATACGCGGCCCAGTTTACCAGAAAGGGAAGAAAATCGTTCAGTCCTGAATGCCTGGGGACTTCCTCCTGTGACAGGTCATTTCCCATGTGGGGCGTGCAGCGTGTGCCATTTGACTATCGCTACCAAGTACCTGGAACTTGAAACTGGAAAAATATGGTCACAAAAGGCCCATACCAACTGCAATTCCGCAAACGTGGTTTATTTGATTACTTGCCCGTGCGGTTCCAGGTATGTGGGTATGACTACGCGTAAGATTAAACAACGAATATGTGAGCACAGGAGCAATATCCGATGCCGAAAAAACACTACAAAACTTACTGATCATTTTTTACAGCAAAATCACACTACAAATGATTTGAGTTGGACAATTATTGAGCAATTGAGGCAAAGTCCTACTATACAGCAAGCGCTTTTCGAAAAGGAACAACGTTGGATTTATCGCCTTTCTACACATATGATAGGGCTTAACGATAATATCCCTTGGGGTTCAGTAATGAAACGTTGACATCACTCGATTATAGTCTCAGCCCTTATGCCTGACCAATGACTCAGTCCCTTGAGCATGGAGGGTTACTCCCCCTTTTTCACCTTTATGCCTACCTGTGTCCTCACTGTCTGATTTGGGACCACCATTGCCCTCTAGACACGCTTTTAGGAAGTTACTGACTTATAGTGTAATGAGTGTATACATAGTTAATGGTTGATTAGCCCATACCATTATCATCTGCTATGTATATAGATTTCAATAGGGTTATTATGCTCAGAGTATAGTGTCTTTAATATTTTCCGATACTTGTGTGTCATTATTATTTGGTTTCACAAGTACCATTTGACCCCATACTTTATCTATTTCTATCACAGTTTACTTAAATTAGTCATTTAGAATTCATATCGTTTCAGTACAGAGTTGTTTCAAGTAAATAACAACTTTATTACTAAGCGCTTTAAGTCCCGACCTTTGCAGTCTAGTCTTTGAAGTCACGTGTCCTGGACGCACCGCGTTCGGTGGTTTACGCACGGGTCACGTGATTGAGAATCGGCATTTCTTTCTCCAGCTGAAACATCGTAGTAACATTCGGGTCCGAGGTTTGGCACCGATAGGTTGTGTGCGGGAGAGTGCTGTTTTGGAAGTAAGTAGGCTGGGGGTTTCCGGGGTGGTGATTGTTACTTTGACACGAGGTTCACCGGTAACTCACCGGAGATTCTCTAGAAACTTACTTCCTTTTTATCTTGTATAGATTCCACCAGCATCTCTAACCCCCTCCCGGACCCATGACGTGAAGCTAGTAGTTTCTTCACGTAAGCCCTAATTTCTCCATGTTTTGAAAAGCTGCCTTTGGATTTTAACAAACGCGTGCACACTTTATCCGCGTTTTTAACGGGTTTGTCACTATATTCCAAGTTTGTTGCATAATTGAGAATGCTTCTATTACGCTCACTAAGTAAAGCGTTAAATGTTACTAGTATTTATCTAGTAATAATGACCCCTCCGGAGACAAATAGACACGGAGTGGCGGTATGTCTGACACGTTTGCCTGATTGAAAGGTGTACGTGATACAATCACGCTGTGGCAATTAATAGCACAAGGTTTCTTAAACATTTTAGACCTCCAGAATACCTGGCAAGAAATACCACTGAACTTACAAAACTGTTGTATTTGTGTTTTCTTACAGAGTTCTTTGGCTTTTGGAATCCCAGAAGGCCCTATGGTAAAACCGTGAGTTTTACCATCCATATACCTCCACTGGTTAGGGTACACCTTAGCGAGTGTACACCGCCGTGGAGGCCTGGTCCTGATGAAAGCTTTGTAAATTACACATTATAAGCAGAAACATGTTGACCATTGATCACTTTTAAATCAATCTGGATGCGCCTGGTCAATTTAGCTAGGCACCTAGTGTCCATTTCACTTGTTTTTAATGTTACCTGGTTTTCCACCAATAAAATTGATTTGGGATTAAACCAGATATCTTTTAACTTGCACTACCTTCACTATTGCACTGACACTACCCCAACAAAATACCCGCTCCGCTGTAATTCAGGCGTCGTAGCACACCAGGGAGGCACTCGGCCTCTCTGGTGGGAACCCAATGATGAAGCATGTCACCAACTAGGTTGGTGAGTGAGGGTTCTTTTAAATAAGAGGTTTTTCCTCGTGCTACGTTCCCCATCGTCCCTTTTCTACTCACTCTTTGGATAGCTATAGTAGTCATCATCATGTTCCACTTCTTTTGGAGAGACTCAATGAGGCAAGATTTTAGTTTTTCTTCGATTATGCTACAACCAATTATCATCTGGCTTGAGGGCAATAGATTTAGGTCGATTCAGGAGGAGCAGGACTCGGAGGAGTGGACTGAAATGCAGAGAGCTGAAACTCATATAAGGCAATAAAATACGAAGACGTGGTGGATTTGTTGTGATTTGAAGTTTCCAAACAGAAAGACAGACACACAAATAGAAGTAAATAAGGGAGAACCACAGTAAGAAGTGGAAGCCTAGTTGTCAGGGAAGTATAGCTCGTCCTCAAACTCTGGAGGTTCAACCAGAAGTAGGTAATCAGCATCCAACACGCTACTTCCGTCACCTGAGCCGCTGTCCTCATCTTCCTGCGTTGATTCATGTATTGTGTAATTCGGTGGTATAAATTGCTGATTCATTTTGATCATGGTTAACCTCTCAACATTTTTGGGTGAGAGACTGGTCCTTTTCACTGTTACAATGGAACCAGCAGCACTGAAAACACGTTCAGAAGAGACACTTGCGACAGGGCAAGCCAGATAGTTTATCGCCAGCCTGCTGAGCACTGGCCATTGGCCCCTTTTGCCATACCAATACCGCAATGGGTTTTGATCAATGTAGACAACTGTTGGGTCATCCAGGTAGGCCTGGACCATTCTGTCAATGTTCAGGGGTGCTAAACTTAGTGCGGCCTCTTTTGTCTTTGCATCAGCACTGGACCTAGCAAGTCCTTGCTGTAAATACCAATCCTGTGCCGTTTGTACTGGGGCTGATGAGCCGGTTATTGCTGTTGTCGATAGTGTTGGTGACAGTTTTGAACCAAATGCACTGCCCACAGGCTCTGAAGTTGAACTTGACGCCGGATGCTCTGCTGCAGTACTTGACGTGGGTTTGAGGCCTTTAATTACCAGCCGTTCATTTTCCAATGTACTGGCTGCCTCAGCTATCCAAGTTTTGTACCGGGCAACATCCACTTCTGAAAAAGGGAGTAATGTCTTACTGTGCAGTGCCGATTTGTACCGTGGATCCAGAATTGTGGCACAAATGTAATGTTGTTGTGACACAATCTTATTTTGCACCCTTGCATTTTCACTTAAGCGACATGATAAGATCTCCACCAACTCATATGCTTCTTTTTCCCTCCACACCTTTGTACCCTTCACACACCCGCATCAGCTGTTGCTCTAGCATGTGCAACAATGGGATAGCTTGGCCCATAGTACAGTCCTCCTTGCTGACTTCACGTGTGAAGACCTCGAAAGGAAGAAGCATCTCTGTAAGAGATTTAACTAGGCACCATTGGTCCATCTGAAGGGTCATGCCTTTCACAGTAGCATCCGCCCTTTGCATGACATATTCATTGATTGGTCTGTACTGCTCAAACAGACGGTCAAGCATGTAATACGTTGAGTTCCAACGTGTTGCCACCTCCTGGATGAGTGCTTTGACTGTCATTCTATAGTCACGTTGAATGATCCTCAGCTGCTTCCGGGCTTTAAAAGAATGGCTGAAATGCGTGCATATTCTGTGGCAGGTGGTCAGTAAGTTGCTGACTATGGGTTCTTTTTCAGAAAGTCTTGAACTATAATGTTAATGCAGTGCGCCAAACACGGGACCCTGAAATACTCACCAAGCGTCATGGCCTTAAGTATATTACTGCCATTATCCGTGGCAACAAAACCAATGTGAAGCCCTCTGGGCGCAGCCATTCAAAGACCTTGCTGTTAAACTCTTCCAAAATGTTTTCAGCAGTATGAGATTTCTCCATGGCGAACATGGCTACAGTTGCATGTTTCTGAGAAGCATTAAAAATTGCAGCTGTGTCAACAGCACCTACTTCAGATAGCTTGTCTCAAACCCCCACAAAAGAGACCCAGTGTGCAGTGATGCACATGTAATCAGTGGCTTGGCAACTGGTCCACATGTCTGTTGTCAGGTGGATTTTGTGAACAGCACTCTGCTGCAAAGCTTGTCCAACCAATTCCAGCACATCGTGATGTAGTGCTGGAACAGCAACTCGGGCGAAATAGGATCGGCTGGAAACCTTCCATTTAGGGCAGATGGCTGACACAAATTCAAGGAAACCCACCCCTTCCACAAATGAAAAAGGCAGAAGGTCCAGCGCTAACATTTTTGCCAGCTTCGCATTGTACAACCGTGCCGTTGGGTGGTTGCGTTGGTACTGCCCCTCCGACCTAAGCATGCTGTCAATGGTAGGCTGGAATATTTTCCTTTGTGGTGCACCTTTCTTCTTGAACCCAGCTAGGCTCAACGACGCTGCACTTTTGCTCATTGCAGTGCCCGGTTGCCTTTGTGTCTCATGTTGACTCTTACTACGGTGCCACTCAGATGTTGCTGAGGATGTGTGCGTTACCAGTACACTGCTGGGGGTAGGGCTAGAAATGTCTCCCTCTTGTTGACCTTCCACCGCAATCATATCTTCCCCTAATTCTTCATCCCCAACAACAGCAATGGGTCCAGTTTTCCTTTTTCTAAGTGAAGTAGGTGAGCCTCCCACTTGATAGTGTGGTGTTTTTTTAGATGACTTGTTTGTCCTCCGGTACCATAGTTTGTACCAAGTTTACCCCGCTTAACAGGCTGCCGACAAATTGAGCATATAGCAATGTTCTCCTCCTTACTGCTAACCGAAAAGAAGTCCCAAACTGGGGAGGAGAACTTTCTGCTGCTGCTGAAGGTGCCACTTTCAATACCAGATGAAATGGAGGGTGTGCATGGAATTTGACTCTGTGCACTTACATTACCACCACCTACTGAGGTGGTGGTTGAGCTGGATGTAGGTCCCTGCCGGACCTTTGCAAAGGCAAATATGGAAGCTGGAGGTCGTGTTGGCGTTACCTGTGTTGGTGGTATCCGTGCTACATCCCTCGCAGTGATTTGGGATAGTCTAATAATGTTGGTCTCCATCTCCGCAGGCCCAGGAGTGATGTTCGTGATGACTGGCTCTTCATCATCATCATCATCATTAACCCCCTCGTCTACATCTACCTCCATAACTGTAAGGCTTTCTGGAACCTTCCTTTTCACTAGCCTTGTCTTGTGGCGTGCATCACTCTCAGGCTGAGCTGGTGGCTTCCAAGTGGCATCTAGATCATCAGAAGCGGGGCTTGAAGAAGAAGTTGATGGACTAACCCTCATTTTCCTTGCTGGGGGTATGGAAGACAATGGATCTTCTGGAACAGTGGCTTGCTCCTCTTCGTCTGCAAAAAGCTCGATTTCCTGAACTGCCCCTACTTTAGGTGGAACAACTACTATTGTGGGCTGTGGTTCCGGTTGTGGTTCCGGCTGCGGCTGTGGTTGTGGCTGTGGTTCCGGCTGTGGTTGCGGTTCCGGCTGCGGCTCTGGCTGCGGCTGGGGTTGCGGCTGGGGTTGCGGCTGGGGTTGCGGCTGGGGTTGCCCACTTATCTGCTGAGTTTCCGCCTGCGAGTGCGTGGATTGGGTACTACTTTGCGATAATGACATTTCAACATCACTGGTCGTTAGTAGACTGGCTACCTCTGCCACAGTCATGGGCTTAGGCCTAGGTTGCTGGGGTGGGCCCACTGATGCAGAGGTGCTGCTCCCAGCTTGGTCCCCGCTGGACACCGCTGCTGCAGGCGTAAGTTTTTTTACCAAAAACACATCGGCCGGCACACCAGTCTTGGCAAGTGCCACTTCCTTCTTCTGTCCCTTCTTCTCACTGGCAACTTTCTTGCTACTGGAGGACCTGGTACCTTTCTTTGGGGCCATCTTCTTCAGATGTCAGCAGGACACAGGTGCACAAGTTGCAGAGATGTCTGTGGTCACACGTGGACGTGACGCGCAGCAGGACTTCTGCCTGGCAGTACAACGGGTGATGATGACACCTCCTCCTCTGTCTTTTTGTGCACCTAAAAGCAAAGAAGCCAGGAGAAGAACATCAGTGAAATGTTGCATTTGTTGTTGTGGTTCAATTACTAGCAGTACAAACAAACAAATAAAAGATATAAATTAGTGTAGCCATTTGTGAGACTGTCAACAAGGGCTTTCATGGTATACTGTGTACACTGTCAGGAAGGATAGGAAAGAAGAGGAACAACAACCAAAATACAAATGTAATAGAAGTGGACCCTGTTTGGCATTAAATTATTTGCTTAGTCATCACATCATTCAGGGAGCTGCAGCTGGCAAAGGGGATGGATGCAAGCAGTAAGCCAAAAGGAAAACTATGCAGGCATAAATGGCAAAAGCAGCACACTTAGTTAACTCCCACCAGAAATGGCCACCAGCCACATGGACACTCACAAATCACAAGCAACAAGCATGAGGCCTGGAAAACAATGTACTGAAAACAGGCCTACGATATCCAGGCAAAGGCTGCATGGTAAACCACACTGCTTTGCCTGTAATGCAATAAAATGCAAAAACGAAAATACACAGGGCTAAACAAGGCCTGCAACACACCACACACAACTAAGGCATGTATTTAACACACCCCAAAAAACTGAAATACACCCAAAAATCCACATTTTGCAATTCAATCCAATGCCATCCATGTGCCCTAAATGATGTTTAAATTGAACAGAACACACAGAAACAGTTGTTTCATGCACCCCTGACTACCTCTGGGCCCACTGGATGAAAGGCCTGTTGGCAGACTAGGCTACAAGCTTGCAGGCCTATGGATAAAGCACACTACCGGCCTTCAAAATGGCCACCAGCCTCATGGCCAGGCACACAACAACAAGAAACTGAAGACAGACAATGCAGGCCAATGGCAAAAAGCACACTGCCTGGCTTCAAAATGGCCGCCAGCCTCATGGCCAGGCCCACAACAACAAGAAACTAAAGACAGACAATGCAGGCCTATGGCAAAAAGCACACTGCCTGGCATCAAAATGGCCGCCAGCCTCATGTGCAGGCCCACAACAACAAGAAACTAAAGACAGACAATGCAGGCATATGGCAAAAAGCACACTGCCTGGCTTCAAAATGGCCGCCAGCCTCATGGCCAGGCCCACAACAACAAGAAACTAAAGACAGACAATGCCGGCCTATGGCAAAAAGCACACTGCCTGGCTTCAAAATGCCCACCAGCCTCATGGCCAGGCCCACAACAACAAGAAACTAAAGACAGACAATGCAGGCCTATGTCAAAAAGCACACTGCCTGACTTCAAAATGGCCGCCAGCCTCATGTGCAGGCCCACAACAACAAGAAACTAAAGACAGACAATGGAGGCATATGGCAAAAAGCACACTGCCTGGCTTCAAAATGGCCGCCAGCCTCATGGCCAGGCCCACAACAACAAGAAACTAAAGACAGACAATGCCGGCCTATGGAAAAAAGCACACTGCCTGGCTTCAAAATGGCCACCAGCCTCATGGCCAGGCCCACAACAACAAGAAACTAAAGACAGACAATGCAGGCCTATGGCAAAAAGCACACTGCCTGGCTTCAAAATGGCCACCAGCTTCATGTGCAGGCCCACAACAACAAGAAACTAAAGACAGACAATGGAGGCATATGGCAAAAAGCACACTGCCTGGCTTCAAAATGGCCGCCAGCCTCATGGCCAGGCCCACAACAACAAGAAACTAAAGACAGACAATGCAGGCCTTTGGCAAAAAGCACACTGCCTGGCTTCAAAATGGCCACCAGCCTCATGGCCAGGCCCACAACAACAAGAAACTGAAGACAGACAATGCAGGCCTATGGCAAAAAGCACACTGCCTGGCTTCAAAATGGCCACCAGCCTCATGGCCAGGCCCACAACAACAAGAAACTAAAGACAGACAATGCAGGCCTATGGCAAAAAGCACACTGCCTGGCTTCAAAATGGCCGCCAGCCTCATGGCCCGGCCCACAACAACAAGAAACTAAAGACAGACAATGCAGGCCTATGGCAAAAAGCACACTGCCTGGCTTCAAAATGGCCACCAGCCTCATGGCAAGCCCACAACAACAAGAAACTGAAGACAGACAATGCAGGCCTATGGCAAAAAGCACACTGCCTGGCTTCAAAATGGCCACCAGCCTCATGGCCAGGCCCACAACAACAAGAAACTAAAGACAGACAATGCAGGCCTATGGCAAAAAGCACACTGCCTGGCTTCAAAATAGCCGCCAGCCTCATGGCCAGGCCCACAACAACAAAAAACTGAAGACAGACAATGCAGGCCTATGGCAAAAAGCACACTGCCTGGCTTCAAAATGGCCGCCAGCCTCATGGCCAGGCCCACAACAACAAGAAACTGAAGACAGACAATGCAGGCCCATGGCAAAAAGCACACTGCCTGGCTTCAAAATGGCCGCCAGCCTCATGGCCAGGCCCACAACAAGAAGCCTAGGCCACAAAGGGAAACACATGCAGGCCTTAGTATATGGCTAAAGCAGCACACTTATAACTCCCACCAGAAATGGCTACCAGCCACATGGACACTCACAAATCACAAGCAACAAGCAGGAGGCCTGGAAAACAATGTACTGAAAACAGGCCTATAATAGCCAGGCAAAGGCTGCATGGTAAACCACCCTGCTTTTGCTTTGCCTGTAATGCAATAAAATGCAAAAACGAAAATACACAGGGCTAAACAAGGCCTGCAGCACACCACACACCACACACAACTAAGGCATGTATTTAACACACAGCCCAAAAAACTGAAATACACCCCAAAAAAACACATTTTCCAATTCAATCCAATGCCATCCATGCCCCCTAAATGATGTTTGAAATTAATAAATACATCACACAGCAATCCATGACCCATGACTAGCTCTGGACCTACTGGCTACCCACAACGATTTATTTTTAAAAATGATGAAAAGTACCAAAAATGAAGTTGCAGCAACTGCAATGCCCCAATCAAACAACACCAACTTACTTGTACAATCTCAAATTCCAAAATCCTCAAATCCAATGATAATGATGCAGCAGACACAAAGAGTGATCCTTCCAGCTCAAATCCAAGTGAAAAATGAACAGGAGATGGACAAAGCACTGGGAGGAGCCTGCTGGACAGGAACAGGAAGTAGGAGACTCTGTGGCACTTCCTCCCTCTCCCCCCAAAAAAATTTGACCAAAAAGGACAGCCAAATATCAATCTGAGGTTTATTTTCCAGCCAAATCATCAATTTATAGAAGGTTTGATGCTGCTTGCGATGTTATTGTTCTCCAGATTGAAAATTTTGCGTGTTCGGGATCGCGAGCTGTACAAAAATATCGCCGGATGTCCGATGGCGCGCCCGAATGATGTGTTCGCGGTCGCAATCTCTCTCGCGGTGCACAATGGCGCGGCGAATGACGTGTTCGCGATCGCACACTCTCGCGTTGTCCGATGGCGCGGCGAATGACGTGTTCGCAATCGCAAACTCTCGCGGGATAACGCGGCCAGCTACCGAAATCTCGTGGCGCAGGCGAACGGATAGGAAAACCCGTCGGCGAACGCAGGAATCCCGGTAAGTCGCTGTCGCGCGCTAGAACGCATTTTTAAAGCGCGACAAGAAAATAATTCCGCTACGCAGCGGATCGCGGAATTGTTGGCAATTCCGCGTTCTCCGCGGAACGCGAAATTGCCTAAATTCCGCAAATTCCACGAGCGGAGCGGAATTGGATGCCCAGGGTTAGGAAAGACCCAGTGATCGTGTTACTTGCCACTAGAACAGCGGTAAAGGTGGATGGCAAGAAGCATTGGATACATGCTTCCCTCGTAAAACGGGTGCCCCTACCGCTCCCGTATGACAGCTGGGTCAACGATGGCATCGGTGATCAGGAGTGTGAGAAGTTACCACATTTCGTTCCTTTCTCTGACGCCCGAGTGAGGTGGGTGCAGATAGACGAGGAAAGTGATGCAGTTCTGTCTGAGGCAATCCCACCAGAAGTAAGGGCCGCCTCGGATAACACAGTTCCTACCACACCGGAATCTGAGTCTCAATGCCCATCTGATCCTGACCTTTTGCCTCTCTTTGTTGATGAAACGGAGCCTGGAGCTACCAGGTACAATTTGGGACCCCGGAAAAAGGGACGGTGCACCAGCCGAACAGTTTAGGAGTTAGGGAAGGACTTGAGCTTAGGCGCGGGTGCTGTGCCTGAGGTACCTGTATTAGGAAGGGGTGATTGATCTGGTGCACTGCCCGGACACTGGACAGGATAGTTGAGGGCATTGGCCCCGGAGGGAGGGTGCCCTATCCTGAAAGAAGGATTTGTTTTGTCTGCAAGGGTTGCGATCTCGCAGCTCCTCTGTGGGAGTGCTTCACAGCACCATCGTTGATGAACGATAGTAGCCTGCCAGCGAGGCTTTGACGGATGCTGGATGAATTGTGCCACTGGTACTGTGGTTGCAATAAGTGGCTCTAGCTTGTGAATTTCCTTTTTCCCCTTCCTAAACACCGATAGACTGTCCTTGAAGTTGTCCACATGTATCCTTTTGGACGTCTCGTCCCTGACGAGGAGCAGCCCTTTGCGGCTCCGCGTCCTATTTCAAATGATCCTGTTTGGTCCTCTTGGTCCACTAAGAGTAAAGCAGTGTTTATTGCTATAATCTTCCTTTCCCTGCTCATTGTATTTGGGGTGGTTTGGTACTTGGAGGAACAGCACCCTGTGCACGCTTTGATAGGGACAACACCGGTTTCAAACGAACATTTGTTTGTCACACTGGCCCCACATAAGGAGAGACATAGACAGACATATGTGCAGAATGCTTTTGTTCAGATGCTCCATCAGGTACACAGTATCATTAATTCTGCAAATTGCTGGGTGTGTGGTCTACTTCCATCCGTTATGCATAAGAACGATCTGTTAGTCTCGTTGCCCCTGTCATACTTGGGTAGCTGTGAAACGTGGTTCCAATTGCTCTCTATGGTATATATGCACTATTACGCTGACGCTATGAAAATGGTACAGGCTGATTACGAGGCAGTGTTGGAATACATAGTGGTACACCAGGGATATACCCCCGGACCAGATGGTAAGGAGGGTACCCTGCACCCTGAGGCTTGTATGAATAAATTTGAGGCTTATGCAAACGTCACCTAGTTGCGAAATGAACTGTTAGATGTCCAAGGATTTAATGTCACCGCCTACTTTAAATGTTTTCAGGAACGCAAAATTACAGAGGACAAAGCTATGCCTGTCCCTGTAATAAATTCAACAGCTAGTTTCTGTGTTGAAGGAATAGGGAACATTTCGGTAGGACAGAGTCACTGCAACTACACCTACCGATTGAACACTACCAGCAGCCCACCTCTGCTCACACCTCCTAATGTATACTTCATCTGTGGGGGACAGGCTTACACGTGGCTTCCGAGAGGGTGGTCTGGCCGGTGTTATGTATCCTTTCTCTTGCCTCCCGTTTACATTGCACCGTCCGACTACCACAAGCATCTTAAATTGCAGCGTAGGGATCTTCAGGTACACCGAGTTAGGAGGGTGCTTGATCCAGATGAGATAGATCAGACAGATACCTCTTTGCAGCAATTCACCAACATAATGAAGGGCATTGTGCCATTCTGGGGTCCCATGTTCAATAGTCGTAATATTCGTCGCTTGCCAGGGTAGTTGAGGGTGTTATCAACACAACTGCTGGTATCCTGACCAACATTACAGTTGAGCTCCAGGCCACAAGACTTGTTTCTCTCCAAAACCGGATGGTTTTAGATGTCATCCTGGCTGATAGGGGTGGAGCCTGTCGCGTCATCGGAAGTAGTTGCTGTGTGTATATCCCTGATAGCGCCACTACTGTGTATGCTGCAATACAGAAGTTGCACAAACTTGCCTCAGAAATTCATCAGGATAATGGCTTATGGTCCCTTACAGGATGGCTCTGGGCTCTAGTGACTACATGGGTGTGGAAGATATTACTTGTCCTGATAGCCATTGCAGGGGTTATTTTCACATGCTGTCTATGCATAAATTGTCTCCCAGCCTGCTGCACATATTGCATAAGCAAACTCACTCCCAGTGTTCTGTTGCCCCAACGTGACAATAAGTGCTCCCCCATGATGATGCAAGAAATTCAGTCAATAACGTTAATAGACGAAGGCATATTCGAATATTATGTACAATTTTTGATGTTTGCGTTTGCTTTGTTTTCACCTTGACTAATGGATGGATAGACAATATCCCTCTCCTCTCCTAGAATTGTAAAGACCCTACCGGATAGCAATAAAGCTTTTAGCCACACATACTAAAAGGAGGGTCCGTTAGTTTTGAAATCCCATCCCTACCATATATAATCTCTGTATTATATTATGTTAGCATTATGTGGCTAAATGCATGCCAGTCGCATTCGCGTTATGCAACCCACTGAGTTATCCTCGTAATGTGAAGGCTTTAGTTAGCAAATGTGACTCCATTTTGTTTTTCGTAACCCTTATTAGACTGTTCAGACTGTGCCCGAGTTAAGCCTCATTATTATTATTATTTTCGCTTGCTTCAGCAGAATACTGTATTCCGTTATTATTTCTTCTCTTCGCTCAAGGCTGTTTCTCAATACTAATGAATAGGCCATTCGGCCCTTGTACGTTCGTCCGATTGTGTAGTTTCTGCTCTCACGTTAGGAGATGCTGAGACCCAGCACTGTGGCCTTGGATCCCTGATAACATGTACCCATCTGGCAGGTGTGAGCTCATCCTACTGTGCCTCCTTTGTTCGTGATCAGCCCAGGCTGGTAGTTTTTCATGGTGGGTGGGGTTGCAGACTGCTGGGGAAGAATGATTACTCACTGTAGACTGTTGGGGGGCCAGTCCCTCGACAAGCGCCTTAGGGTGCAGGTAATGACGGACTCCTCTGCAGAGCATTACCAATAAACATGTAAGTGCATATTCTCTACTGTCTGACCGACTCTTCATTCTTGGGAAGGCCTAGCAGGTGGTTGTGAGAAAACCCGGCTGGCCTTAGAGGGCCACTTCCTTCAAATGATCTCATGATTCACACTCCTCAAGTCTACACAAAAGCGAAGATGACCATCGGATTTCTCTGTGATGACCACTGGAGCCACCCAACTAGACGCCTCTACAGGTTCTATTATTCCGTCCTCCAACATGTCATCCAGCATCTTTTTCACCTCCCCTCTGATGGCTACTGGTACCCTCCTCACCTTGTGCTTAGTTGGAATGGCCCCTTTCCTGAGCTTGATTTCATGGACATACCATTTCAACTGAACCAACTCCTCCTTAAACTCCTCCAGAATTTTCTCAATGTCGGGTTCCTTGTTGCAGGGATTCTGCACAAACACAGAACTATGCAGAGGATTATGGGACCTTAGGGCGATATATTTGACCCACCAAATTGCGACTCGCAAATTGCGTCGTATTTTTGACTCGCAATTTGCGACTCGCAAATTGGGATGTACAAGAGTGTCTCAGACACTGTTTGCGATTCCTAATGGGGTCGCAAATTGCATGTCTCATTAATATTAATGAGGCAGGCACAATCTGCGACCACATTAGAAATGGCTACCACTCACAGGGATGGTGGCCTGCTGGGGTCAGCAGACCACCAGGTCTGTTACTGCTTTTAAATAAAGCAGTTTGTTTTAAAAAGCAGCCCATTTTCCTTAAAGGAAATCAGGATGCATTTTTAAAAAAAATAAAAATGAAACTTTTCAGTTTCATTTTTTAAGGGCAGGCAGTGGTCCCTGGGACCACTGCCTGCCCTTAAAAAATATTTTTTGACCCATTCACAAAGGGGAATAGTTTACCACCTACTTGAAGTAGGTGGTAAATTGTGAGTGTTTTGTGACCGCAATTGCAGTCGCAAAACATTCATACATACAAATGCGAGTCGCTATTAGGAAGGGATGCCCTTGGCACGCCCCTTCCTTATAGCGAGTCGAAACCTCATTTTGTGAATCTGTAAGGAGCTGGGTCTTCCTACCACCTTAGTACCCACGTCCCTGGACCGACTAGCTATAGTGTCTCACTTGCTCTCCTACTCACTCACAGAGAAGAAAATGATTAGACACCCCAGAACACTACACTCCCAGATCTCTCAGGAATCGCGGTAACAAGACACACCTTTCGCTCACTCTCTTGTACTTGTCCACAATAAGATCTCACAGACACACAAACTAGTTTACAATATTTATTTTAACTAACGTGCCCTAACATGCAGTATACGTGCCACAACAAGCAGGAAAATGCATAGTACAAATATTGTCAGCATAGCAGCTAGTCCATATATCATGAAGGGAGATGTCATCATAGAAAGACAATGGAGAAAGGACTATAGTCCCTAACCTTTCTCCCCTTGCTAAGAAGAAGTATTATTATTATATAATAGAAGATCTCTGGGCTTTGTCAGCAGATACCTTAGCCTATAGATGGTAGATCTACATGATAGGTGCTGTCTCGCTCTTCTCCCTGGAAAGGTCCCTCTCCAAGTGTGTCTCACCTATTTGTGTACCCACTAAAAACCCAAATATGCTGTCCAAACAACAGCTGCATCGGTATGTTTTGTCTAAGGGCTAAGGTCTGGCCAGAACAAAATAACAAGGGGTACTGTTGTTCGACCTTGCACATAATGTTCAGTCAACATCCCAGGAACATGCAGGGAGTGAACACAGCGATGAGTTCTCCTGTGAAAGCAACCATTGAAAGTATTGCAAAAATAAAGACTTGTAGTAACGTGCGCAAAAGCAGCAGCCAAGCTGCAACGTGCTCATGCTAACTTAGTGAAAAAGGACAATGTCCCAATTGGCCACGTGACATCCTCCTCCACCACTATAACTTGGTTGGGTGCCCTTGGATAAATTATTATATGCAAGTCGAACTGGTGTGTCCACCCCAATATTGGGGGACCACTTTCTGCAACGTGGACTTTGCCCCATATCTCTCTTGACTGAAACCCTATCGGAGCTGAAAAGTATCCTAAAATATCAATGATCTCACCCTGATACCCCATGGGGTTGATATCTTTGGGAGTCAGGGTTACTTCACTCTATTTCTCCAAAAATAAAGATCTGGGAATTATAGTAAACATGGATCCAGAATCCACCAAAAGATTCACTGGTCTATTCATTATGGAAAATGAGGCTAAGGGGCAAACTTTCTGACCCACACATTCCTCTTCACTCTCCACCATCAAAATCCTATCACTGCTAAAGTTCATCCCCAATTCACATACCTTAGTGACTGCTACACTCTCCTTGAAGATCCCTTTACAAATGCGTGCATAATGGCCATGACAACCACACTTGAGGCATTCCTTACTGGTGGTTAAGCAATTCTTCGCATTTTAGGAGATTGTTTTGACACGGCCCCTTTCCTCTGAAACTTTTTCCCACTCTGCCCACCATTATATACTGCTCCCACATGCTTCTCACCAGCCAGCCAACATACAACTGCCGACTGTGAAATCCACACAACCCAACACTCCTGAACTAGCATGACGCTGGTGCATGAGCCAGCACAAGGTAAGAAAATCACCACAGGAATCAACCAGGAAGTCTGTCGGGATTGTTATGGAAAGGGGGAGCCTCCAGAATAGCACTGGCTAAGTTGCAGCAAGGGATATATGATGGGGGACTGGCAGTCCCAGATATTTTGAAATACTACTGGGCTTTCCAGCTCCTGGTTGTGAACGATTGGGTATTTGTTGATCATCATGACCTGACATACAGGGTAGACAGAGCATCCATGGGCCGAGGTGAGTATGAGGAATTTCTTTATGGAAAAGCTAAAAGTGGTCGCCGGCCATGCCACACACACGTAGTAGTGGATATATTGAAGGTGACCACCCAGTTCCTAGGCTGGAAAGGGAAACTAACTGGTTTGATGCCGCTCTGGTACAGCGCAGACCTGTCAGAGCTGGGAGGCTTGAAGGGATTCTGGAAATGGGAGCTCGTTGGTATAGAACATTTGGGAGATGTCTGGAGGAATTAGGCTTATGTCACATTTGCAGAACTGCAGGGGGAGTTCGACCTGGTGGGGTCTGAACAACTCTGGCATATACAGTTAGGACACGGCCTGCAATGTTATTTGCTGGAGGGTGAGCAATTGCCCGATTCCACACCGCTAGAGGACCGAATATTGACTGAGGCCATGCCATACAAGAGAGTGTCACTTATCTAAAAGAAACTAATAAATAACTCTCCTGACTTACTGGGTCCCTTGAGGTCGGCATGGGAGGGGGACCTGGGGGCGCTTGAGGATGATGACTGAGCGGAGGCCCTCCAGGGCCCCCGGGATATAGCTATTAGGGTGCAGTTCAGACTGGTCCAATATAAGGTGCTCCACAGGATTTATTATGCACAGACGCTCCTATATAAAATAGGCGGGGTGGAATCCCCAATGTGCAGGAGGGGCTGCAGGAGCAAAGGTTCCTTTTTTCACATCCTCTGTGGCTGCCAGCTGGTGCACAGCTACTGGGCTAGGGAGACAACAATAATTTCAAGGGTGGTAGAGATGGAGGTTCCCCTTGATGCTAAATGGTTACTCCTCAGGATAAAAGGGGAGCAGGATTGGCTCAGGCGAGACTGGCAGCCGGAGTGGCTAGGCAACATATAGCAAGAGCATGGGGGGCCACTGCCACACTGGTAGACACTCACTGGAAGGCAGACTTGGATTGGTTCAAGACGGCAGACAATGTGGTGTCTAAAACGAGAGGCTGCCCCAAGTAAAGGGAGAAGGTGTAGGGGGCATGGAAGGCATACAGGGGACAGGGCTGACTGAAGACTGTGGGAGGGATTTCAGGTTGGGGCTAGGAAAGGGCGAGATGTGTGCTCCGATCTGATTGGCCATAAAAGCACTGTAACTGTGAGCTTAGACATTGCAGAGGAACTGTTTGAAAACTATCAAGGCACACTGTGTATGTACGGCAATTTCACCATGTTATCATCATATGATATGAGAAGCCTGAGGGTTTTTGTTTTGGTTTTTTAATAAAAAATTATAAAAAAATAAATAGATTGCACCAACTGTTCAAATCCAAAATTAGATATGAGTTTAAGGAATAGGGCAGAGTCTTTACAAAGAGAGTCATCAAAATGGAAATTGAAATCCCCTAAATTGGTAAATTGGGAGGACGTCAAATGAGGTTTCAAGGTCTGGCACCAAGCCTCGGTGAAGTTGCCTCCTGGGACCGGCAGACGATATACCAGGAGACCAGAAACAGTGTACTTGGCTGAAAGTTTAATTCTGTATGGGGCTGCCTCCAGAGAGTCACCTGTACTCTTGGCCACAGGGTTAAGGGTGAGACTAAAGGCCTCACTTGCAATTAGAGCCAAACCGCCCCACCCTCTGGCCCTGGTGATCACATCTAAGAATAATATAACCTGGGGGGACCGCGTCCACCAAATCAGGGACAGGACCCTCATTTGCCCAGGTCTCAGTAAAATAAATAGGCAGTCCAGGGACAATAAATGCATTAAGTCAGAAACCTCAGATTTATGTTTAATAAGGGAGTGACAATTAATTAATGCCCCACGAATACACATCTGATTGTCCACCTCCGCAGCATTATCATTAAAAGATCTATCCTCATCAGACAGGCATACTAAATAAAATCTCTGAGTTAGACTAGGACATACTCTTAGAATATAACATACAATTCTGCTCTACTTCACTGTAAAACAGATTGGGTTTAACTGAACATGCCACCTTAGGGTTTCTGGGACGAAGGTCCACAATTTGGGCATGTTAATATTGCCTTACCTTAAAATAATTATGATGGTATTTAAAACTGCTCCATCTCTGGCCCCTGCCGACATCCAGGTGTAGATGGGCACAGACAGGCTTGCCTTTGGTAAGAGTTTAGTTTTATTTGTTGTTGAAATTAAAATAGAATTATGATATTTTGTAACATCTGGATTTACAGCTTGAAGTATTAGTGTAGTCAATTTGTGTGTTTTGATACTTATGCTATATTTATTTATAGGTAACAATATTTTTGTTTGTGATATTTGTGGTTTCGATATAAGCAGAAATAGTTATTTTAACAAAAATATTTTGGTCATTGATATTTGCATTTATGTTAATTAAGTATACAATGGTGATATTTTTGTAAACAATATTTTTCCCCGATATTTTTGTGAATCAATATTGATTTCGATGATATTATGTTTATGGCAGTGGATGAAATTAAAATATTTTTTCTTGAATTGGTTTTAATAGACAAAAGAAATGAATTAAATAACAAGACAATGACAAGTCAGACTGGGCATATAAAAGGGAATAGTAGAGCATTCTACCACCATAAAACACAATATCTTCATGACTCATGTTTGGGTCTTGTTTTTCTGCTCATAATTGACGAAACTTCACATTCATGCATGAATTCAGTTTGCAATATTTGCAAAAGTTTTTAATTTCCATATGTCTTTGATTTCTCTTTCTCTTTTGAGTGCTATTTTTAATGACAGTTTGAGAAAAGTGCAGGATTCCTATTATCTGAAATAGGTGATCCTAAGTCTTAAGATTTAGGATCTTTGGATTATATTATTATTATTATTAAAATGCTTTTGGCAAAGCAATAGTAATCTGAAGAAGTACACTAGCTGTTCACCAAATCCTCAAATACATGTTTATGGGTAGAGCACCATATGTACAAGGAGATTAGGAAAGTATTGTTTGGACTATATTATAACTCAAATGAAATTGTGATGTACAATACCTAAATCATATAATTTATTATAAGAATAATTGCAGCTAAACTAAATAAGAGTGGCAATGAAATAAGAGAAATGGACATAATACAATATATGGTACTTATAATACTATGTTATTAATTTTTTGTAAATAATTTACATTCCTATATACCATTACCATCCTTATTGTTCTTACCTGTTGCCAACACATTGAAACCCGACCTATTACATGTTGCAATGTCGGTTTGAGCAGTACAATCTGATCAATGACTATGTCATTCAAAGAGGATGGGATGCAGTTGGGAAAGCTATGATCAACAATGCAGAGAAATGCTACCTAGTCAAATGCCTGCTACTCCATTTTGAGGTTTTTAAATGGGATGTTAGCAAGGAGGACAGTAGGACGGGCCAAGCTATCCAATTGTTGCATCTGCTGCAGGACTAACTAAAGAAGGTATCTGAAAGATTCACCCTCACAGGTGTGATTGAAAATACAGAAGAGCATGCCTTATTTGAGATCTTACTCTTTCAATTGGCTTCCAATGCAAGGCTGCAAGACAACATCATCTCATCCAAACGGTACATCTGTGCCACACTACTTGATCCACAGTACAAAAAAATTGTGCCCACTTTCATTCCATTTTCTGAAGGGGGTGGTTCAGCACCAACGACCAACCAGAGGATGCTCCAGGAGTATCTGGATGATCCAAAAGAGGTCTATGTGGATCAAAAAAACAATGATGTATTGTTATGGGAAGATACACCAATAGCCTGAGCTCAGCAGGCTGGCAATAAAGTATCTGGCTTGTCCTGTTATCAGTGTGTCTGCTGAACTTGTGTTCAGTGCACCTGGTGCAGTTGTTACAGTGAGAAGCACCAGCCTCTTGCCTCAAAACATGGAGAGATTGACAATGATAAAAATGAACCAACATTTCATGCCATTCAATTACACCATTTCTGAAACAGCACAGGAGGAGGAGGAGGAGGATTGATCAGAATCAACTGTGTTAGTTGACCAACTTCTGGGTGAACCACCTGAGTTTGAGGATTGAACTCTGCTTCCCGGTCTGATTATGCCAATGCACCATAGAACTTTTTAATTATTTCTCGTTGAACTTCTTTCTTTACAAAAAAGAAAGTAGCTAGTGGAACATTATGTTTGTGTCAGATTTATGCTGTCCCACACTTTTTTAGTTACATATATTGCCAGATTGCAGTTGGACCAGTGTGCAGTGAAGAAGCTGCCACAATTCTTTCATGACATTTGAGGCAATGCCTGACTCCCTTGCATGCCTATCCTTTTTTGCATCACTTAGCAGGGCTGCTCCAGAAGATTGTCTATTTACAAGAAATTCAATATCAAATTCCAATGTGCTGCCTGCATCAAAGATACAATTGTGTACTACTACCTAACCTGCCCATGCTTGGATTGGAAGAAGTAACTACAACTATTGCAACAGTGAGTGAGTGATTGTGAATGATGATTGATTATTCATGTGGTGGCAGACAGTGAGGGAAGGTGTTCAACTGTAGTTTGCAACCTTGATTGAGATGATTTGCAATGTTTGAGGCCTGAATGATGGGTGATCATTTTTCATGGAGGCGATTGACCCTTTCACGGTTAATCAGATTTACTTGCAGGGTACACTCATTTTTTCTGGTTCTTCCGAGGCCAGACCAGTCACTTTAGTTAACAAACAAAAACCAACACAAAATTCTGCAATTCTGTTTCCCTACTTGATCTTTAACAGCAGTGCATGACTCATCTATCTTGCTCATGTCGGGACTGGGACAGAGATTTTTGGAGTCAGAGGGAGGATGGAAGAACTCAGAGCGGGACAACCTCATCAGCAGCTAGAAGAAAGAAGTTATTGACTTCAAAGTGAAATCATGACTCTGAGGCCTAGTACTCAGCTATGTGGAATGGAGAGAGGTGTGTTGATTCGGTAAATGCTGCTGAGTGTGTGTGTTTCACTGGTGGCAAAAGTGAAGCTCCAAGTTCTCTTGTTTTTTGCTCTGCCTCTGAGACTTCTGTGCACACTCCTCATGAGGCTTGCCTTCCTTCTGCCCTTTTCCTTGATTCTATAATACAGTTTCTGTTTTACAATGTGCAGGCCTTCTTGTCTCCTGCATGAATGAAAGGCGAAAGCTGAGCTCAACACAACTGCTTACCTACCAGACCTGTCCAGACAGGCACCCAGGAGTGATGGACATTCCCAAGGAAAATGCAGATTCACCATCGAATTTGGCAATACAGTATCATTTTTCTTTTAACAGTCATATTTTTAGAACTGGGTGAGATCACTCCTCCATAATTTTATTTTTTCAAACCTAGAAGACTGAACATTTAGATAGGGCAGCAGGGCTGTTTGCGATGCATTTAACTGTGCTGTGTCATACTCATTCTTTCATTTCCGTCCACAACAGATTGAGGACAATGATGTGCTGCTCATCGCCAGATAAATCTTGTCCCTGTGTAGTGTTTGTCTTTGTCACACCTTCCCTCAAATCCTCTTTCCCATCCATTCATCAAACCCTTAACCCTCTTCCCCCAGGCTCTGTGATTTATTGAGGTGTGTGACTTAATTTACACCATAAATGGATTACGCACATGGTGGGGCGGATGTGGTGAAAGCGAAACCATCTTACTGCAGAATCTTCTATTAACTAAGCAATAGCCCAGACTGGCCCCATTTACCCACCTACACATAAAAGTGATACATATTTTAGATATCGATGAACATCAGTCCTCAGCATCATCATTCAGGCCTTGTGTTGCTTAAATTCTTAACCTTGTCTACTCCAGACTTTGAATCCACTTTTCATGACTCAAGGATTTCTTAACTTTAGTTTTAATTAAATACTAGCTCCCCATTGCTCAGAAGAAGTTAATATTGCTATTTTTTAATTTACCACTATCAGGTAATCTTTGTTGTGTCATATAGTAATCTGGTCTCAATTCTTTATAAAGCTATGATATAATTTGTCAACCACTAACTCAGTGTTTATATTTCCTTTTAGTTGCCAGCAATGGATAAGCATTCTGATTAATCCTACAGTTGGAGCTCACCTGGGTGGGAATGGGACCTTGCTTGTAAAGTTGTGATGCCTTCCCTGTTAATACTTCATCTATATTCAGGTAAGAGAACTATGGAGTGAAGTGAACTAGTTAAGTTAGTAGTAAGTAGGCAACTAACTGCTACTGCAAATAAGTAATCATTTATCTAGTTTCTTGCAGTGAATATAGGTCAAGGCAGCATCCCCCCAATGGTCAAGATAGTTACTCAGGGTAATAAGACAAGGGTATATAACTAACTATACATAACTGGTAAACACCTTTATAAATAGATTTTAAAAAGCAGGCTTTGCAAAAATGCAGAAGTATAGTTAAAAGTAAAACACAAATAAATTACTTCAGGCATAAAGTGTGGAAAAAAAATATTTCTTCTTTAATTATTTTACAAAAAAAACTTTGACCCAACGCCAACCAATGACCAAGCGAAAGTAAAAAAAAAACACCCAGTCCCAACTCCCTTCCCACCCTCTCCACCCACAACAAGTCCCTCCCACCCATTTTTTTTTAAAAAGGCCTAGATGAGGGCATTGTCCATATGGGTATGGAGCTGGTCCAGGCTCTACTTTTTGCTCTCTTGCTGGCTTTCAATGCAGTCGAGCCTTTACAGGACACAAACCTGAAATTGTCTGTCCGAGCAGGAGGGGGTGACAGCAGTGGCAGTCAGGGCCACTAACAGATGGCGGTGGGGGCGAAGATATAATGGCTGGGAGGCAGGAGGCTGGGGCTGGCTTGATGAACTGGGGTTCGGGTCAGAGGCAGCTACTTTTGCCTCTTCCTCCTCAAGGGCCACTAGCCACCAGTATTCAGACTAGATGGTCTCCAGCCTCTGCAGATGGGCCACTATCTCCTGCCTGGTGGGTGCTGGTTGTGGACCAGCAGGAGTAGCTTTATCGAGAAAAAATAAATAAAAAACAATGGTAAACAATGCTCTGTGCAAACACTTGTTTAAAATTAAGTAGTGGGTGTCACAGTAGCAGTACTGTGCTGGTCCCCTAAGGCCATTGGAATTTGATGTGATTATGATTAGGAGAGTCACAGGGCCAATTTTAGTTTGTTATCCACACATACCTCACATAAAAAGCAGTGACTGGCTGTTAGAAAAAAATTAAGGCAGAAAAACACCAGATTTAAAAAACACTGATTTGATTTTTTCTTTTAAAGACATTTATAGAAACTAAACACACACTTTTAGTGGAAAAATAAAAATAAATTACCTCTCATTAATGAGCAAGACATTATGCGCTATGGAGTACAAGGTGTTGTGCTAAATTAATGGAGGCATGCTAGCCAGCACTTTGGGTACTTTGCTGCTGTCTGCAGTTGGGGCAGCTGTAGTTGACAATTATCTATCTTTAATTCCAATGGCCCTCCTCTTCTCCATATGCCTTTCACTTTCTACCCTTACTCCAAAGAGGCAGATTAATAATAGATACCATACTATGTCACATATAACATCTGGATATTATTATCCTGTCTGCCATAAGTAGATGGTGGGAAAAACGATGCACTGCACTACAGGGAAAGGAACGAGCTATATAGATTGTATTTGGCACGTTCATCACAAGGTTTCTCTTACGCCAAACTTGAAATCAATTGAAATCAAATCAGGCACTTAATCCCACTTTATTCACTGGCCTTGCCCACCACCACAAATTAATTCCAACAAATTAATTCATTGGGCAGTAAAGAAAGGAAACTTGACTTACTCTACTGCAGGGTAAGGCAGAGGGATTAGGCGGTAGGTTTGCTTTCACTATAGAAGAGAGGGTTGTCACTGACCATCGATTTGTCATGTGCCTAAGCTTTGGCTTAGTCAGTCACTGTAATAGACAAAAGTCTAAAGGTAAAAATCTGTAGCGATTACGCTTAGGGAGAATGCAAAACACACACCCTTTAAATCTTTTCCTTGTCTGCTAGTACCCGGGTGTAAATGGAACAGGAGCCCGTGGCACTACATCTCCCAGCAGGCAGTGGGGCGCTACAGAAAGAAACGTCGTAAGTGACGCTGCCCATATTTAAGCCCTTCCTCTTCCTGGGGAAAGTGCTTGACAATCCTTATCCTGGGCTTTGAAGTAGGCGGATGGTGTTTCCCCGCTGGATACTGACCAGAAGAACTGCGACGAGTCTTCAAAAGGAATCGCGATCTCGAGGCAGAATGCTGTTTCTCTGACCCGTTTTCTAGACCTGATCTCCCGATACAGAAAAGAAGTCAGGTAAAACATTCAGGGAGGAGCGCAGGAGCGCTTCCTTCATTCCGTGACTTTTGTTCCTTTCATTTATCATCGGTAACGCTGTGCATATCAAACATTGCTCTTCGCTCGGCACAGAAAACAGTTGAGGAACTCAGACTGTTTGCCAGAGCATTTCCTTTCCTACCGCGATATCGTTTTCACAATAGGAGATATTCAGCGCTGTGAAGTACAAACAGCATATACCACTCAGCACAGAATACGGTTAGGAAATCGTGACCGGGTGCTGGGTAATTATTATTTCTTGCTCCTTTGACAGCTGTACTGCAGTTTTCTGCGGAGTTGGATTGGCTGTCCATATAGTTAACTCTCGCTGTGACTAATACGAGAAACACAGTAGAGAGGTTGCTGCAGGGCTCCTGGTGAGAATGTGCTTAAATTACATTATCTTTGATGTGTGTGTTTTGAATCGTGGTGCTTCTCATGCTTGTTTGTTTTTCTATTTACACTTTAGTTCTACGGCCTAGAAGGGGATCCATTCGGGTTCTTAGACCAGACCAGGGAGGAAAAGTGAATATCTGCAGCACAGTTTGTTATTTTATCCCTTTCCCTTTCCCCGGGGTGCTTCCCTCCGCAGCAGTGTTCTCCAACTCTGTTGGGGGGTGCGTTCAGGGGAATAGGTAAACTCCTCAACTGACCATCGTCCCCGCTGGCCATTGAGAAAAGGTTAGTGGCGTGTGTCCATATTCTTGTGCTGCTGACAAAACCTGACAGATTGTCAAGCCCAAGTCGGACGCCCAGCCTGGACGATGGATACCAACGCGGTATTGTCCTCGCTGTTGGAGAGCCTCACGGCGCTACAGCAAGAGGTACAAATCTCTCGCCTCGAAAATCAGGATCTTAAGAAGGAGATGGGCACATTACGTAGGGAGGTAGCAGGCCTATCCCGTAGGGGTCAAGGGACCGGTTCCTACATAAGAGAAGCCACCTTGCCCCCTCCATCACATACAGTACACTCTCCCTCCTCTATTGCACAAGGGGGTGGGTTTTTCTCAGCTACTCCTACTCCCCCACCAACTACTGATTCCGTCCCTACCGTCCATGTGATCCAAAATACTGGAATACCATTGGCACCTCCAGAACGTTTTTATGGTGATCCAAAGAAATTTGAGACTTTTTTGAATCAGTGCCGACTGCACTTCTTGTGCAAATCTGCAGTATTCCAGAACGAAGCAGCAAAGACAGCATTCATGATGTCATATATGGGAGGGAATGCAGCCAGCTGGACTATACCACTCATGGAAAGAAATGATCCTGTTCTACATAATTTTCCAGACTTTTGTTTAGAAATGAGGAAACTATTTGACAGGAAATCTCATATGATGACTCTGGACAAGGAACTACTCACCCTGCGACAAGGGTCTCAGGATTTACTTACTTATATTACCTCGTTCAACCGACTGGTCGTAGAAACCGATTGGCCCCCGAAAAACGGACCACTCTCTTCTACCAGGGGTTACGCGGGGAATTGAAGGACGTCCTTTCCCAGGTGGTACAGTTGCCACCGACGTGTGAGGAAATGATTAACTTAACAGTCCAGTTAGATCATAGACTACAGGAAAGAAAAGGGGACAAAAACAGAGGAGATAACCGTTTCCTATATGCTAGAGTAAAAACCCCAGGCGAAGAACACCCCAAACCCTCCGAAGTACCCGAACCTATGCAGATTGGGGGAATTCGAGGTCCCCTCACTACCGAAGAAAAGGAGAAAAGAAGAAAAATGAAACTATGTTTATACTGTGGAAAAGGAGGTCACTTCATTAGAGAATGTCGTGCTAGGACACAGTTCCCAGGGAAATACTCCATTCCACAAGTACAAGCAACACTAGGACAAGGAGAACCGGCGGAAAACCGAAGAGCTTGAGTCAGGATGAGATCCCTGAGTCGGGCAAGCGACGTATATCGATCTCATCTGTGATTGCCAATACCCTACAACCAGCTGTGGCACACTTGAATATTGGTATCTCTCTGTGGGTTACCAAGGAGAGTCCACTAGAGGTGGATGCCTTATTGGACTCCGGGCGACTGGGAACTATATCGATCAGGAGTATGCTCTGAACATAGGTATTTCCTGGGAAAAGAAAGAAATCCCTGACAATGTTAAGGCAGTGGACGGAACTGCACTGACTTCTGGACCTGTTAAATATCGCACTCTGCCCATTTTAATGATGTTCGGCAAGGACCATTACGAATATATCCAGTTCGACCTTATTGACGCTCCCCAGTTCCGTCTCATCCTAGGCATGCCCTGGCTGACCTTGCATGATCCTGAAGTTTGTTGGGCGGCCCGCACGGTTACTTTGAATTCCGACTACTGTGGAAAGCATTGCACCAAGTTGACAACCCATCCCAGAAGGAATGAGGGCTCACCAGCTATTCATTTGGCCACAGCATGTGCACAAGACCTGTACTGCTGTTCCACCTCTTTGCCCGAGGTGTACAGACAATACAGACCTCTCTTCGATAAACAAAAGGCGACCCAGTTACCACCCCACAGACAGTATGATTGTCGCATCGAGCTAATGCCGGGAGCGGACATACCATGTAGCAGAGTGTATGCATTGACCGAACCAGAAACACAATACCTAAAGGCATACCTGGAAGAAAATCTCGCATCTGGGTTCATCAAGCATTCCTCTTCTCCGGCTTCATCCCCTCTTTTCTTTATCCCGAGAGAAAGACTGTGACGAATTAAGAACGTGCATTGATTATAGAGCGATTAATCGTGTGACCATAAAAAACCGCTACCCATTACCACTGATCCCTGTGCTCCTGGACCAACTCAAAGGGGCTCGGTATTTCACAAAACTTGACCTCAGAGGCGCCTACCATCTGGTACGAGTGAAAGACGGCGACGAGTGGAAGACCACATTCCGGACTAAGTTTGGACTCTTTGAGTACAGGGTGATGCCTTTTGGACTCTGCAACGCCCCAGCGGCCTTCCAATATTTCATGGATGAGGTTTTACGTGGATTTCTGGAGACCTTCTGTGTAGTCTATATAGACGATATTTTAATCTATTCGTCTACTCTCCAAGAACATGAGACTCACGTAAAGGCAGTCTTGGACAGACTCCAACGGAACTCGTTATATGCCAAGCTAGAAAAATGCCTTTTTCATGTCCTGGAAGTTGCCTTTTTGGGTTACGTCATCAATGCTCAGGGAATCAAGATGGACACAAGTAAAGTCGAGGCTATCACTCAGTGGAAAACTCCACAGAACATCAAATCGGTACAATGCTTTCTGGGATTTGCCAATTTTTATCGGCGGTTTATTAAAGATTTCTCGAAAATTATACATCCCATCTCCAGTTTGCTAAGAAAAAACGCTTCTTTTAACTGGGGGGAAGAAGCTACCCGATCATTCCAAATATTAAAAGACAGATTCACTCAGGCTCCCATCCTGCGCCATCCAGATCCGCAACTTCCTTTTGTCGTCGAAACGGACGCCTCTCAATACGCCCTAGGAGGTGTATTGTCTCAACGACACCCCGAAACCGGACAGCTACACCCTGTAGCCTATTACTCAAAGAAACTCACCCCCAGTGAAGTTAACTACACCATATCCGACAAAGAGTTACTGGCGATAAAAAGGGCTTGTGAGGAATGGCGACATCATCTTCTGGGAGCACTTCACACAGTGGAGATCTATACAGACCATCGAAACCTGTTATTCTTGAAAACCGCGAAGGCCCTCACACCACGTCAATTACGATGGACTCTTTTTTTTTCCGATTACGATTTTATCATCAAATACCGGCCAGGACCACAAAACGGGAAAGCGGATGCCCTTTCCCGTATAGAAGAATTGGAAAACGAGGAGTTTATAAAGAAACCAGAACCACCTTTGATCCTTCCTGAAACCGTCTTCCGGAACCAATCCATTGTACTCATCACATCACAAGATTTTCTAGAGGACGTCAGAGTATCCTCGGTTGACCTTGACGTTCGTGCCTGGATTCAGGAGGATCCGGATCATCGAGCCGAAATTGAGGACCTGTTATACCATTATCATGCCTTATATGTACCCAACACCTTATTACAACAACAGGTACTAACGTGGGCTCATGATTCACTACTGGGAGGACACATGGGAATATACAAAACCATTGCCTGTATTGAACGTTCCTTTTGGTGGCCCTCTTTGAGAAAGGTTACCAAGGAGTACCTAAAAATTGTTCTGTGTGTGCGCAGGGAAAAGCCTGTCACACTAAGCCTACGGGACTACTACGGACTATACCTATGCCTCCTCGACCATGGCACACCATATCGATGGATTTCATAGTGGAAATGCCCCCTGTGACGGATACACCGTCATTCTGGTGGTAGTAGACCATCTATCTAAGATGGGACATTTCATTCCCTTGGAACGCTTACCTACATCCTCGGAATTAGCCTTAGTGTTTCTTCAACACGTGGTCAGAGCACATGGAATACCCAACGTTCTTATCACAGACAGGGGTTCACAGTTTACTTCCCGTTTCTGGAGAGCGTTATGCAAAGTTATGGACATCGAGAACAGGCTTTCCTCCAGTTACCATCCGCAAACGGATGGTAAAACGGAACGCCTAAATCAGACGTTAGAACAATACCTTCGTTGTTTTACCTTGCAAAACACCATGAACTGGTCCACACTGTTATGGATGGCAGAATTTGCCTATAACAACGCGGAACATTCCACGCTTGGGTGTTCTCCTTTTTTGTCTCTACGGCCACCATCCTAACATGCTCTCATTTGAATGGCCCATCGTATCTAAGCTTCCCAGCATAAAGGAACATCATGCTCATCTCCGGGCTGTGTTACTCGATGCCAAACGACATCTTACAACAGCACAGTCGGCTCAAAAACGCTTTGCTGACAAGAAAAGAAAGAAGGAACCCGTTTATCAGGTGGGGGATAAGGTATGGCTATCCACAAAAAACTTACATCTTAAGGGCATAAACAAATTAAAACCAAGATACATAGGCCCCTATAGTATCGAAGAGGTCATTAACCCTGTAGCCATGAGATTATCCTTGCCCCATTCCTGGCATATTCACCCTGTCTTTCATGTATCCTTGCTCCAGTTATGTCCTACCACTATGAGATTACCAGATCGACCTCTCCCTATGGAGATAGAGGGACAGGAAGAGTACGAAGTACAGGAAATCCTGGATTCCCGGCTCGTAAGAGGGCGGATTCAGTATTTAGTGGAGTGGAAAGGATTCGGGGTTGAGGACAGAACCTGGGAACCCGAACAAAATCTTCATTGCCCTGACTTGGTAGAACAGTTCCATGTAAACCATCCAGGGAAACCCGGACGACCGCCGAGTCGGCGATCCTTGAGACGGGGTACTGTAGCGATTACGCTTAGGGAGAATGCAAAACACACACCCTTTAAATCTTTTCCTTGTCTGCTAGTACCCGGGTGTAAATGGAACAGGAGCCCGTGGCACTACATCTCCCAGCAGGCAGTGGGGCGCTACAGAAAGAAACGTCGTAAGTGACGCTGCCCATATTTAAGCCTTTCCTCTTCCTGGGGAAAGTGCTTGACAATCCTTATCCTGGGCTTTGAAGTAGGCGGATGGTGTTTCCCCGCTGGATACTGACCAGAAGAACTGCGACGAGTCTTCAAAAGGAATCGCGATCTCGAGGCAGAATGCTGTTTCTCTGACCCGTTTTCTAGACCTGATCTCCCGATACAGAAAAGAAGTCAGGTAAAACATTCAGGGAGGAGCGCAGGAGCGCTTCCTTCATTCCGTGACTTTTGTTCCTTTCATTTATCGTCGGTAACGCTGTGCATATCAAACATTGCTCTTCGCTCGGCACAGAAAACAGTCGAGGAACTCAGACTGTTTGCCAGAGCATTTCCTTTCCTACCGCGATATCGTTTTCACAATAGGAGATCTTCAGCGCTGTGAAGTACAAACAGCATATACCACTCAGCACAGAATACGGTTAGGAAATCGTGACCGGGTGCTGGGTAATTATTATTTCTTGCTCCTTTGACAGCTGTACTGCAGTTTTCTGCGGAGTTTGATTGGCTGTCCATATAGTTAACTCTCGCTGTGACTAATACGAGAAACCCAGTAGAGAGGTTGCTGCAGGGCTCCTGGTGAGAATGTGCTTAAATTACATTATCTTTGATGTGTGTGTTTTGAATCGTGGTGCTTCTCATGCTTGTTTGTTTTTCTATTTACACTTTAGTTCTACGGCCTAGAAGGGGATCCATTCGGGTTCTTAGACCAGACCAGGGAGGAAAAGTGAATATCTGCAGCACAGTTTGTTATTTTATCCCTTTCCCTTTCCCCGGGGTGCTTCCCTCCGCAGCAGTGTTCTCCAACTCTGTTGGGGGGTGCGTTCAGGGGAATAGGTAAACTCCTCAACTGACCATCGTCCCCGCTGGCCACTGAGAAAAGGTTAGTGGCGTGTGTCCATATTCTTGTGCTGCTGACAAAACCTGACAAAATCTGAGCAGGTGTAAAATAAATCTGTTATGTGAAACAATGGAATATATTTTGAAATCACTTCACATGGCCATAAAAATGTGGCACATGCCAAAAATGGGTTTTCAATTTTTTGGGAGGCAGGGATGGAAGAACTTAGGAAAGAATAAAAAAGTTAAGTAGTAAGAGGCGACGAAATGGGCGTAGGGAAACACATCTTTTGTGTTCGTTTTGCAATGCATTAAAAACTTTGTAAATGGCGCTTTAACTGAAGCAGATACACATTGCACAGCCAACACTGCAGTCACAAATTGAACCATACTGCACTTTGGTCATGGGTGGCGAAATGCCATGGGAAGGGAGGGGGTGATGAATGATGAATGGTGGGATACATATCTGCCTCGCTTGACAAATAGAATGAGTCAAGGGATTAGAAAAAAATTAAAATACACCCCACTTTGAATTATAGCTTTGATAAGCATAAAATAAAGTAAGAGAAGAGGTGAGCAGGCTGACCCTCTCCAGAAGAGCTCCCATGTTTATTCATCCAAGCAATTATTCAATCATCCTTTCATTCTTCCTACTATATTCACCCTTAGCCACCATGGTTAAAGATTTTCTTTCTCTCATCCAGTCTTTCACCCAAAATTTCCAATCTATTATCCATCCATTCAGTATTCACCCTTTCTTTCAATCATCCGTTCACTCATCCATCCATTTACCTAATACTCACCCATGCATCCTTTCACCCACCCACGCACCCTTTCCTGTCGCTCATATACCATTTCACCCATCCTTTCTTTTAATCTTCAATTCTTTCCTATTTCCATCAAGCCACCATTTTTAGGGTACATTATGTGAGCTATTGCTGAGTTGCAGATAGAAGAGGCCATAACTCAACCACCGCTGAATCCGGTAAAGCGGGGTTTTACGATCATGAGTGAATTATGACGAGGCTCTTGTAGCTACTGAGTATAATAGTAATTGTCAATAAGCAAGCAATGTGACTTACCACCTCCCGTCCCTGCCACCGCTTCTCCCCTTCCAATCAAATCTCTTTCTCCTCCTGCAGTGGCACTTGAGCCAGCGGCACTCTGTGTGGCTAGAAAAAAACATTGTACATTTTTAGATACCAGAAACACCTCCCCTTAACATTTTTAATCAAAAAAATTAAACCGCAATACATCACTACAGTTCTGTTAGCACTGCAGTATCATCTAGCAAAAATATCACTCTGGGTATTTTGTTGGTTCACAATGTTCGAAATGCCAGGTAGTCAAGACAACCAAAAACTTTCGTAATGGAGGGGCAGAGCTATAGCCTATGATGATGATGACTCTGAGTCATTGAAGCACAATGAAGGGGTAGAATAATAATTGTCAATGAAAGACATATGGTGTTGTTTTGCAAATGCAATGGGACCACATAATTTCCAGCCGTGCTGCACTGTCATGGGAACTGCTGGTATGCTGTGTAAATAAATTACACAGTACCACTATGGGGTTGGGGTGGTCCCTGACCATGGCCACTCTCTTGTTAACTGTTAGAGCATGACCAAGAAAAAGAAACCCTTCTCAACAAACATACATGTTGAATTATATTAGTTTAATTGGGCCAGCAATTTTCACAGTAAACAGTAGAGTACCAAAAATCTGATCATAGTCTTACAGTACTGCAAGATATATAAGGGAGAGGGAAAGATGAACAACAAAGTAGAAGAAAACTTCAGATTAGCACAGAACAGAAAAAGTCAGCTACCAAAAAAGAACATGAAATAAGGAAAAATAGATAATGCAGGGATAACAGGATTGGATAGGGGATTTGAAAAAAAGGAGACTATAAAAAAATAAACAAGGCAAAATTAAACGTAGTATAATAGTGGTCAGAGGTAAAAGTTAGGGAAATTATAATAATAAATAATAGAACTTACTGGGCTGAGCAGAGCCCTCAGCAGTGGGGCTGGTGGTCGGTGCCTCCACCCCAGCTCTTCCTGGACCCACCTCTGCCCCTCTTCTTGCCCTTGGGTGCTGAAGTAAGACATAATGAAGATAAAAAAATAGATAACTTGTACAGTTAATCTCCACAAAATTATTATGCCAGGCAAACGCAGTAGCATTGTACTTATTTAATCAGGTCACCTATAGTACTAGTATCGACTATCAAAAAGTTGGCCATTCTAATCCTAAAATTATTCCAAATTTTCTTAACAAAAAGTACATTTGGAACCAATGCACTACAATGAATGATCTTTGATTCGATGCTCATTTCTCTACCCCCTTGATGGTCCAAATCAGTCTCCCTTTTTGCAATACACAGATGCATACCAGTACTACACATTACTGTGAAATTGCTTGGGACTGTACAAGCTACATAAAGAAAGTCACAGAGAACTTTAACTCACTGATATCACTAATTCACTATGGTGACAGGAGGACAGAGGAGTCTGCAATGGCTTCTTAAATAATCACCCAGAGCGAGCCCCGACGAGTATGATTAGGTAGCGTTGAGCACCTTCCTAGCTCAAACTGGATCACAAAATAATATTCTTAAATTCATTAAAACTGAACTGACCTCTGAGTGTGAACAGCATGCTATTCAGAAACAATTGTTAGCATTGTAGAACACAAACACAACAAATAATTCATACTCACTGAGCCATGCAATCTCGACATTTAGCAGGTCGAGACGGTCCTGCTCCTATTCTAGGATATCCACTGAGCAGTGTGCCAGGTGCTGGGTGGTGTGCTGGACTTGGCTGGTGTGCAACTCACACCTGCGGACTCTGCCCCAACACAGACGGCACTCCCGCAGGGGTACCCACTTCCAGGCTTGCCGCCTGCTGCCAGCAGGAGTAGAGGTGATGCTGCATGAAAAAAACATGCTGCCACCTCCACCTCTTAAAAGATTGCCCAGGGCTGGGGCTGGGAGGGCCTGAGATATAGAGCCAAATTAGAGGTGCTATATGTCCCCTCTGTGCCGTTGGCATAAAACCCACACATACCCCCACTGGAAGACAAAGGGAATGTGGCTCTGGCGCGCAGGATGGGAATGAACACATTTGCTGATCTATTTTCCAAGGACAATTTCCGCCCCCCTGCAACAGAGCAGGAAGGTGTTGTGCCTAGGTTCTCAGAGCTGTTCTTATATTATCGCATTCAGGCGGCATGTCGTCAGGTACACCCCACATTCCCTAGCCCCCCGCCCACACTGCATCCCCTCAAAAACATTGTGACCAGCTCATCACCATGCAGGCTCATTACACGATTATACAGCACCATGCAAACTACATGTCCGGTGACCAAACCCAAAGCACTACTCGATTGGAACACTGAAATGAACCCTCCACTCTCGGACGAGCAGTGGGGGTTCTGCTGCGGCCAATTACGAATGCTGTCTCCTAACTACAAGTTGAGACTGATCCATTTCAAATTCCTGCATAGATTCTACAGAACCCCCGCCCAATTACATTGTATGGGTCTTAGACGTGATGCTAGCTGCTGGAGATGCAAGGCTACACCCGCAACTTTCCTACATTTGACTTGGAATTGCCATCCCATGGCCACATACTGGGTAGCCATATTCAACACAATCGGGGAGATCCTGGGGATATCAGATTAGCCCACACCGTTGGTAGGAATACTAGGATTCGTGAAGGAAACTCCAGCAAATCCCCTAAAATTGCATGCAATGCTACTACTACTGGCAAAACGCAGAGTGGTCATGCACTGGGGGAAATCTAATGAACCTTCGGTCAAGACCTGGCTACAAGATGTCACCTTTTGCCAAACCCAGCTCTCTACATTCTGGGAACTAATGCCAGCAGCCTCCAGGTCCAAAGACATCTTGGGTCCAGTATTAGAATGGTTATGCACGAACCAACCCAAAGATGCTAGCGCACCCAGCCCTGAAGCAGAAGAAGCACACACCTAGCCCTGTACAGCTGTCCATGTATGACATGAGCGTGTGTTGTCTAAAAGGATTTGAGATGTGGTAAATACACAAGTATGCCGTGAATGTATTAAAGGAAGTCAGGTTTGTAAAATAATTGTGGCAACGGTTTGATGCTCCTAAGTTATAATGTAATAGAAACAGAACTTTGTTTTAATTGTTAAGTTTGTTGTTAAGATATAACTACAATTCGATCCAGCTACTGATGTCGTGCAACATTATGCAATGTGATAATGATTAAATAATGAAAAATGCCAATAAACAAAATAAAAAATAAAAAGATTGCCCAGAGCTGCATTCTTTGGTGGCACCACCGTCCGCAAGGTAGGCGGCTGCTGCTGGCTGTTCGGGGGGGCCTGGTCCTGCCACTCTCCTGGTCGCCCTGCTCTGCCATGGCCCTGGGTGGGGTAAAGAAAAGAAACAGGAAAAGGAAGGAAGGAATTAAGGAAGGAAGGAAGGAAGGAAGAAAGGAAGGAAGGAAGGAAGAAATAAGTAAAGGGAAAAATAAATAAAAATACAAAAAGTCATTAAAAAACACAAAAAATACACAGACACAAAAACACACACTAATACAATAAATAAAAGTGAGGGATAGATTAATTAGGAGGGTGGAGGATTAAAAAGATTAAGAAGGGATTCAAATACAGGCCCAGTATCATAAACAGAGTGAGAAAAGAAACAAGATGGCCACGCCCATGCGAACCGCGTGGCCCCATTTGTGTATAATTTTGAAAGCAAGGACGTACTATGTGTTGCGCTTGACGTAAAACGCAATGTGAATGGGTGCTCCAGGAAACTCTCGCCGCAGAACTCCGCTAAGCGCGGCAGAGTTTTTTAACCACTTTGCGAACTTTGCCAAGGCCTAGTTTACAGTGATTACAGGGATAGTTTGGAGGACGTGCTGCAAAGGTGGGAATGGTCACCTCTCTGACCTTTTGCCCCATTGGTGAGGGAGTGGCTCGAAGTTTCCCCCACCCACAGAGTGGCACTGGTCATATATGTGGAACACTCAATACCCTTTTCAGAACAACTCTGGGCATGTGGCAGAAAGTAGGAGAACAGCACCTGCTGTTGTGACCATCAAGGAGAACCCTAAGGGCTTGAACTGCTCCCACTTGTACCCAGTATCTCTAGTACAGAGAGTGTTCAATACCTCTGTAGAGTTTGGGCTATCATATCAAACAAAGAGAAAATGGTCTAGTAGGACAGATTAACCCATGGTGCTTCGTCAACAATAACACAAACATTATTAGTGGGCTTTCTTTTTCAATACATTATTTCAATGCTTCCATAAAGGTATTGCCTTTCATGATCCCCACAACAGCTGAACAAATATCTCAAATGAGAACATAACATTTACAATTTCATTACCATTTATTCTGTGTAACGTATGAATCTAAAAATCTTCTGCATATGAACCACACTATCCTTGTATATGAAACGGTGTTGTGCAAAGAGACGATCAATCCTAAATGGTGAGCATGGTTCATTTGTAGATAGCCCACTGTGTCCTAGACTGCCAAGCACTACATGGATGATGAATCCTACAGGGATTAAAGTAGCAGTCAGCAACTCAGTTCTTCTTTTAGCCTTCTCATGGTGTATGGTTGATGCATTTCGGCCTAGCATTTCATGGTTCCTCAGGACAAAAACAAGTCAGCGTGCACCCATATGAATAGGGCCACTGCCACACCATCAAGGTAAAATCTGGGGTGGGGGCTTTGATTATTTCAGTCAGATCAGCAGGAATTAATTTATCCATCGAGAGAAAAATCTCAAGCCAATGTGCACTATTCCAGCTAGAAGGCCATTTGTACACAGGATAAAGAAGTAGACTTCAAGGGTCAGTTGGCTCACCTCCGTTTTAGCATCAGGGACAAACAGCTGTAAGAAGCTAACTTTCCTGAAGAACTAAGCTGACCGGTTCCAACTGGCCCTGCCCTGAACCCTACGGCTGGCTTCTGTTGGACTGATTGTTTACTACCAACTTCTCTCCCTGAGTTCCTGGAACAATTGGCTGGTGTTAGAGTGTACTCCTGCTGCCCAAACTGCCCAAACTGAATGAACTGGGACTTCAAAACGTTTTTTAAACCTTTTCTTCTGGACAGTCGGCGAGAGACCGGGACCACCGTTAAGCCGAAGCCATCAATGTCAATTTGGCAGTCGGATCCAACTTGCTGCTTTTCCCCTCTGAAGGCGATCTGACTTCCAGAAACGTTTCTGAATTTGAAATGTAGCAGATGTCACTGAGAGTGATGGTGAGCCGGTCGAAGTAGAGACCCTCATGGGCATGGACTCTGGACTTCTCTTGCTCTGAGCTTTCCTGCCATCGACAGTCACATGTTCTCCAGAAAAAATTTTAAGACGGAAGTTAACTCTTTTACTGGACCTTGTAACTATCCTGCGCTCCTTTGCAGTCAGTCTTAAATAATATCTTTGTCCTGGTGTAGCGCGACCAGTTGCCCACAGTTGATTCATTCTGCTTTTTCCACTCAAATTTAATACAAAGTTTAAAAGTTCAGATCTGCAGTTACACTATTGAATTTTTGTCATTTTGGTGTATTTTGTTCATTAAAATATTTTCTATATTTATAAATTGGAGTGAGAATTGTATTGTGTTGTGTTTTTGACTTTTAACTGTTTTGTTACTCTTAAATATTTTACATATTATCTTAAATTAAGCCTGTCTGCTTTGTGCTATAGATACCAGGGGTTGAGCTTGGGATTAAATTGCTGTACACTTTACTGGTCCTAACAAGAATACTGCCATTACGTGTGGTAGACTACCATACACCCCTACTAACAATTTTCTTTCTCACAATTATCTAGGCTGGAAAATTGGAAAATATTCAAGGCCTTCACAAGTATAGAAATAATAATAAATGAAACACTACACTGTATAAAAAATGGACAGCTGCATTCTTCCGGCATTGTCTATCTTGGGTGCAGGCCTAAATCACTGAGCAGGCACACCATGAATATTCCCTGCATAAGAAGGCCTGTGAAACGCAAAAAGAAGATGACAGTATTGAAAAGCAAAGATAAGCATGATTCATGAGGGGTTAGAGGGCAAGCATAGGTTAACATAATGGTATATCATTAACTAAGAGCCAATTTCATATCGATCCCGGAGCCCAGACAATCAGATAGGCAACAAGCTGTATGTACCCAACCGATCACGCAAGCAATAAAAAACATTTGTCTGGACTAATCATGTAACACGCCTAGACCACAAACAATTAATTAAAGTTTGCCACTTGAGCCACTTGTCTGCATATTGCTAATCAATGCACCTCTCTTCAGTCCACAGGGGTAGACCTCTTTGAGTCCTATTGTTTCTCTTTGAAGTAGATGCAAGTTGGCCCTTCTTCTGGCTGTTGCCAATGGTACTTAGATTTCATCCAAAAGGAATTGATCTGTCAGACAAGAAATTAAAAATAAATTGAGTATTAGTCTAGTCTAGGTAAACTAAATGATATCAGAATAACCTAGAGATGATTGACTTAAATTTTCAAAAGGACAATCAAATAAAGTAGCTAATCCAGTGACACGTTGAAGGCAAGCATCGATCAGAATGATCACCCAAACATTACATATCAACTTTAGTTTACCTGTAAAGACTCTCCCAGCCATCACATGCATCAGCCTCATCATTTGGCATTCATTGGTGCAATTTACCTCTTCCAAGTCTGTGTCTCTAATTCTCATGTAAGCAATACACAATGAAGTGCAGCCTTTTGAATCTTCACTGGCAACTTACCATGGAAATGAAACAAAGGATAGGGATGGCAGGCATTTTCATGTTCTTTTTATGAAATGGAAGCTTCCATGGCAGACTGATAACATTGCTCATTTCAAAGTCTACTGTTGATCTGAATATACATATGTACATTTTTAAGGCAGCCATATCTGTTGCCATGTGTATGTAATTTAGGAAAGTAGAGTTCATCGTCAAACTCAGGAGGGTCACCTGAAGGGTGATCATGCATTACACTTACAATGCCAGACCAATTGCCCTCATTCAAAGTTGTGTCTTCAGAGGCATTATAATTTTTGGGATATGAACTGTTTATTTAATTCAATCGTTGTTAATCTCTCCATGTTCGGGGAGAGAGACTGTTCCTTCTGACTGTGACAACTTCCCTAGATGTACTGAAAACACTCTCATAAGACACACTGGATACCGAACATGATACATTTATGGCCAGCCAGCAGAGTTATGGCCACTGTTCCTTTTCCCCATGCCAGAAAGGGAATGGGCCATGATCCAGGTACACCCCTGTTGTGTCACCCAGATCGCACTAGACCATGTCCTCAATTGTCATTGGTGATGCCACTTGCTGTGCCTGCTTTGCCTGTGCACTAGATTTAAGTACTGCCATATGAAACCAAACCACTGCAGAGGTTGGCAGTGAACTTGTAGCTGTTGTAGCTGTCAGTTTATTTAGCAGTAGCCTGTGATGGTGTTGGTTGTTGCTGCAGAGACTGAGAGCCAACAGGACCTCTGTCTCTGAAACTTGAAAGCTGTATTCAGTTCCAACCTGGCCTCGAATTTCCAGTCATTCTTCTTCTATATCAAGTGATTTCCTGACAATCTATGTCATGTAAATTGAGATATCCAGTTCTGAGACAGGAATGAAAGTGCCCAGTGCTTTTTTGTACCATGGATTGCAGTGCAGATGTTCTCTTGGGGGAAAAAACAATCTCTCTTTGAAAACTTTGATTAGTGGTCAAACAAAAAACTGGGACCGAATCCGATTCGGGCCGGAAAAAATACCGACCGACTCGGTACGGGACCATAGTCCGACCGACACGTACCGGCGTTGCCCGACCTGGGAAGTACGATGAAATGCATGTGAATCACGACCGACTCGTACGGAACTCAAGGCGAACGACCGACCCGGATGGAAACAAGCTATCCGGCTGGGAAACCACGCGAATAGAACCGACCGATAGCACCAGGAAGAAACCCGAACGAAACGTACCCGCGAACTCCGACCCGCGCAGTACGATGCAATGGGTGCAAAAGCAGACCGATTCGCACGGATCCCAAGCCGTACGACCGACACGCATACAAAACCCAGCCGAACAAACACAATACACCGCGACCGACGCGTACGCCGCATATGAAACTGAGCTGAAACACAGCGGGAACGACTCGGAGAGGCGCGCACGAGATAACTGCAACGTCCTACTCGGTCAGAAGAACGACTCCAACATGCACAATAATCACAAATGAAAAAATACAAAAAAGAGGGCCAAACAAGCAATGACAAAGCCAATAAATACAGGGGTGAAAAAATGGAACAAGAACACACCCCCAACTCCACCTACATAAAGGCCACAAATCCCTACCATGATCCTTTGCAAATTCCACTGACCTGCCAGCACAGAACACCAGCAGACAGCAGACACACACACAGCTCATCCAACACAAAAAAAAAACACACCATTAGCACCTCAACAAATAGCACCCTCACCCTCACACAGCAAAACCTACACACACACACCCTCACCTGCACACACACACACACATCAATCACCACCACCACCCATCACCATGCCCCTAAAGAAGAATCCAAAGTTCCTAGATAGTGAATTGGAAGTCATGGTAGACAAGATCCTGAGGGTAGAGCCACAGTTGTTTGGCACATTGGTCCAACAGAAAACCAAGATGTGGGCGAGGATCGTCGACAGGGTGAATGCACAATCACCATGTTTGCGCACAAAGGAAGACATCCAGAACAGGTGGTATGATGTGCGCAGGAGGGTCAGGGACTTACTGAAGAAGGATTACCTCCTGAGCCAGCACACCGGCAGTGGCCCTCCTGCCAAACCAGTATACCTCAGGCCCTGGGAGAAGAAGGTGCGGGCCATCCTACCACCAGTGAGCGTATATGGACTAACAAACATCCCAGAGCCTGGTGAGTACACAACTAATATATAGAATATTGTGTGCCAATACACACACATCACTGTAAAGGGGATAGTCAAACCATGCACCCCTAGCAAATCAACAGCAACCAAAAGATAATCATCCCAATAAGTGTATGTCAGTCAGATAAACACAATACATGCCATGTCATAGTGATATGTAACTGTGTCATGACATGTACAAACCCAATACCAAATAGAGCTAAGCAGTGGCACAAATCTAACTAACAAACACTGTCAGATATTTAGCCACCACTAGAACACCACCTCACAGGGAAGCTCACAGAAAGGAAGGAATCCTGTGTATGCTGGTGAAGTCAGTGTAGCCAAGAGCATGATGGGACTCGTAGTAACAGATAATGGGCAGCCTCACATTTGGACCATCAACACCACTCTGAACCATGCTCACAACACAGGGAGTGGATAAGGACTGACAATATGGCTGACACTGGGTACTGCTGTGGGGAGCACAAGGCCCTGCTGGGAACTGTGCACCAACAAACAACAGGACCACACTGTCAGCCATCTTGCCATTGCTGTCACACTCACACACAGTGAAGTCCACTCAAAAGGAAGGAAGTATGGGCATGCTGGGAAGGGGGGTGTAGGCAATAGCATGATGGGAGTGGTAGTCACAGATATTGCTCACCCACACAATTGGCCCATCTACACAACTCTGAACCAAGCTCACATCACAGGGAGTGGATAAGGACTGACAAGATGGCTGACACTGGGTACTGCTGTGGGGAGCACAAGGCCCTGCTGGAAACTGTGCACCAACAAACAGCAGAACACCAATGCCTGACATCCTGAAAGCCAACTTGCACGCCCTGCAATGCAAGCACGTTGCATGGTGGGATATCTGGCTGGGTGGGAAGGAGGACTGACAGCACTGACCATAGTTACAAGCAGCTCTCCTCACACACCCCCTCAACACAAACTCCACATAACCCACCTGGGAGAATGCAATGCCTCACACACCAAATGAAGATCCTACAAAGAACCACCACCCTGGGTAATGCTGTGTGAAGCACAGGGACACTCTTGGGACTTGTAGCCAAACAAACGCAAGGACAACACTGTCAGCCTTCCTGTCAGCACAGGCACACTACCCCACAGGGAAGCAGAGTCAAAAGGAAGGAAGTACGGGCATGCTGGGAAGGGGGTGTAGGCAATAGCATGATGGGAGTTGTAGTCACAGATATTGCTCACCCTCACAATTGGCCCATCAACACCACTCTGAACCATGCTCACATCACAGGGAGTGGATAAGGACTGACAAGATGGCTGACACTGGGTACTGCTGTGGGGAGCACAAGGCCCTGCTGGGAACTGTGCACCAACATACAGCAGAACACTGAATGACATCCTGAGAGTCAACCTGAACCCACTGCAAGGGTGGCATGCTTCATGGTGGGATAACTGGGCTAGGTGGAGAAGGATGGCCGGATGTCCACCAAATACAACCAATGCTGTGCCATGCACACACCTCAACATTCACATTGAAATGCCCCAGGTATGCAGGACAATGTGCTACACCAATATCAACCTCTTACTGTGACAACTTAGGACAATGCAATGTACATGCCCGCATCCAGAGGTACAGTCACAACTGTCAGGTTTGTGAACCATTGATGCCTGTAGAAACATAACATACAATGTGTGTCTCATCCAAATACAGGTGATGATGATGGGGACACAGCAGCAGGCGAGGAGGAGTCCCTGTCCCAGGCTCCGGGGGACACTGAGCTCACTGGTGTGGAACAGCCTCTGCCCTCCTTGGATGGCAAAGACCTACCTGGCAGCTCCGGTGTAAGTCATCATGCAGCACCAGCAGGACCAACATCTGCACCCCTGCACCCACCCCTCCAACAACTGCCAACACACAGACCACCCCCGCCGACACGGACAGACCAAGGACCACCGATGATAACAGCACAGGGCCCCAGGCCCACCGTGGAGCAACGGACAACAACACCACTAACAACCCCCAAGGGGGCCTTGGGTCACCTGTGCATGCCACCGCAGGTCCTGCACGTGTCGCCAGGGGTGGTGGGAGGGGTGGTAGACATAGGTCACAGCTTGCAGAGGGGTCTGGACTGCATGATGACCCACAACTGGCACGCATCGCTGATGCGTACCAGGATAGCACCGGAGAGGTTAGACAGGTAGTGGGGATCCTCAAGGACATACAACAGCAGCAGGCTGCCCATCATGCCCGCTTGGACTCCCACATGTCCAGTGTGGAGACACACATGTCTCGCATGGAGTCCAAGTGGGACACATTGCAAGAACTCACAGCGGTGCATAGGGACATATTGACATGCCTCCGCCAGATTAGCACCAACATGGCCACACTTCCCTGTGTGCCCACAACATCTGGTGCTGCAACAACTGACACCGCCACAGGAAGGGAGGAGGACTCTGGCGGAGACTCCCCTGCACCGCCGCAGCCTGCACGTGAGGGTCCCCCCCCAAAGAAGAGGGGTCGTCCGAGGAAGGAAAACTGAGAGGTTGATGGCCACGTACATCCCCCAGGAAGCAACACCTGTTCCGGAAAATCTCCTTTGTGTGCAAACTTTTCACCCTGTCGAATGCAACACAACTCTCCCACATGACATGGGGAGTTCAAGTTGGACTAATGTATCATATGACTGTGGACTACACTCAGGACATTTCTGCTACCAAGACTTCCAACTCATCTGGGAACTTTGGATCACAATCCCAATGTACAGCACCCACCATCCTGTGCACTATACACACACACATTTCTGTAAATAAAATCACTAGTACACCATACTTGCCTCTGTTGTTATTCAAATGTGGATACTGTTATGGTGATGATGATCTGCTACATTACACTGTGTATGCTAACTGCTACAGCAAGTACAACACCGTCATGTGAGTCATGGTGACATGACACATATGAGGGAGACACACCACTAGGGCTACACAACACAGAGACAACAGGGCCATCGGACTCATCGCCTACAGTGATGTTGCCAGGAAATACTGTGGAATGCACAGACACAACACCTAATCAGAGTATGTGTCAACTAGCCCACAGGTGCAGTAAGCAAATGTCAGTCAGATGTGTGACCACAGACAACGCACATCCCAAAGTGAAGCACAGGTTTATTACACATTTACAACATGTTGTTTCCACTACAAATGCAAGGTAATCCCACGTGGCAGTGGCCACACAGTCAACAAGTGCAGAAGATATGAAGTCCAGGGGTGTGTGGCACATCACCTGTAGTGAAACTACTGCTGCCACCCTGAAAGCTGAATCATGGTGTCGGGGGATCCAAGTTGACCAAAGTACTCAGTAAGCACCCTGTGAAGGACAGACATGACACACAGTTAAAAGCACTGAAGAACAGGACAGAACTGCAATACTCATGCCCAATACATGTCACAAGACAAGTACAAAAAACCAAGTTAGCATGTCAAAACTGTTGGGGAGTACATACTACCTGTAAGGACACATTGCTGCACGCATTCAGTCAAGTAGCACATGGCCACACTCAAACAGCACCAGAGCACCACCCACACATATCATGCAAACTCACATCATTCACATTACATCTCCCTGGATACTCACATTCAGCTGAAGAAGTTGGTGATGAGCTGTGTGCGGACATCACCATCATCATCATCATCATCATCACTGGCATCGTGGTCCAGGCCAGGATCCTCCACAGGTGGCGGACGTTGGTCATCATCATCCAGGATGAGAGGCAACTCCTTCTGCACTGCCAGGTTGTGTAGCATGCAGCAGACGATGACAATCTTGCACACCTTTGCTGGGGCATATGGGAGGGCCCCTCCTGTCTTGTCCAGGCAGCGGAAGCGGCTCTTCAGGAGACCAAAGGTCCGTTCAATCACTCTCCTGGTCCGACCATGTGCCTCATTGTAGCGCATCTGGGCTGGTGTCACAGGGTTCCTGAGGGGTGTCAGCAACCACGGCATGTTGGGGTATCCGGAGTCACCTACGGACAGACAAGTGCACATTAGCTGAGTTGGAAAAGTGGGCGGTATACTACAGAGCAGAACACACACAATGGTACAAAGTCAGTACACACCGACAAGCCAGGCACGCTGGTTCTGCATCTGTGCCATCATCCTCAGGATGCGACTACTCCTCATCACGTAGGCATTGTGTGCTGAACCAGGGAAACGGGCACACACATGTGTGATGGTCATATCTGCAAGACATACCACCAGAGCATTGATCGAATGGTAATGTTTCCGGTTCCGGTATGCCTGCTCATGTGCCTGTGGTGGTACCAAAGCCACATGTGTCCCATCAATGGAGCCAATGACATGTGGCATCCTCCCCAGGGCATAGAAGTCACTCTTGACGTCAGTGAGTTGTTGACGTGTAGGGAAATAGATGTACTGGTTCAGGCATCTCAACATTGCCTCCAAAACATCGCGTAGCACACGGCTGAACATAGTCTGTGACATCCCACCGGCAGTCGCCACAGTGTGTTGAAAGGTACCGGTGGCAAAGAAGTGTAGGGCTGCCATTACCTTCACCTTGGGGGTCAGCGCCGTAGGGTACGGCCGGCCAGGTTGCAAATGTGGTGCCAAGCGCACTGCCAAATCCTCAATCAGCTGCCTGGTGAAGCGGTACCGTCGGATGCTGTCACGTTCCACCATCGTTGCCAGGTCAGGGAATGGTCTATGGACAGCTGGAGCCCTGCAGTGCATAGGTTGAGGAAAGAAAGATTGTCAGTCACCCCACATATGTGCCATTCACCATACTCAATTTCACATGATACATCATTACAAGACACAAGTACTTGATGTGTGTGCCTTTCTGTTCGCACATAACTCACACCTACATGGCCATCATCTAACTACTCAGTACAACATGTGTGGACAACAGGTTCCAGGTTGTGCTATGGGAAACCATTAGGCTGTGTCACAGTACCCATTTACTGCTGTCACGTTCCACACACACACCACAGTGACATGTCTGGACAGATGCGCCACAGGCATCACAGCTCATTGACAGGTAGATTCCCAGTGACCCTGTCTTGCCACATGGACACTGGCATTTCATGGCGTATCATGTACACGTCAGAAAAACAAACATGACTCCCACAGGTAGTGTCCCCTGTCACCTACGCAGGACAGACATGGACGCCAGTGACGCACAACATCAAAGTCCATGCACAAACAACGTTGATGTGGAGACTGTCTCCCATCGTGCACATGGAATCAGAGACATTGGAAACACAACATGCACACAGACTGTGGAGGGACATCACTATTGTGGCAATGGGTCACCCTGTGACGTACATGCCTTCCCCCATGGGACCCAGGGGGTATGTGACATGTCACACACATACACAACCTGGAAAGGTGACCATGCCACATGCTCCGAAATGAACTGTTGCACATCACAGTGGTCATGTGCACAACACACAAAGGACCCTGTCCCCATTAACACATGCACAGCCTGGGTGTGGCTGCCCACAAGTGCCACCACAGAAACCACATGTTAACCCCCATACACAGAAAAGGTAATCCAGCCTTACATGCCTTAGGAAACAGTGTGGACTGGGTGTGGTGTTGTAGGTGTGCCCCTGGGTCTCTGGCAGGTATATGTGGCTGGCATACGTTCACCAGTGACAAGCATGGTGACATATGCGACTGACCTGTACAGGTACGCATTGTACAGCAATGGACCGATCGGTGTGCCTGGCCGGCCCATTGCATCTGTTGTGAGCGGGTACGTGTTGTACAGCAATGAACCGATCGGTGTGCCCGGCCGGCCCATTGCATCTGTTGTGTGCGGGTACGCGTTGTACCCGGAATACGCGTTGTACAGCAATGGACCGATCGGTGTGCCCGGCCGGCCCATTGCATCAGTTGTGTGCGGGTACACGTTGTACACGGAATACGCGTTGTACAGCAATGGACCGATCGGTGTGCCCGGCCGGCCCATTGCATCTGTTGTGTGCAGGTACGCGTTGTACCCGGAATACGCGTTGTACAGCAATGGACCGATCGGTGTGCCCGGCCGGCCCATTGCATCTGTTGTGTGCGGGTACGCGTTGTACACGGAATACGCATTGAACAGCAATGGACCGATCGGTGTGCCCGGCCGGCCCATTGCATCTGTTGTGTGCGGGTACGCGTTGTACCCGGAATACGCGTTGTACAGCAATGGACCGATCGGTGTGCCCGGCCGGCCCATTGCATCTGTTGTGAGTGGGTACGCGTTGTACAGCAATGGACCGATCGGTGTGCCCGGCCGGCCCATTGCATCTGTTGTGTGCGGGTACGCGTTGTACCAGGAATATGCGTTGTACAGCAATGGACCGATCGGTGTGCCCGGCCGGCCCATTGCATCTGTTGTGTGCGGGTATGCGTTGTACACGGAATACGCGTTGTACAGCAATGGACCGATCGGTGTGCCCGGCCAGCCCATTGCATCTGTTGTGAGCGGGTACGCTTTGAACAGCAATGGACCGATCGGTGTGCCCGGCCGGCCCATTGGATCTGTTGTGTGCGGGTACGCATTGTACCAGGAATATGCGTTGTACAGCAATGGACCGATCGGTGTGCCCGGCCGGCCCATTGCATCTGTTGTGTGCGGGTACGCGTTGTACACGGAATATGCGTTGTACAGCAATGGACCGATCGGTGTGCCCGGCCAGCCCATTGCATCTGTTGTGAGCGGGTACGCTTTGTACAGCAATGGACTGATCGGTGTGCCCGGCCGGCCCATTGCATCTGTTGTGTGCGGGTACGCGTTGTACCCGGAATACGCGTTGTACAGCAATGGACCGATCGGTGCGCACGCATTGGCTATGGCCTGGCATGGCAACGGACGCGTTTTCGAAAGTTTAACGAGTCTGATGCTGTGAATTCAGTTGGCCACCCACAACAATGTTGCAAATGCATGGGTGTCATGAAGTTGAACTTTTGAAGGATGCTGTGGGCGTGTGTAAGTGGTGCAATTCCATGGATTGGCCAGATTCAGAAGATGCAAACGACTTGGACCTATCACTTTGGACACATGGGACGGTATCTGCCTCAGCAGCACACATATAATGCTGGCTGTTCCCTTGAGAGCTCACTTGCCTGCACTACATGCTCCAGGACGACATCTGCCACCACCACTGCTGCTGTCTCTGCATCCTCTGGATCCTGCAATGGCACGTACTGTGGAGAGAGCCCCAGCCTTCAGCACTGAGGAGAACCAGGCCCTGCTGGACAGCCTCCTTCCACAGTACAGCAAGCTGTATGGGAAACCAGGGGAGCAGGTGAGTGTGATGTCCACTGCCTTACAAATGTGCATGTTGTCTGACTAGCCAGACTTGCAGTCTGCACGCCACTGGCTAGCAGGCTCACTGAGTAGTTCTCACCCCCCATAGTGTGTAGTTACATGCACTGAACAGGTATAGTGCAGTAACAGTGCATTTAAACAAGGTTTGACTTCCCAGGCAATGATACCATGTAGTAACTGCTGGCAAACTGTTCATAGCCATCCTTGCACTGCCCGTGTACAACATGTGCCCCTGTGATTGAGACATGTATATCCAAATGTGTGATGCACGGATTTGTTGCATGTGTAGTAATGGCCTTTACACTTTGTCATCCTCACAGGTTGATGGCCACCAGAAGCAGGAAATTTGGCTGGACATCGCCCGGGCAGTAAGGTATGTGGGGGTCTACAAGCGCCGGATCCGCAACTGCCAGAAGAGGTGGCAGGACCTTCGGGGCTGGACCCGGAGGATCGCAAGGGTCCAGCTGAAGCTGTCACCTCCTCGCAGGAGGGGCAGACACCGGACCCTGACCCCCACATGCTCAGGATCCTGGCGGTGGTCTTCCCTGATCTGGATGGGCAGCTGAAGGGCAGACAGCAGCAAGGAGGGGTGAGTCCATGACTGCACTGTGAGCTTTGTCTGACATGCTATGTGCCCTCCTCTGGCCTGGTTAAACTTCAACAGTACATCAGTTATGTGGTCCAGGACCCATGTCCCTCAATTGTGCACTGCCCACTCCTCATCTGATACCCAGGTGTGGCCCTTACAGTCAGGAAATTGTGTCACTTGGGTACTGTGTCCTTGCATATTGCTTAGCTCAAGGTGGGGGACAGCATTTGTACCCGTAACTCTGTGGTGGGCTTCATGGGTGGGTCCATTGCTTACACAATGCCTGGGTTCTGACATGTAATCTGCGTGTTACTTTGATATGTGGTCCAATTGCTGATCTGATTCACCACATGTGCCTGGGGTATTTGGCACACACCCATGCTGCAGTTGTGAACAATGTTTGGGCCTCAGGAGTATGTATATCAAGTGTGTCACACATGCTTAGCCACCTGCCTTCTCTCCAGGGCTCATCCCTCTTTCACGTGGAGCAGGACAGTCATGCCTACTCAAGGCCATACAATACACTCTGTACTCCCACTCCCGTGTATCAGCTGACACATTGTGCTCAGTGAAATGTTCCCTCAGGTGTCTGCCTCTGTGTCATTGTGCTGTGGCTTTGTAGTCAGGACTACTGTGGTGTTTATCGGTTAGGGCTCAGCATGCCACCGGAGATGTGACCATAGGAGACGATACTTGTGTGACATATAGGTGTTTGATCACTTGACCGTGCATACTGGGGTATGCGACTGTGCAGTTCAGGCAGCTGTTTCCCATTCACAGCAGATTGTGAGGTGCCGACGTGGACAAATGAGAGTTCAGATGATGTGGTTTGTGGGGGATGGACATTTGCACTTATCAGCTACTGGACTTGCATTCCCCATGACCTAGGATTGTGACACAGTGCAGACTGTTATTGTCTGGCTGCCCTGCCTATGTGACTGGAGACAGTGATGTATGACTTTGCAGGCATGCCTGTGCCATGGCGTTAAACTTCCTAAGAGTGATCCTGCAGGGGAGTGACATGTGCTACATGCACCCCATTGTGGCATTGACTATCAGGACATGGGTGCATCATGGTGTCTGGTGCTGGTATGCATCACATGCATTTCAAAATAGACTCTGGCCATCCCTTTATCCGGACACCTGTACTGACTCAGTGGCAAGAGTTGTGATGTGTGCATGTTCATATACTTCACCGTGTTCTCTGCACTGTCCAACTACTGTGTAGGTGGTGCATGTGTCCACACTGGTGTATTGCCATCCGACAGACACCAGACCGATGGGTGCAAGGCCAGGAGGGATGTGAGTGCCATGGTTGACCATCAGACTGACAATTGGCTTCTCCTACTCTGTTTGGGCACTTTTAGCAATGTTCAACTAAGGATGCCAGGGCTTGCTCTGTAATGTGCTGTACATACTGTGGTTTTGTGCGGTCAGTGCAGGTGACTGTCTGTTTCTCTAATTGTTTGCAGATACATCCACGGCCACAGGAGGGGACAGCTCCACGGACCAGGAGGAGCCGCTGAGCCAGACTGGGTCAGCAGCCGATGAGTGGTCGGAGGGACCCAGTGGCACGGAGGAGTCCTCAGCACCATCCACCTCAGCTGAGGACCACAGCAGCTCGGAGGATGACTCCCTTGTGGAGGCGGGTGTCAGCAGCCACCACACCCCAGCTACTATTGCTGTCCCCACCACCACCACCACCACCACCACCACCACCGCCCTCCCATCGGCTCCCATTCCAGAGGTCCGTGGAGGCTCCCGTGTTCGGGAGCGTGTCTCCTTCATGCCAGGCACCGCAGCCCCTGCCCCTGTGTCCCCTGCTGCCCTGAGTGAGGAGTCTGTGTACCTCCTTCGCCAGCTCCATGTAGGGCAGACAGCAATGCTGAGTGTCATCCATGCCCACACCACTCTGTTGACTCAGCTGGTGTCGTTTATGGAGGGCATCTCATCGGGCATGTCTTCCCTACAGAGGAACAATAGGTCCATGGACTCCTCCCTGACGGCAGCAGTGTCCCTCCTCCAACAGTCCCTCACCCCTCCTACTTCTGCCCCATCCACACTTCCTGGCACCCTACCTGTCCCAAGCACATGCACACCTGCACATTCACCCAAACACACAGACACGAGCAGCACAGACACACCCACTACAAAAACAAGATGTGCACGCAGGCATCCTCAGGGGACTGATACCACACCCACAGGGGATGGGGTACATACACACACACACAGGCATCCACAGTCACTCCGCAGTCCTCCGATACCTCTCCCTCCAAGACCCCTTCCCTTGCCTCACCTGCAACCCCACCTACACAGCAGATCTTCCTCTGTGACCTCGGCCTCTTCCCCTCCAATCCATCTGATCCAGCATACAGGGGGAAGAGGAAGTCCACCCACACAGAGGGGAGTGCCCCTCACCCCCGGACTCCCTTCCCCAGGCGCAGACAGACTGAGGCCCCCATCCGCAAGTCCCCCCGGACCCGGAAGAGCAAGACCCCGCCGCCACCCTGCAGCTCAACCACCAAGTCTCCTTCCTCCATCCCTCAGGCCCCCACTCCACAGATTCCCCCACCACACCCTGCCCCAGGTTCCCCCACCCACAGATACACCATCCCCAAAATGATCCGGCCTTCTCCCCCTACCACTTGCTCTTCCAGCACCACACCCCCGCTGCGCTTGTTTGTGCCACTGGTGTGGAGAGCGTGTCCTCCCCCTCTGTCCTGCCCACCTTACCTGAACCCCATTCTACTCCCCTGGAGATAGGCACTGCAGTGGAGTCCACTACCACCCTGTCTGACTTGGGCACTGCAGTGGGGAACTTGTCCACTCCATCTGCATGGCCCACTGCAGTCGTGCCGGCACCCACACCATCTGACTCAAGCCCCCCAGTTGTGCCGGCACACACCATGTCAGACACCTCCACTGCAGTTGTCAGTGACTCTCCAGCACCCACCACCCCTTCCCTGCCTCCTTCTGGTGAGCCCTGATCCTGTCCCTGCGGTGCCTGGCCTGCCTCCCCCGTATGCCCCTCCGAGGGGAATGTCCCTGATGTGTAGCTCTGCAGGCATGCAAAGGGTGACATCTGGCACTGTCACCCTGTTTGGACTCTTTTTATGGACTGGCCTTTGGCCTTTGTTATATTTCTGGACTTTCAATTCTTCACACACAAATGCTGAATAAAGCTACTTTCTGTTCTCTAGTGGTTTTGCTTCTGATGTACATGATGTTGATGTTGCTAACCGTGCCCTTGCTGCACTGATGGTGATTTTTGATATCAGGGAAATGAAGTGTTACTGTGCAGGACCCCATGTGGTCCAGGGGGAATGTGTCCTATCCTGGTGTGTATCCATGTCATCCTTTGCAGCAATATGAGGGTGTCATGTTTTCAATATTTGGCAATGGGATTTCCTACTTTTATTTGCAATATCACATCTGTGGCTTACACCCCTGCACATCTGTTGTGCTTGCCATTGTTCAATTTGTCTATTTCCCTGACCATGTGACCATCTCCACTGGACATGCAAGTTTGGGCATCAATGGGGAAGGACTCATCTGTATGATCAGTGCAACTTGCTATACATGTGTGTTGGATCTGTGCAGATGGTGTCGGTGACACTCCCATGACCAGGCTGATGTGACGAGAGCCTTCATTTTGTGCTAATTGTTGACTGAGTGACCAAGTGTACTGCTGATATGATAGGGCCCTGCAGAGACAACGTATGGCACAGCTTTCCTTACACAGGAGTGGAGTGCCCTCATGGCAATGTGTAATTCCGTGACATTGCCTGAGCCCAAGGTGTGTGTTGTGTGAGCATGTCTGTGTGTGTTCACTTCCGTTTTGCACCACAGGCTGGGATCCCTAGTGATGTTCCTGTTTGTGATGCTTGCTGAGTTGACCTATGTACCACCCAAATCTTCGCACTGGGTTTTCTGGGATGTGGGTGCATGGCACATTACTGGTCATCAGGGTGTCATCAATAGGTGTGTTTGCTGTCAGGGCTGAGTTTGTGGGCAAACGCAGATGAGACACAGTCAGGATTCCCCTTGACACTTGTTGGTTACACAAGTCATGTAATTTACAGTTTGTGTTAGCTTTCAGTGATTGTGACACGTTGTGTGTGTGACTGCTGCCACTCCTCTGGGTCAGAGCTGCAATGTTGGAAGTTGTCTATGTGTGTTCTTTGTGGGTGACCTTGACTTCTTCATTGGTGTGTGACTGTGTCTGGGATCACATTGATTGTGGTGGATTTCACGTCATGCCCATGTACAGCGTACTGTGCAGTGTGTCAGACATTCACGAGTCTTGTTGACTGGCCAGGTGTGATGGGTTTCTGCACCTTAGTTCCCACAACCACCCCTGGGATTGTCATGGGTGCATGTGCAATGTCACCAGTCCATGTGAGCTTCACTGCTGCACATTGGTGGAGTTCAAGGTGTGTGGTGTTGAGTGTGTGCAAATGAGAGTTGTTGCACGGCTAGACCCCTACCTCCATGTTGGCCTTGGCTGACAGGCCGTGCTGATTGATTTGTGCTTGTGTAGGTGTGATGGTAGTTTGTTGCTCAGGACACATGACTGTGGTTCACAGTGTGAACGACATCTAGCTTTGTCATCACAGTGGGATTATCATGCAGGCCACGGTCAACACGATGTGGGGTGCCTGGGGGTAGTGCTGTGGTGGGTCTGTCTCTTGCTGTGTTATTTGCTGTTCCGACAAGCTTGTGTGACATGTGTAATTTGGGCTCCCTCTCATCTAACAATGCCTGTTTGCCCACATAGGGGAATCCGATCCATGAGTTACTTTTGTGTGGCACTGTATACACATCTGTGTAATTGTGATTCAGGCCTCCTCATGTGTTGTGTGGTTGCCTGGGGACACTGGCACACCCCCCCATCACCTGTTGTGTTTGATCCGCAGTGTGAGGCTGCCTGTTTGTGTTTGTGCATCTGCACCACTGCATTGGCATATCTTTAGTGTGCCATTGGCTGTGTGTTGTTTGTTGGCTTTCCCCTGCTGTCCCTGGGACTCCTAGGTCATCAGTCAGCACAATGATCATGGTTTGTATGTCCCTTTGCTGCCATGGTATGGTATTTGTTCACCTGACATCTAGAGTCTCCAAAGGATATCTACATGTGTGTGTCCATTGGTGCAGATATGTGGGGCTGCATTATGATGGTCACTTCTGTCATTGTGTTATTGAGGAATGTTGCCAATGTCAGCCCCCATGGGTGATGTTTGTCTACACATGGCCAAAGGTATATCTTATTGGCACCGCACTGTTTGCCTCACCCAATGTATGTTGCTATGGGACACAAGCACTACTTTGCCACTGATGTATTTGTTGTTCTGTGACCAGGGATCATCCAGGCTGTTTGGCAGTTGCAGCTTTTTCCATGACAACACTTACCTTTTGGTCACTGTGATGATGGGGGTTTAGGTCCCCATTGCCACAGTGTTCAAAATGTGCTTCAGCTATGGACCCCACACTTACATTTTGGTCACTGTGATGATGGGGGTTTAGACCCCATTGCCACAATGTTCAAACTGTGCTTCAGCTATGGACCCCACACTTACCTTTTGGTCACTGTGATGATGGGGGTTTAGACCCCATTGCCACAGTGTTCAAAATGTGCTTCAGCTATGGACCCCACATTTACCTTTTGGTCACTGAGATGATGGGGGTTTAGACCCCATTGCCACAATGTTCAAAATGTGCTTCAGCTATGGACCCCACACTTACCTTTTGGTCACTGTGATGATGGGGGTGTAGACCCCATTGCCACAGTGTTCAAAATGTGCTTCAGCTATGGACCCCACACTTACATTTTGGTCACTGTGATGATGGGGGTTTAGACCCCATTGCCACAATGTTCAAACTGTGCTTCAGCTATGGACCCCACACTTACCTTTTGGTCACTGTGATGATGGGGGTTTAGACCCCATTGCCACAGTGTTCAAAATGTGCTTCAGCTAGGGACCCCACACTTACATTTTGGTCACTGTGATGATGGGGGTTTAGACCCCATTGCCACAGTGTTCAAAATGTGCTTCAGCTATGGACCTCACACTTACCTTTTGGTCACTGTGATGATGGGGGTTTAGACCCCATTGCCACAGTGTTCAAAATGTGCGTCAGCTATGGACCCCACACTTACCTTTTGGTCACTGTGATGATGGGGGTTTAGACCCCATTGCCACAGTGTTCAAAATGTGCTTCAGCTATGGACCCCAAACTTACCTTTTGGTCACTGTGATGATGGGGTGTTATACCCCATTGGCACAGTGGTCATGGTCTGCTTGCATTGTGGAGCCCACACACATTTATGTGTGACACATGTGATAGGGGGTCACATTGTATGCTCAATTACATGTTCAGTGTTGTGGGCATTTGACACAGACTACACACGCTTGTCATGGTGTTGGTGGGATGTATTTTCATACATACCTTATGTTGGAGTATGCTGGTTGTGTCATGCATTTCCCATCCTATGTTTAGGGGTGGTGTGGGTGGTAGGCATTCATCCCCCTATGAGTGGGGATGGTGGTAGTGGTAGGCATCCAGGCCCCCCTGAGTAGGATTGGTGGTAGTGGTAGGCACCCATCCCCCTATTAGTGGGGTTGGTAGTAGTGACAGGCCTCCAGCCCCCCCTGAGTAGGGGTGGTGGTGGTGGTAGGTATCCAGGCCCCCCTGAGTAGGGGTGGTGGTAGTGACAGGCATCCAGGCCCCCCTGAGTAGGGGTGGTGGTAGGCATCCAGCCCCCCCTGAGTAGGGGTGTTGGTAGTGGTAGGCATCCATCCCCCTATTAGTGGGGATGGTAGTAGTGACAGGCATCCAGGCCCCCTGAGTAGGGGTGGTGGTAGTGGTAGGCATCCAGGCCCCCCTGAGTAGGGGTGGTGGTAGTGGTAGGCATCCATCCCCCTAAGGGTGGGGATGGTAGTAGTGACAGGCATCCAGCCCCCCTGAGTGGGGTGGTAGTAGTGGCAGGCATCCAGTCCCCCCTGAGTAGGGGTGGTGGTAGTGGTAGGCATCCATCCCCCCATGAGTAGGGATGGTAGTAGTGACAGGCATCCAGGCCCCCTGAGTAGGGGTGGTGGTAGTGGTAGGCATCCAGGCCCCCTGAGTAGGGGTGGTGGTGGTGGCAGGCATCCAGCCCCCCTGAGTAGGGGTGGTGGTAGTAGTAGGCATCCAGGCCCCCTGAGTAGGGGTGGTGGTAGTGGTAGGCATCCATCCCCTAAGGGTGGGGATGGTAGTAGTGACAGGCATCCAGGCCCCCTGAGTAGGGGTGGTGGTGGTGGTAGGCATCCAGCCCCCCCTGAGTAGGGGTGGTGGTAGTAGTAGGCATCCATCCCCCTATTAGTGGGGATGGTAGTAGTGACAGGCATCCAGGCCCCCCTGAGTAGGGGTGGTGGTAGTGGTAGGCATCCATGCCCCCCTGAGTAGGGGTGGTGGTAGTGGTAGGCATCCATCCCCCTAAGGGTGGCGATGGTAGTAGTGACAGGCATCCAGCCCCCCCTGAGTGGGGTGGTGGTAGTGGCAGGCATCCAGCCCCTATGGGTGTGTATGGCATTGGTGATGGCCATCCCACCCCTATGGTTCTGCTGTTGCTAGTGTACGTCATTTGTGCATCCCTATGTGTGTGTGACATATTTCGGGTACGTGTCGTTTGTTTGTGTTGTTGGTGTTTGACTTACCGTCTGCACCGTACGCGTCCGTGCCGGTCCCGGTTATAGATGTAGAGTATAGGTAGGACCTGCGCAATGGGATTCATGCTTGGATCGTCTCGTTCGGGTTTCTCGTGTCTTCGACTCGTACTCGTAGCAGGCTTGTTCATCTCGTAGCCGTGGATCGTCTTGTGGTGCGAAACGGAGCTTATGTACGGCTCGCCCGGATGCTCATACGTCCCAGACGTAGCGACGGGTTCGGCGCGTACGGAGTGCGCATCGTACTCGTCCGGCCGGAAGGTACTGTGTATTTGCTTCCATACGACTCGATTCGGCGTTTACGGATCCGGCTCGGGTGGGGGAACAGGAGCTGGATTGGGTAAGTACGGGTTGTTATACGCATTGTACTTGTTCGTCCGGACGAATGTTCGAATCGGTCGGGAAACACGCATTCGGCTGGGTTTTTTTCCGGACGAATACTGTTAGGTGCGCTTCCGGCCGGGATCGGAATCGACCCCTAAGCTGTTGACCAAAGCAGCTGCTTATTTATCGGTTGTTCTACCTATTGTAAATGTTCCTGCAGTGGCTGTAACAACAAGATCGCTTGGCTCATCGTACTCTCCTCCTTCCTGACTTCCTATGTCATAATTGCAAAAGGGAGAAACATTTTGACTGGGCATTGCACTAGTCCCCATTTGTCCACCTCCCTCATCATGGCTTTGCAGTTTCATCCCCTTTTCTTTGACTTACATAATCAGTGCTCAGCCTGTACTGCTTAAACAGGTATTTCAGCACATAGCAAGTTAAATTTCAACCTGTTGGCATCTCCTGTATGAGTGCTTTTATGGGTATTTAATTAGCACACTGAATGATCTTCAACTGTTTCGGGCTTTGAACAAATGACTAAAATTCTTCAACAGTTGGCCAGAATGTTGTTGACTACTTTTTTTTTATAACGTTCTGCACAATTAGGTTTATGCATTGAGCTAAATACAGAGCTCCTGAAAATAGAAACTGTGATGCTTTCCTGCCAGCAGCAACCACACAGGTCCAAGTGAATACAGAAGACATCTACTTCCCCTTAGCGGTGCTGATACTCAAGACACCCTTGGTTCATAGGCGAAGGGCAGAGATGTCCGGCCCATAAGGTAACACATTGATGCCTCAATGATCTTCCTGGCTTACAGGATGGAGCATGTATACTGACCAGAGGATAGCCACAGCACACAGTGCACACTGAAGGTACATACATGCCAAGGACATCAGTCGGGCTGTGGTCTTCACAGTGTGGATATTTTGACATGGGCGTCAATGCACTGCTATTGAGTGCACGTTTTCTGCATGCACAACATTCCCTTCATGTCCATAGGCCCATACTGCACAAGGATGTATAATGATCAACAAGAATAGCCACAAAGTAATTCTAGAGTTTTGCAGCTTTCTCCTATAACTAAAGAGAAGTTGCTCATTGTCCACCCGAGGCATTTGCAATGAAAGGAGTCAGGGAAGCAAGTGGATGCCAGATCTGAAGATGCCATAGGCACCAATGGTTGTCTGGGTGGTTGATTCACTAAATGTCTTCCTTTTGTCTAATCCTATCTAGCCCATCCTCTCTTTGTGGTTGTATGGACGTTATTCCCAAACCCCTCTGCACAATCATAGCTTGTTCCGGTCAATCTTTGCTCAGTTGGTGGGAGTGTAGAAGGAGGAACATGCAGCTGCGGTCCATGCAGGTAACTGCGGTAGGACGGTGGGGCCGCGTAGGGGGGTATTTCGAGGGACGATACTGAGGGCAAATAAAATCAATAATTAATTTTCCCTCTGTATCATCCCTCAAAATCCCCCCCCCCCACGCGGCACCACCGCCCCACCGCTGTTACCTGCACGGATCGCGGCTGGGAACATGTCTTGCAGTGGTTTAGCAATGGTGTCATGTTCCCTAGGTCAAGCAAGAAAAATGAGTCCAGTGACTGCAGACTGGGTACTACAATACAAAAATATTCAGGGTTCAGTGGGTCCCTCTAGACTATGACCCCTGATGTCACTGCACCTGCTGCACCATTGAGAGCTATGCTTCTATTATCCTAAGATTGGCTGGATGAAAATCTAAAAATGCTATGACATGATTATACTGATGTTGGCACAATGTCCCTCTTGTTATACGACCACTAAATGTTTTGAGGTCCAGCCACGCTCCTTCATCCTCTCCTATCGTTCATTGACTTTATCCTTACCTTTGTCCCTGTACAGTGCTCTGCTGCCTTTTCTCCAGATTCACATTACAAACATGCCACATACATACATATATACATATTGACTTATAATATGTTGCCCATTTTTATACTTCTTTTTATGTATTGCTTTTATTCTACTCCCCATAATTTTCATGTCTGTAACTACATTTATTCATATACTCTCCAGCAGACTACGGCTTTGAATGATCATTAAAGTCTTTTTTAACTATAGTGTACATTTCTTGTGTGTATTTGTACTTGCAGAATAGTGTTCTGGTAACCCAATTTAACTAAATGTATTTTTTTATCCTCTGGTTCAAACTTGCACACATCAGAGGGTTCCGGGAAGTCTAATCTTGCCATATTTATGGACGGATCTGTAAAGATGAATCACATGGTTAATTATTATCTTTTGGAAAAGTGACTTGCATTAGTCACTATAGTGAGTAACTACATTATGGGTTCTCAGCTTTAGGAATTCGCTGTTCAGTTTCAAATGAAGGAGCTGAGCAACATACAAGGACCATTCAATGGTTGGCCTATCTGTACAACCTCAAAGAGTGTGATGAATAGTACAATTTGATTTTCATTTAAAATAAATTGTTGATTGCATTATCGTTTTTATCTGACATCACTAAGGGGACATTTATATATTTGTGGTATAGATACTTCATCGCATTAGTGATGGAGTATCTATAGTGCCAAGATAATGGCCAGTCCGCCAAATTTAGATGTGCGCAGACTTTAGGTTTAAACTCAGCAGAGCCTACTCCTCTGCTGTGATTAAACCCCTCCAACAGGCCTGTGGAGTAAGGGCCGTCGGAGGCAGAGCTCTAATTCCGCCCACCCAATTTAGATGTGTGGAATAAGAGGCCAATTTACACTGCCCATCACCACCAGAATAATAACCCTGGCGGTAAGGGGCGGTGAAATCTTCTAAATGCTCTCCTCATCATGGGAGATAACTGCCATTGTGAGGGGAGCATTTGCTTTTGTATTTTTAAAAGGAAAATCCCACTTTGGGATTTTCTTTTTAAAGATAAATGATAAAATAGTTTTAGCGCAGCTCATTCATGTTGACAGAGCCATGCACCAAACTGTAAAAGCATTGACAGAGGTTCCAGCAAATGCTTTAAAAATAACCGCCAGCGTGGTAGTCATTTCTAAGTTTGCTGGGTGCCACCTTCATCAGGAAGACTGAGGGAGACAGGGTTCTAAATAAGGCCTTAATTCGATATCCACATACCTCCGGAGAGTATTAATTACAATCCTTACTCCCTAACTTCAGAAATGACTTGGTATGAAAGTTTCAAAAGTCTTTTACTTTACCTTAAGTCATCAAGTCCTTTTCAAATCATACGATAACTTATAGAACACTTAATGATTCATATTAATGCTAACATATTCAAGGAAGAGGAATCATTACTTTCTTCCATAACTGTGTTGTGGGTTGACAGTAGCCTTTACTACAGTTTTAACTCACAGAGGGACAAAGGGGATATGTGTCAAAGCATGCATTAGTTTGTTTCCAATGTATTTTTTTTATTTTTTTATTTTGCGATTTGATAAAAATCACAAATAACACCTTTGATTCTTAATCAAAGAGCGGACAAGGACAAATTACCTTTAATGGCACAAAAGGTATCACATTTAATGACATGCTGCAGGGGAAATAATATTAGCATCACTTTGTCTATTCATTTGCAAGCAGGTCTAATTTTTTTCCAATTATGTAAATGACCGGCGACATCATCCAGCAGGTTGCGTAGTTGCAGTGTGAGTATATGACACTGCAAAATTGCATGTCATGCTCTGTTGATCTGTACTGCTAGCCACTTATCATGCCAGAGGGAACGAGTTGATACTCTGTCTCTGAGGTTAAATTGCAGATAATCAGACATTTGAAGTATTATACTTTCAATCATTTTCTCATCATTTACCATTCATGCTTTTAAATTATTATTATTTTATTCTGTTTGGAACATCATGTTCTATTACACTCAGATTCCTTTTGAGAATATCACACGTGCTATGTTTCCCTCACTGGGGTGTTCTGAAAGATTTTAAATCCCATGTTATCTAAGGACCAATGTACAATGGTGAGGCAAAATGTGAAAAGAAAAATAGTATACTGATACCAAATTTGGTGCTGATATACAAAAGTTTAAATAATCACAAATCATACCCCAAATGTTTTGCCACGGTTAAATAAGCCTTCTTTGATGTATCATTGTAAGAAATTGGTTATAGGTTATGTGGGGGAAACTGTACTCAAGCAGCAACCATAATTCTCTGTTAGGGTGAAGTTGCAAGCAAACCCTAAATTAATTTGTGCTCAACCCCGGGTAGCTTGGCACAGAGGAGTCAGGCTTAACATAGAGGCAATGTTTAAAGTAATTTGGCAGCATGTCAAACAGTAATAAAGTGGAACACAACACAAGACAAATCCCACATCAATTTAGAAAAAAAGAGTACAATTTGGTCAATAATTTACGACTTAAACAACAAAAATTCAATCAGTAGAATCAGAGATATGCAATTTTAAAGATTTAAGTGAAAATAGAGCAAAAAAGCACTACGTGCCAACTGTGGTTATCTGGTCGCTCATGGCCGGAACAAAGTCACAAGTTCAGGCTGAACGTTTTGGAGCACCGGGCCGGCTACAAGGACTAAGTTAGCCCTGCTGAACAAGAGTACCTTAAATCCTGATTGCTGAATGCTGTGAGGTGCCACGTTGAAGATGCGTTGCACACTGGCTGCTTACGAGGAAGTTGCTGGGCTTGCAATGAGGAGTGCTGAGGATGTAGTCAATGAGGGGCTTCCGATGTGAAGACCTGTGTCGAGGATGTGTCACACAGCAGTGGTTCTGAGGAGGCTGCAGGCTGTGAAGTGGACAAGTGACTCCAATGCAGAGTTTCTGGGAGGTGATGCGTTGGTTATGATGTCACCATAGTTGAACTAGCAGAGCACATTCAGGCCCACTTACAAGGGTATAGGACTAGGGTAGCACCATTTGGGAAGGCAAGACTCACAACTGGCAGGGTCCAGGTGCTGGAGTAAAGATGGAGTAAGCCTGTTCTGTCCCTGAGGCTTCGGATCAGGAGGCCAGCCAACTAGGGCTTGAAGTCACTCTGATGGGCCTGGGTTCAAGATGCAGGTCCACTCTTTTTCACTCAGGCAGGAGGGCAGCGGGGGAGCAGGGAAGCATAGCAGGGCAGCAGAATGGCAGTCATTATTGCAAAAAAGCAGCCCAGCAGTTCTTCTTTTGAGTCTTCCACAGGGCCAGATATGTGCTGAATAGTTTAGGTCTAAGGTCCAATATTTATACCTGGTGCCCACTTTGAAGAAGAAGACGTTTCTAGAGGCTTCCACCCACCTGACATGTACAGCATCCCCTTCCTCCCTGCCCTGGCCTCAGCCTGTCTAGGCACACAAAAGGCAAGTGACAAACCCTTTGTGAGAGTGCCCAGGCAGAGTGTTTGTGATGTGTAAGTGTGGTCGGTGACAGCTCCTCCACCTCATCAAGCCAGAGATGGCACACCCTGCCAATACACAAAGACAAACTGCCTGCTACACCTAGTCATGTGACCCAGAGACAGGCTGAAATCACTAAGATAAGAAAATGCCAACTTTCTAAAAGTATATAAAGAAACAAGGGCAACCAATATTCCCTCGAGGGCTTGGGTAGACAGTAATGTAATAGGTAAGATTGCCCCCAAGGGATTTATTTACATAACTATATTTGACCAATTTATATGTAATTCAATAAATCATATTTTGACATCCACAATTCATTTCACACTTATTTAAAGATAATTTCAAGAAAAACATAAATACTTGGAAAGCAAAAAATCTAAAGCAGGTGTGTAAATTAATAATTTCATATTGAAAAAAGTAGATTTATATATACACTAGGGGTTCACAAAAAATCAATCTTTTTTTTAAATATATTATTTCATCCCAGGGAATACAGCATACATCAAAATAGTTAATTATCCAGTAATATTGTACATACTTCAGAAAAACACCAAGCAGCCAGTGCTTACTTTACATACAGCATTATAATAAATTGGCCCAAATCATATAGCGGATTTCATAGCATAGTTAAATAGCATAGAGTCATAAAAACACAATCATCTGCAAATGTTATATTATTTTCAAAGGGTACGCCAAAAAAACTGTAGACATAAGTGTGCTAAGCATAGATGTTACTTCATCTTACCCTCTACAATCAGATATACCGGACAAATATAACCTCTATATAGCAAAGAGAGCACCCCCTCAGAAGGGGCTAATCCGTATGAGGAATCTACAATGGACTGATCCCTGTACTCCCTTCCTCCCCTTTAATCCAGATAGACATAGTGGCTCAGATCCTGCTGCCAAGCTTCTTAGATCTCCTTCCCTTGCAGTTATATAAAGCACTTTCTTGATTAAAGATGTGAAGTAAGCGGACAAGCCAGGCAAAATAGGTTTGGGGGGGTCTGGATCTTTCAATTTTGTTGCTATCAGCAGGCGAGCTACTGCAACTGCAATAAAGTATATCTGGGTCTGTTCCAGATGGTCCTTGTTGTCATACCCCAAAAGCATCACGAGTGTGGTAATGCCTATTTCCCTGCCCAATACCTGTCGCCAAAAGGCTTCAATTCCTTTCTTTAGGGGATGCAGCTTTTCACAGCCAAAATACATGTGGACCACTTCTGCTGAACATTCTCCACACAGTTGTCACACAGATGACAGTTGTCATCTTCCCTTTTCCCCCACTCGAATAGCTTATCCGGAGTTAAATAAAGGTTAAACACTGTTTTATATTGTTCTGCCTTCAGATTGGCTGAAAGAAAAAGAAAATCCCAATGCAATTGACATATATATAGGTCGGTATCCTCTTCCCCTAACTTCCTTGCCTAAAAAATCAATCTCAACAAACATTGACAACGGTTTTTCTTGAATCATATACATTTTAAGCAACCACAAGCCAATATATAGAAAGCCCAAATCCTTTATCCAGTATTTGAACCGGTCCAACAAGTAGAACTAAGTTACATATAACACGTTTGATGATAACATTCAGAGGGAATTGGACAGTGCATCAACATTTTGTTCTCTGTTGTTGTAAGTCAATGAGACCATCTTCAGGACTGTAGATACTTCAAGAGGATGGATGACCCCTCTCTGAAGGCCCAAAATAGTGTGTATGGGTGTTTATGAATTAGACTGAGAGGGTTTGTTCTGATAAAAGTCACTAGATATATTGTTACAGATGATCATGATATCAGTGAAGATTGAGGAGTCCCTTGTGTCAATATCGCAGAGACACAGCCGTTTTTTTTGCACATCAAAAATAAATGCAGCGAAAAACCACCAATGTCGGGGTACAGCATTAATGTCTCCCTGCCGTGTAGTTCCCATAAATCTATATAGGATCTGTGCGTTTAGACAACATAAACTGTGGGACTGGTCTCCAAACTGATTCCAGACACCCCCATCAGATATGTTCGCCTGTATACCAGGTAGCTGACAGTGCCACTATGAACTTCTCTTACCAAGGAGAAAATAGTTTCTGGCAACTATCGAACATGACAACTCTGTCCCCTCAAGGATTGTGGAAACAGTACCGTACTTTTCGCTCAGTCATTCGTGCTCACTTTGTCTTAGAGAAATTCACAGAATAAACATGGGGACGTTTTCAATAAGCATTTATTAAACCAGCATCATTCTAGTGTAAAATACGTGTGCTGCAACAGCCATAACACAGAAACAGATACATACAGTTATGAGCACCAACTGAGTAAATAGATAGTAGATTTCTACCATAGTGCTAAAACAATGAATATATGCAGGCATATAAACACATGACAGTAATACTCCTGTGTACTCCTACGATGCAAACCCTAACTAGATGTACCTAAGTGTACCTAGCATGTATGTGGGTGTATCGCCAAGAATCCACCTAGGATAGAGCCAGCCCCATTACCTGATGTGAGAGAACAAAGGACCCTGTCATGGTCTCGAGATGGACACCCCGCGAGGGATGTTAGACCACTGCGTGCTGGAGTGTCTGCGTGCAGGAACCTCAGCGTCTCATGTCAGCATGTCAGCATGGAAGTCTTTCTTCTCTTTTTGCCCTAGCAAAGATATGGCACTTATATACCAAAAAGGTACCCTCAGGGGTTCTACCTTGCTGTGTCATGTCGACCGAGGATGACGATAGTGAGTTACCTTATACACACTTATTATGCAGAAGATGGTAATCCTGCTGTGATTCTGAGAATGCTCATGCATATCAAATGAGGCTAGTTTTCGGGTAAAACCACACAACATTTATGCAGCACCTAACTAGGTAAAAGGTCAGCACCAAAACCGTTATGTAGTACAATGGCAGGGTAAATGTAGGTGAAAGGTTAGGTGACTACCCAGGCCTATTTTCGGGTATGGTTGGGTCGTGGCTTCTCCGTGACGTTCAGCATAAGTTAGACATTGTATATATAAATCAATTTTGTCAATGTAAAATTATGAATTTTCACACCTGCTTTGGAATTTTTTTCTTACCAAGTAATTATACTTTTCTTGAAATTATCTTTAAATAACTTTCTAAAGTGCCATTTTCAGAATTGTGACTACAAACCTGACTTTACCCTTAAATGGGGCTTTTAATTACAATTCTTTAGATGCCAAACTCAAATCATCGACCTGCTCCTAACTGAAAGTTATCACTTATTAAATGTAGTAAGGAAACTAATATTAGCCTATGGGAGAGGTAGGCCTTGCAGTAGTGAAAGACAAATTTAGGGGATGTCACTATCAGGACATGTAAAACTTGTTCAGCCTTCTGAAATACACTGCACACTGCCCTTTGAGCTGTTCCAGGGCTTGCCTTAGGACTGATGTATATGTATTAAAAAGAAAGGTTTGGGCCTGGCAAAAGGTTTATTTTAATCCCAAAAGACCTGGAGTGGATTACCACCCCAATCCAGATGCACAGCGTACTTTAAGTTGCATATGACAAATGCCACAAAGTTATTTTTCTCTCATGTTTATTTTATTCTTTTTCCAACGTGATCCAAGTTTTATAATCTTCATGCTTTTCACACATCACAAGAGAGGCGCTTATGTCTTCACTTAACTCTTAATGTTGCAGAAATGCCCATCCAGGCCTTATCCTGCAACACAACTGTGTACATAAATTAATCCACGATCATAGATCTTGTATTACCCTCCACTCCCAACTAATGCCTACTCCTCCTGTAGTAACCCTCATACATCAATCCATGCCATAATAATTCAAAAAGTTAGCCTCCCTCATAATCCTTTGCTCGCACCGTCATGTGAAATGTTCAAAAATCAATGCCCCGCCCTCCCACAGATGTCAATAACGTTGATTATTTATAACTGAAGTAATCTAAACATCACTCATAAGATCGTATTATGCTACAACAGACTCTGAATTTTTAAATAACCACTTGAATGCCCTGAGAAAAAACTGCACTCTTCATGAGTATACCATTCATAAGGTCCCATTTTAAAGAAAAATGTTCGAACGATTGTCTCTCTCGTGACGTTATTTAAGTTTGTCAAGTTCATCATGTTCTCCGATGGGTGCTACTCGTCTGGTGGGCCGAAGAGTAATATGATCCATTCTTGAAAAAAGCGACAAAGTGCACACCTGGATCATATTACTCTTCGGCCCACCAGACGAGTAGCACCCATCGGAGAACATGATGAACTTGACAAACTTAAATAACAGGGCATTCAAGTGGTTATTTAAAAATGCAGAGTCTGTTGTAGCATAATACGATCTTATGAGTGATGTTTAGATTACTTCAGCGAGCAAAGGATGAGGGAGGCTAACTTTTTGAATTATTATGGCATGGATTGATGTATGAGGGTTACTACAGGAGGAGTAGGCATTAGTTGGGAGTGGAGGGTAAGTGAGAACGGGAGGAATATTCAGATCCATTTCGCATGGTACATACTGGTGAACGTGGCGCATTATGGGAGGTGTAGGCACTCATTAAGATTGAAGGGGATGAGGCTGCAGGTTGGAGCATCGGAGGACGTGCAATTAATTGCAGGTGCAGTGGAGGGGTGGAGACAAGCAAGGTTAAAAACAGAGGAGAGAGACTTGAATGTTTTTGTTCAGTTGGGAGTGTTGTTGTTGAAGGAGTTGGGAGGATGGTCGTACGGACGGTTTGAAAGGTAAAGGATTGAAATAAATTTATAGAAATGAAGAGCGCCAGTTAACTCTTAAGCGGTATGCGTTTGAATTTCATGGAGGAAGGGGTATAGTATTGAAGAGTAGGAGGGTTAGGGTAGTACGTATTTAGGGTGAAAGGTTTTTTGTGGGTATCCTTAACATGGTAATGTTTAATTATGATTGTTAGCGGGAAAAACGTTGATTTCTGGGAAACGTTACAAAAGGTGACTTTGAGATAAACATGCAGTCTAATTGATGTATTTTGCATTTGTAGAAAACCCCTGACGAAGGGCCGGATAACAGGCCCGAAATGCATTGGGTAATACAAGATCTATGATCGTGGATTAATTTATGTACACAGTCGTGTTGCAGGATAAGGCCTGGATGGGCATTTCTGCAACATTAAGAGTTAAGTGAAGACATAAGCACCTCTCTTGTGATGTGTGAAAAGCATGAAGATTATAAAACTTGGATCACGTTGGAAAAAGAATAAAATAAACATGAGAGAAAAATAACTTTGTGGCATTTGTCATATGCAACTTAAAGTACGCTGTGCATCCGGATTGGGGTGGTAATCCACTCCAGGTCTTTTGGGATTATTCATAACATCGTGGCTTGGGCTGACCACGTTTCCGGGTTGCACGCCTTGGATGAAAGGAAATAAAATAAGTTGAAAGAAATGAGAATTTTGTAAACAGGTGTGCACTTTGTCGCTTTTTTCAAGAAAAGGTTTATTTTGCCAGGTCAAACTGGCAGTTTAAAACTGCACATGCAGACTGCAATGGCAGGTCTAAGACATGTTTAAAGAGCTATGTAAGTGAGTGGCACAATAAGTGTTGCAGGACCAATTGTAGCATTTAATTTACAGGTCCTGGAGACATGTAGTACCACTTTACTAGGGACGTAAAATTAAATTAATTATGCCAATTGGTTACAAGCCAAGTCTACCATGTTTAAAGGACAGAGCACACAGCTTGGCACTGGTTAGCAGTGGTGAATAGCACAGAATCCTAAGGCAAATAAAAACAAATTCAGCAAAAATAGGAGGAGTGAAGGCAAAAGGTTTGGGCGAAGACCAGCCTAAGGCTGACAAGTCTAACTATCATTAGTCATAAAACGTAGTTTCGCTAAAATTGCATAGTGAACAGAATGTTTCGTGATTTCTTGTCTTGCCATTCCTTTTTTTATTTTTTAAATTGCCAATCTCAAATACTGAACTGTGCATTTGGGGGGCGTGGCCAGGCTGCCGACCATGATGGCTGCGCGGCACTGAAGCTCCGTCAGCCTTCCCCAGCTCAGAAGCCTTATCCCCATTAGCACTTCTGTAATCGGCTCCTGCATGACATGAGCGGACTGCGGATTCTATGGAGCACCATTTGAGCCCGCCATCACGAGAAATGGAGCTCCTGCTGCCGTGAAATCATCGAGCGGCAGATCGGGGCGGAGCGACGAGAGGCCTCGAACACTTTGGCCTGCTGCGCAGCCTGTCCACTGCTACACCGAGGCCAGGGCCGGCTGTGGAGCTGGAGCAGACGTCCCCACCAGCGGTGAGTGCTCCGGGCGTGGGTCTCTCCAGAAACCCTTCCCCCTGCGCTGTCAACCCTACCTTGCGCCTGCATTCTCCCCGAGGCCGCGTGGGGACAGGGCCCGCGTGCGAGCCTGGGAGGCATCCACTTGGCCGCCTGCAGGCGCGGCAGTGGGGGAGTGGTGATAGTGGCTCCATTGTTCCCTGCGCCCGGTAGCCCCCGCATCTCATCTGGCGATATCTGCACTCCCGGCGTGAGGCCCACAGTCAGGGGTCATCCACACTTTGGCTGAAGTCCTCCCTCAGACAAGAATCTGGCAAGCCTGTGCGCTAAAATCCAAGTGCACAACAGGCGCCTGGACGTGGCGGAGGCCCGCATCTCGGACATAGAGGATGGTACTGCACAGTCCCTAAAGAGGTTGGAGTGCGTTGAGCGCATCCTCAAAGATGTGGCGATCAAGAACGAGGACATCTAACATCTGATGGGGAGGGAGATCATTGGGTGGAACTGCATTAAGGTCAGTACCGTGATCAAAGGCTTGAGCGACCATTTTTCTGATTATCAGCAACCATAACAACACAGTATAGCTGAAAGCTAAACCATTCTGCATGTGCAGTCATTTAATCAATTCAATAGGATATCATGATTAAAAGCTTAGCAGCATCAATGAAAGGAAATGTAACTGATAGCAGTGTGTCAAAATGGAAGTAAGTAAATCTTTGTCTCTTCAAATCGTCGATGTTAAATATTTCATTTGATGTGGTGCTTGAATGTTTTTCTAAGTGAAAAGCCTGGTCCTGTTCGGATTCAGTGGTGGTATTCCAGTAAGCAAGTGAATCTGTGCAATGAAGCAAAAAGCGACACGATGGCATCATTTTCAATGGATAATGGGTTGAGTTCAGGGAGCTATGCATCAGCAATAAGTAGCACATGCTAGACACAATTCTGTTGACACTAAAATAACCTACATCTTTTGACCCAGGAAGAGGGGTGTTGGTCGCAAAAAGCCACTGGAAATTCATCCCTGTTCATGTTACACTACAAAAGAGATTCATTTAAAAGGTAGTCCCTGCACACTAGGTAAACAAGTGCAAGACGTTTGATTTATTCTTTTGCTTTCTCTAAACCTTTACCCATTATTCTTACCAAAGCAGCCTGACACACAATTTTCACTCCTCATTTATTGATGTAAGATATTTATACAGAAATGACCTTTTGAGTTTCATTAACAATACAACAGCTACCCTCTATAAACGACCAACTTCTGAAGGAATCGTCTATTTTCCCTCTTGTCTTCAGCTGTTTCAACTCCTGTTACTTGTCTCAGACTGTCAAATACGCTATTAGGGTGACGTGTGTCTGATGTGGCATGTAATAGGCTTAGAGCAAAAGCAGGTAGTGCCAGACCAAATTGAAATGTTCATGGACAAGAATGCACAATAGAAAATGCTTGCCTTATGGAAGCTGTACACAGAAAATAAAAACTGTCAAAGCGACTGGCTGAGAGCTCAGACAATCCATCAGCTAAGTGCAGTGTTGCAGTCAATATTTAGGCAAATATGCGACTTCCAGGGCTGGCAGAAATTGACATGTATGGCTGAATGCTAATAGGTCAAAGGCAAATTGATACTTTCAATTCGGTTTCCTCAGATCTAAGAGTGTTTTTATTTTACAAATCATTCATTGTACTCTGCTAAATATGTAAAGTCATCAGTTCTGGAATATCGTTCGTTGCAAAGTAAATAGATATTCAGCGTTTCTTAATGACGATATATTTTCTGTATGGTACAAAATAGTGCTGTCCCTTATCTAGTTACATGGAGCCAGTTGGGCTTGTAATGTTCCCCCAAGGGTGATCAGGCGTGTACAACTGCCCTGACTGCATGTGAAACTATTGTCCTGACCTTTTGTTTAGCGCGCTATAGCCACATTAATGTAGCTTGAACACAGATGCCTAGGCCTGTCCATCATAATGTAAGGTCTAGGACTTGTTCTGTGGCATGGAGGAGCACACAAATCATGCCCTCATAACTGTCATAGCACTACTGCCCAAGCCCTGGGTAATAAAGTAGTGAATTCTTGGGAATGGCCAGACCTTTTACTTTGTCAGCTTAGAGTGCTGTCTAGACCCTTGCACTGATATCCCGCTCGTGTGATTTGTGTGTATGTATGTGCAATTCATTTGTAGAACATTTGTGGTAGCAGAAATGTATGCGGGTGAGAGTCTGAATACTGGGACCAGTTTGAATAGTCCCTAGTATAGCATGTCATATGATGTCGGTTGGATACAGCTTTCCTATACAGTGGAAGTACATCGACTGCACTCCAAAGACTGGAGGGTAAAAATCCAGATATTGGAGTGAGGGAAAATGGCGACAGGGCTACCCATAGAAATTGAATGATGGCCTTCTTAGCAAAAGGCTTCTAATTAGTTCTTCCTGAGTATACTGCGTTTCCCATGTTAAAAGTGACGCAAAAGTGGCGCAAGGGGCTTGTAAATCTGCCCCTCGATGTGTGACGTCGCTCCTGCTCTTGGCCTCTGACAGCGTAGATGGACTCACGCACAGAAGTTTGTGTCGTGGCAGCCCTTTTAAATTGGGAAAGTTGTACAGGCCACATGCTGGCGCGCACTACTTACTTCTTGTGTGTAACTGCTTGCACTGTAATACGCACACCATATTTTTGCAAAGGTTACTGCTGCATTCTGGTTTTGTGGGCACGTCGTTTCCATAATGGTGACAATGATGATCTGTCTCCTGAGAGGAAGAAAGGTATATTATTACATTGCCTTGGTCCTGGAGGTTTGAAAACATCCAGGACCATGGATAGTCCTGGATGGAAAAGAGACATTCAGGAGATGAGAGGGATGTTTTTACGCATATCTTAGCTGACCTTGATGAATATTTTACGCCCATTATTTGCAAAGCAATTGAGCGTTACAATTTTTACAATAGAAAGCAGGGCGACAATGAAAAAATGGAGAATTTTGTAGCAGCATTAAGAAAATTGGCTCTGACTTGCAGATTTGGTGGTTTGGAGGATGAGTTGGTCAGAGACCAGGTATAATATACTATAATAATCCATCTTTACAGGATAGAGTTTGGGTTCGTGGGGAATCCACTCTACAGGAGGTCATTTCCATTATAAGTAAGGTGGAACTGACATCCAGGTGCGCTAAAGCTGTCGTAACAGCAAAGAAAAAAGAATGGGGTAGCATGGTCAAAATAGTATGAAAGAAACCTATTAAAAAATGGAGCATGATGGCAATAAGAAGGTGAAGGAGGGTATTGCCAACCAGAAACAGAAGCCTAATTTCAATGGTAGAATGGGGGATCTTAAGGGTAAACGTTACCGTTGTGGAAGTTCTACTTATTTTGCACACAACATTATGCGAGGGTATGTGGCAGATCGAAAGTAATTAAGTGTGTATTGGAAGAGTATGAACAAAGTGATCAGGGCCGGCTTTAGGGCAGTGCGACTGGGCGCTCACATGTGGAGGGGCTGCCAACCTCAGGGGAGGTGCTGTGTTTAGCAGTAGCTTATAATTGGAGAGATGAGGGGCACTTTTGCCCAGTAGTAGTGAGAGAATCTGAGGAGGCAGTCATGGGGCGCGGGGGTGCCATAAATGATTGACGAACCGGGCACCACCCATGGTAAAGCCGGCCCTGAAAGTGATCCTTCTGCTTCGAAGAAGGAGATTCCCCATGTTTTATGTGAACAGGATGAAGTGTTGGAAATTAATGGCCATTATAGAAAGAAGTCTATTTGTGCCATGATAGCTGGGGGTGTACATTAAGAATTGGTTGCTGACTCACGGTCAGCATATACCATTATTAATAAAGATGTATGGGCAGAACTGTTTGCACCTAAACTAGGCCCTACTTTATTAGAAACTAATATTAGTCCCCAAAGTTTCACAGGAGAAAATACCAGTCTCCTTGGTTTCCGTAAATTGTTATTCAAATTCAAAGGCAGAGAGACTGAGTGCAAAATGTATGTTGCAGAGCATGGTCCAGCTGTCCTGGGATGCTGGGACTAGGGATCGTTGGAAATACTATTGGATCCGAATAGTGCAGATCTTGTTCTGCTTGTTCAGGTAATCAAACAAGAAATGCACACAGTGGAGAAAAAGATTCCCAATGTATTTTCCAGAAGAGTGGGAGAATTCATTAAAAGGTTTTGTTCACAGGATATTATTTTAAAAAGATGCAAGATCCTGTATTGTCAGGAAGGAAGTAACCCAAGAATTGAACAAATTGGTGGAGGCTGGCATTATAGAACAGATCGAAGCTTCTGATTGTGTAACCTCCTTGGTGGTGGCACGGAAGGCCAATGGAAGAGTTTGTTTGAGTGTGGACTTATGGGAATTAAATACAAATATCTTTGTGGACATGTTCCCTTTACAACGCCTTAATGAACTCCTCTCTGTAACAATAGGTATGGAGTGGTTCGCCACTTTAGATCTTACCTTCGCTTATCACCAGGTACTGTTACATGAGGAAAGCAAGCATCTCACTGCTTTTATTACACCCATTGGATGCTTTCAATTGAAGAAGGTACCCTTAGGATTGGTCTCTGCTACAGAAATGTTTGAAATGTTAATGTACTAGTTATTTCAGAATGAAGGGAACGTCACATTTTTTTCAAGATGACATCTTGATAATGGGCAAAGATAGGGGAGAATGTGATGTAGAGTTAAGAATATGTATTGAGGAGTTTGGAGGAGCATGGTATAACGGTAGAGATGGGCAAATGTAAATTTGCACTGAACAAGGTAAATTATCTGGGGCATGAGATCAGTTCTAAAGGCATCACACCTAAAGCAGAACCTGTTGAAGCTATTTTACAAGCTCCTGTGCCCCAAGATAAAGATTAGGTCTGTTCCTTTAGTGGGTGTATGAGTGGATGTATGGGTGTGTGAATGGGTGTACGAGTGATTTTCTGTGTCTCTGAATGGATGTGTGAGGGTTTTTTGAGTGTGTAAATGTCTGTGAGTATGAGCTGGGTGTGTGAGTGGGTGTGTAAGTGGCTGTGTGGGTCTGTGAGTTGGTGTGTCACTAGCTGTATGAGTGTGTACATGTGTGCATGTGTCTGAGTTCGTGTGTGAGTGTTTCTCTGTGTCTGTAAGTGGGTGTGTGCGTGGCTCTATGAGCCTGTGTAAAAGGGTATGTCTGTGTGGTTTCTGGGTCTGACTGGGTCTGTGAGTGGGTTTTTGGGTATCTGAATGGGTGTGTGAGTGGTTTTCTTGGTCTCTCAGTGGGTGTGTGAGTGGCTGTATGGGTGTGTGAGTGCCTGTGGGTGTGTGAGTGGTTCTATGGGCCTCTGAGTGGATGTATCAGTTACTGTATGGGTGTGTGAGTAGATGCATGGATATGTGACTAGGTGTGTGAGTGTATGTGTTTTTTTAATTGGGGTTTGGGTCCGCGGATATATTTATATATATACAATTCAGCTATACATATATAAATATATATATATAAATATATATATATACATATATACAGACCATGCCATACGGCCATGTTAGAGTGGTAAAAAGCAAGCCACAATAATAATGATACATCACTTAACACAAATACATGAATACATGGGAAAATCCACACTATCAATTGATAAAGTTGATGTATAGCAAATACATAATAAAACAAGTGCATGGATAAAGGAGCGCTCGGCTTGTGCTTATGACTCTAACGAACCGAAATACAACACTAAATGTGTGGCTGGTCTGTGAAAAGATACAAGGGTGAGCGCTGCAAAGTGTCTGGAAATCCCATCATGCCTAGCAACGCCTAATCCCATAGGTGGTCGCGTACTCCTCAGACGTACTGTGATATTATGTCCAATGGTACAAAGACTTGACCTCCGGCAGCCTATGTGCGCAAGTTACTCAGGTAAGAGACATAGTTCGCAAATGCGCGTTACTATGCTGTGGGCAACTTGATGCTTATTAACATACATAGTGCTTGGCTACGGTAAGGGTCAAAATTCGCAATGTGCTCTCAATAGTCGGGACGCAAAATGCATGTGTGACTCAGTGTAGCTTGTCACACGACGGGCGCTGCATTGGATCCAAGAAAGTCGGTGCCAGAATACGACGCACGGTGCGTGTAACACTGCTGGACGCATCACAGTATAAATTCAGCCTGTAGAAGGTGACTAAAAAAACACACAGACCAGTCATACTGAAATTCTGCCATGTTGCGATCTCCAATCTGGTGCAGACGTGTCCAAAAGGTGTAATCCCAAAAGTGATTTCGAAGAAAAGGTTAGGTGACCCGTGTAAGTGAATAGGTCCCTTCCTTCCCTCCTGCAAAAGAAACAAAACAAAACAAAATTTAAAATACGGCGCAACATGTCACTCCAGACTGGTCTGTGTGTTTTTTTAGTCACCTTCTACAGGCTGAATTTATACTGTGATGCGTCCAGCAGTGTTACACGCACCGTGCGTCGTATTCTGGCACCGACTTTCTTGGATCCAATGCAGCGCCCGTCGTGTGACAAGCTACACTGAGTCACACATGCATTTTGCTTCCCGACTATTGAGAGCACATTGCGAATTTTGTCCCTTACCCTAGCCAAGCACTATGTATGTTAATAAGCATCAAGTTGCCCACAGCATAGTAACGTGCACCATGCGAACTATGTCTCTTACCTGAGTAACTTGCGCGCATAGGCTGCCGGAGGTCAAGTCTTTGTACCATTGGACATAATATCACAGTACGTCTGAGGAGTATGCGACCACCTATGGGAATAGGCGTTGTTAGGCATGATGGGATTTCCAGACACTTTGCAGTGCTCACCCTTGTATCTTTTCACAGACCAGCCACACATTTAGTGTTGTATTTCGGTTCGTTAGAGTCATAATTTATGCACAAGCCGAGCGCTCCTTTATCCATGCACTTGTTTTATTATGTATTTGATATACATCAACTTTACCAAGACATAATACGATGTCCTTTGTTTATGTTGCTGATTTCACGTCTGGTGTTAAAAGACGTTTTACTTTTGTGCACGTAGTACACGTGATCAAGGCTGCGGATGCAGTTGAAATGCGTTGTGGTGGAATAAACCTGGTTGCAAGCTAATTTGGATTGTGGATTCTTGATCCTGAGAGCGCACGTATTTTGACTTTCTTGTGTGGATTCTACTGCCAGTGCGCTCCGCTGGCGTGTGCGCCACCTTCCACGGGTGTCCGCTGTCCGGAAGGAGCAATGTTGGGTGATATATATATATATATATATCGACTCGCAAACTCTCACAACCTCCTTCCGGCGAAGAGAGAGTGACGGACCCAGGATTCTTTGGCAAGATGTATTTATTTCATACTCACTCCTCACAAACGATGACGCGTTTCGGGCAACAAGTGCCCTATTTCACATATGGAGAGAGAGTTAATACACAGGATTCCCAGGTGCCGAGAGGACAGAGAGCCCATGGTTTTGGGACAAGGTATTGGCGGTGTTAGCAGTTCTTTCCACTTCCAGCAACCCACATGGGTAAGAGACTGTTTAATATTTTACAAAACACAACAGCAACCACTTGGGCAATACACTGGGGAACTACAAGTCCCATCAGGCAGTGTTGCAACGCCCACTGGGGCGGGAGTCAGCATATAAATTAAGTTCCCCAAATGGCGGCTGTGCTGTGATGTATGCCAGTGATCAAGGATGTAGAGTGCGTCCGAAACGCGTTTGTCAATTTTATTTGGACTGAAGGAGAAAGCTTTTTTACCCTGCAGCCTGCAACAATAAAAGGAGTCAAACCTCTCTGCTGTGTGGCTTTTTCACCAGGGTACTTTGTTTGTTGGATTTTTAGCGGTTAGCCTAGCCGTGAAGATGCCCCGCTGCATATTAGCGGCCCTAGAGCACAGGATTCCCAGGTACCGAGAGGACAGAGAGCCCATGGTTGTGGGACAAGGTATTGGCGGTGTTAGCAGTTCTTTCCGCTTCCAGCAACCCACATGGATAAGAGACTGTTTAATATTTTACAAAACACAGCAGCACCCACTTGGGCAATACAGTGGGGAACTACGAGTCCCATCAGGCAGTGTTGCAACGCCCACTGGGGAGGGAGTCAGCATATAAATTAAGTTCCCCAAATGGCGGCTGTGCTATGATGTATGCCAGTGATCAAGGACGTAGAGCTCGTCTGAAACACGTTTGGCAATTTTATTTGGACTGAAGGAGAAAGCTGTTTTACCCTGCAGCCTGCAACAATAAAAGGAGTCAAACCTCTCTGCTGTGTGGCGTTTTCACCAGGGTACTTTGTTTGTTGGATTTTTAGCGGTAAGCCTAGCCGCGACGAAGCCCCGCTGCTTAATAGTGGCCCTGCAGCAGGGGATTCCCAGGTGCCGAGAGGACAGAGAGCCCGTGGTTGTGGGACAAGGTATTGGCGGTGTTAGCAGTTCTTTCCGCTTCCAGCAACCCACATGGGTAAGAGACTGTTTAATATTTTACAAAACACAGCAGCACCCACTTGCGCAATACAGTAGGGAACTACGAGTCCCATCAGGCAGTGTTGCAACGCCCACTGGGGTGGGAGTCAGCATATAAATTAAGTTCCCCAAATGGCGGCTGTGCTGTGATGTTTGGCAGTGATCAAGGATGTAGAGCGCGTCTGAAACGCGTTTGGCAATTTTATTTGGACTGAAGGAGAAAGCTGTTTTACCCTGCAGCCTGCAACAATAAAAGGAGTCAAACCTCTCTGCTGTGTGGTGTTTTCACCAGGGTAGTTTGTTTGTTGGAGCGGTTAGCCTAGCGAAGAAGACACCCCGCTGCTTAATAGCGGCCCTACGGCACAGGATTCCCAGGTGTCGAGAGGACAGAGAGCCCGTGGTTGTGGGACAAGGTATTGGCGGTGTTAGCAGTTCTTTCCGCTTCCAGCAACCCACATGGGTTAGAGACTGTTTAATATTTTACAAAACACAGCAGCACCCACTTGGGCAATACAGTGGGGAACTACGAGTCCCATCAGGCAGTGTTGCAATGCCCACTGGGGTGGGAGTCAGCATATAAATTAAGTTCCCCAAATGGCGGCTGTGCTGTGATGTATGCCAGTGATCAAGGATGTAGAGCACGTCCGAAACGCGTTTGGCAATTTTATTTGGACTGAAGGAGAAAGCAGTTTTACCCTGCAGCCTGCAACAATAAAAGGAGTCAAACCTCTCTGCTGTGTGGCGTTTTCACCAGGGTACTTTGTTTGTTGGATATATATATATATATTCACTGAAAAAACCATAGGTTTTAGGGACGTTATAGTTAGAAATTAGCATTAAAAAACCTTAGAAATTCACTGAAAAGCCACAAGTTTCAGGGACGTTATAGTTAGTTGGACATTTTACTCATACAAAACCAGAGGAATTCCACCGTTATAGTTAGTTCAGCTAACTATAACTCGCGCCCCCGCAATGCACTGCTGATGACGTCACATATTACATCATTCATGACATGGTCAGTGACATCACTGATGACATCTCAAATGACATAACTGATGACATCATCCAGTGAGAGAGAGTTAATACACGGGATTCCCAGGATTCCCAGGTGCCGAGAGGACAGAGAGCCCGTGGATTTGGGACAAGGTATTGGCGGTGTTAGCAGTTCTTTCCACTTCCAGCAACCCACATGGGTAAGAGACTGTTTAATATTTTATAAAACACAGCAGCAACCACTTGGGCAATACAGTGGGGAACTACGAGTCCCATCAGGCAGTGTTGCAACGCCCACTGGGGCGGGAGTCAGCATATAAATTAAGTTCCCCAAATGGCAGCTGTGCTGTATGCCAGTGATCAAGGACATAGGGCGCGTCCAAAACGCGTTTGTCAATTTTATTTGGACTGAAGGAGAAAGCTGTTTTACCCTGCAGCCTGCAACAATAAAAGGAGTCAAACCTCTCTGCTGTGTGGCTTTTTCACCAGGGTACTTTGTTTGTTGGATTTTTAGCGGTTAGCCTAGCCGCGAAGATGCCCCGCTGCTTAATAGTGGCCCTACAGCACAGGATTCCCAGGTGCCGAGAGGACAGAGAGCCCATGGTTGTGGGACAAGGTATTGGCGGTGTTAGCAGTTCTTTCCGCTTCCAGCAACCCACATGGGTAAGAGACTGTTTAATATTTTATAAAACACAGCAGCACCCACTTGGGCAATACAGTGGGGAACTACGAGTCCCATCAGGCAGTGTTGCAACGCCCACTGGGGTGGGAGTCAGCATATAAATTAAGTTCCCCAAATGGCGGCTGTGCTATGATGTATGCCAGTGATCAAGGACGTAGAGCTCGTCCGAAACGCGTTTGGCAATTTTATTTGGACTGAACGAGAAAGCTGTTTTACCCTGCAGCCTGCAACAATAAAAGGAGTCAAACCTCTCTGCTGTGTGGCGTTTTCACCAGGGTACTTTGTTTGTTGGAGCGGTTAGCCTAGCGAAGAAGATGCCCCGCTGCTTAATAGCGGCCCTACGGCACAGGATTCCCAGGTGTCGAGAGGACAGAGAGCCCGTGGTTGTGGGACAAGGTATTGGCGGTGTTAGCAGTTCTTTCCGCTTCCAGCAACCCACATGGGTAAGAGACTGTTTAATATTTTACAAAACACAGCAGCACCCACTTGGGCAATACAGTGGGGAACTACGAGTCCCATCAGGTAGTGTTGCAATGCCCACTGGGGCGGGAGTCAGCATATAAATTAAGTTCCCCAAATGGCGGCTGAGCTGTGATGTATGCCAGTGATCAAGGATGTAGAGCGCATCCGAAACGCGTTTGGCAATTTTATTTGGACTGAAGGAGAAAGCAGTTTTACCCTGCAGCCTGCAACAATAAAAGGAGTCAAACCTCTCTGCTGTGTGGCGTTTTCACCAGGGAACTTTGTTTGTTGGATATATATATATATATTCACTGAAAAAACCATAGGTTTTAGGGACGTTATAGTTAGAAATTAGCATTTAAAAAACCTTAGAAAATCACTGAAAAGCCACAAGTTTCAGGGACGTTATAGTTAGTTGGACATTTTACTCGTACAAAACCAGAGAAATTCCACCGTTATAGTTAGTTCAGCTAACTATAACTCGCGCCCCGCAATGCACTGCTGATGACGTCACATATTACATCATTCATGACATGGTCAGTGACATCACTGATGACATCACTGATGACATCTCAAATAACATAACTGATGACATCATCCAGTGGCTGTGTGTTTCTGTAAAGTTTAAATATGTTTTATAAATATATATATATGCCAAGGTGTATTGAAGAATGAGTGGGTGTATAAGTGTCTGAATGGATAATTTAGTAGGTGCGTGACTCACTGTATAAGTGAGTGATTAAATGTGTCTTACTGAATGCATGGGTTAGTGACTAAACTGTGTGAATGTCTGTATCAGTCCGTCTGTTGTTGTGTAAGCTGCTGCATGGGTTGGCGAGTAGCTACATGAGTGTCTATATGGGTTATTGATTGGTTGCCTGAGTATTTGTATGGGTGCCTGAGTGTGTGTGTGGGTGGGAGGTGTGTGACTCTGTGCATAGATGTGTGAGTGGTTGATTCACTGGGTGTATGGGTTCAAGAGTGCATGTGGAAACAGCTGTATGGGTGGGTGAGTGTGTGTATGGGTGTGTTGGTGAGTGAATGGATGTCTCAGTGGTACATGTCCAAGTGACTACATATGTAAAAGGCAGTGTATGTGCGAGTTGGAGTATATAAATGACTATACGTGAGAGTCAGTGATTGTGAGAGTGGTGTATGGATGATTGTGTACTTGTATCAGTGATTGTAGAAGAGAAGTGAAAAGTCAGTCTAACTATAACGTCCCGCTAAGCTTTAGTTTCTTCAGTGAATTTCTATGGTGTTTTAATTCTATTTCCTAACTTTAACGCCCCTGTGACTGTCATAAGGTTTCTGCACATACACAGAGCTATGCACAGGATAATGGGACCCCGGAATACAGTGGTTTGCCTACCATATACCGTAGCACCCAAAAACCCCAACCCAACTAGCTTAGCATCCCATTAGCACCCAAGTACCAATGATTAGACAACCCAGAACACGGTATCTTTATCTCAGGACTCGCAGAAGCAAGAACACTCTTTCGCCACTCACTCGTACATGTCCACAAGGTGCGTAGGAAGAGACACTGAATAGGTTAAAATGTTTATTCCAACTTACGTGCTCTAATGTACAGTACACGTGTCAGCACTAATAGCATAATGCATATGACTAATATAAACAGCATGGTTACAATTCCATAGAATACAAACGGGGAAAGCATCTCAGAGCTCAGTGGATAAACGTATAAATAACATTACCACCCTCCCCTTGCAGTAAGATAGTTTATTATAATAAGAGAAGACCTCTGGGCTTTGACTAGCGAACCCCCATACCTCAGTCTCTAGATGCAGAATTACATCAGCAGGACATCATAGCTCTTCTCACTGAAAGGGATTTCTCCAAGTGTGTTAATCGCTAGTAAACCACAGTATTAAAAGCATACCAAATTCTTCATGGCAATTGCACCTAATGTTATGTCTGGGTGCGCGAGACTGGCCATATCAGGAAGAACCAAAATATATTGTTATGCGAGCTTGTACATGTTTGTGCAGACTGAGCCCAAAAAGGTGAACAACAGAAAATGCAGACAGTGCAAAAGAACTTGGCACGAGCAAAGGGCGAGGGAGGCCCGGCTCAGTGTAACGTGCGCAAAGAAAAGCAGCATGGCAGCCAGGCCTAGGCCAACATAACAAGGCAGGTAACAATCCACAAGACACCCTCCCCTGGTCAGTCCAGAGGCCAGGACAGAGGAAAAACAGAGCCGTTGGAGCACAGGGAGCGCCCAAACGGCGAAGGGCAGGTCAATCCATGAAAGTGAAAGTACAGAAAAAAGCCATACCCTCCAAGAGTTCATCATTGGAATCGTCAAAAACATAGATGCCATCCAATCCATGAGTTCAAAAGAGCAGGAATGCTCCTCAGCAAAGGGAGCATCCATAAGCAATGCGGGACAGCTTGCGTGATAATTAAAACAGCTTCGTTGTAGGAGATCCTGGGCAGCCGCCCAGATATCCCATTGCGCCAAAATCCCCAGTGCAGCCGCACGCGCCATACAGCCAGCGACGGAACAGTCCTGTTCATGGGCCTCTAAGGGACCCATCAACTGAACAAAATCCGGAACAGACAATGACGAATTGGAGAGGCAATAATCCAGAGTCCAGGTGAAAGGACAGCGGACACAAGTCATCACAGGTTGCACGCAAGTGAAATACGCAAAGCGAAAGGAAAGAGTATATGACACACTCAGTGTCGCCAATGGCAAGACACCAAAACCGGCCAAAAGGCGCTCACGGAGCAGCTGGAGGCGTTCTGGATCGAGCAGGTCCCATCGGGGAGCAGCCATTGCGCAGAAAGCAAATTAAGAGCAAGACACCAGCCGCTAAAGCGAGGATCAATGGGAAACCGCCAAAGACACTGGAAAATATAGAATGTATGAAAGCCGGGATGACACCAAAAATAGTTTGGAAGGAGGACACCAAGCCCGACCCAACGACCTTAAAAAGTGTACTAGGCCTTCAGTGTTAGATGCGTTAAAAATACGATGTATTAACTCCCCAAAATGTTGGGGGAGATTAGTGTTTAAAAGGGCCTGTATTTCACTGTGGGTACTCGCCACCTGGAGAATGAATGTCTCCCGGGCGGACGTGAGCATAACTTCCTCGTTTAATAATAGTGCCTTTATTCTGCTCAGTCTATTGAAATCTGCTTCCATGGTAGGGATGGAAGGCCAAATAGAGATATCAACCTTGTCATGAGGGGAGGATAAAGCACATTTTTGCAGCAGACAACTCTGTGCGAAACTGTTACAATGTAAGGAATGCCAGCCTGCAGGCCACAACAGTTTTCGTTATTTAAAAGTAAATAACTACCATTGGAAAGGAGTGTGAAAGTAGGTGAAATAACAGGAGCAGGAATACCTTTCAGCACACAAGCAAGATTAGGAGAAGAAACGCTACATGAGCCATGCAATTTAATGTGTTTACAAATAAGCGAATGACCTATAGTCGAGTCGCAGTACTCCCCGTGAGAAAGACTTCCTTGCCGTCCCGAAGGCATTTATACATGAAAGGCAAGGACCAGAGTTCATGCAGGAAAGCACTGCCCAATGGCCGGTAACGGCCCACAGGATAATGTTTCATGCACGAGTCAAATTCAAACAGGGAAAATGGTAAAGCTATAACCCCATGGACTAGCCATACAGCAGAATCGAGTTCTGCAACAGAGAACGGCAAAGGATCCATCTTTTCGATATGTAATAGAGTGTAAGTTGCATCTTTCATGGACATAAATTGCTGTTTGTCAGTTAAGTTAAAAGGTAGAAACAAGGCAGAGGTGTTCAAAAATGCCAAGGCACTTTACCTAACTTAAGCGTTTGTAAAGTCCATGCAAACTGCATAACTGAGCGCAACTGATTCTGACCATGATATAACACAGAAACATCATCTTGTACAATATCGACAACAGAGGACACAATATTCTCTAAAGTGTAAATGCGAGAAGACAGGGTATTAATACTATTGTCAACAACAGCGAGCACTTTTTCCATATTTGCTTGATCTATTTCCCGAAGACGGGAAGCAGCTTCCATTTGTGATAGCTTCCAGAGCTCATTATATGTTTCATAAATGAATCTCTTAGGTCGGGGACCACGAGGTCCCAAAACAAAGTCGGACAGATCAATATTGCCTGAAAGGAGGGACAAATGTTGTTTAACAGAATCAAGGGACGAATGTTGCAGCCATTGTTTGCATAATTTACCAACAGAATATGTAGTGACAGTACGGGAATCAGTAAATCTCGGATCAGGCCTATCCTGTGTGTAGCTAGCACCAGAATCGTGAAAACGCATTTGACATGCATTAGATGATATAGGCCATATTAACCAGGGTGACTGAACCAGCTTAGAAACATTAAACGAATTATTCTGTAACATTGCCTGCAGGGACACAATGGACATATTGAATCGTATGCTTTCATTTGGAAAACTCGACAGGGATGGTATTGATGGCGTATTCAATTGTTTAGTGGTTGCTAAGCCCCAACATGTAGTCTGATAGATGGAAGCATTCAGGAACATAATTTGGGTAGGGATGAGGCAAGCACGATGCAACGCCTCCATTCCCTGTACCTGCCATGGCTTGGAGCCCCAAATAGATTTCAAATCTATTGTATCTTCCCAGTACTCATAACCACCCACTGCTAGGGCACTTAAAAAGGAACCCGAATAAAGCAATTTGGTGTGTGTCAACATAATTTTCTGAGTTGATGTGGTATTAAGTCTAAAATAATAGGATGCAGGGTTCGACCGATTAAAATCAGTAAAATAGGTAAACTTATTTCGAAGAGTTTGTGAGCTACCTGGCAAGGGGTTTGGACAATGTTCCCATTGGGTGTAGTTAACAGAACTACGCAGGGCACTTGGCTTATGGAGAAAATGATTACCCCAATGTTGGTAACAATACAAATCGGCATAATTCGCAGAATTCATATATAAATCTTCAGCATTAAAAGATGCATAATATTTTAAATCGGCAAACAATGCTTCAACGGCATGCACATCCCAATCATCAGAATGAATATTATTTTGTACTACATCACCCATTGAAACACGAAGGACATTAGGTACATTAATAATTTCCGTCGGACCATGGATTTGATAGTTCACTGCATCCCATACGATGCCATCAGCAACTGGAAAAGCTGAAATGTTCACAAATGTGTGGTCACGCTTCATGATGTGAGACGAGGAATGAGGAGCCAAAGTTCCAGAAACATAGTCCACAGCAGAGCGTTCAGGTAAATAGTGACCATTGATTAGTAGAAAAACACTGTGACAAAGCCAATGGACATGAACAGAAAAATCAAGAAAAGTACCAACCAGAGGTATGTCCAGGGTGGAATCAAAAAATTGTCTCTAAACCAGGATACAAAAATACTGAACTTGGATGGGACTTTTGAAGAGGTGGAATCCGAATCAAAGGAATAACGAGTCGGGCTTAGTGGCGTTATTGGTTGATGTGCCACCGATTCAGATGCAGGATAAGTATACTCGTCCTCGTCGATGTTGGTGGAGAGTTGGGGATCAATTATAGTTTCAGGCAAAATAGAGGATTCAGGCAAATCAACCATCTCAATTACAGCATCAGCGATCGTTCGTGCAGATGGACTATGAACATATGTCCGATAAATGGCAGGACAAGAGACCGCTGGTGTGACACTATTCAGGATCGGCCAGGCGCTGTAGCTTGACATTTTCAACTGAGATGTATCTGTTCTCTTTGCGACCAGGAAGCGGTGGTAAAATGACTGTACGTGTTCCCGTCAAGCCCAGAACTGGAACCGGTGCACGAAAGGAGGGGCCGAATTCTTTTTTGTTTTCAACCTTTTCTCGAACCAGTTCTCCAACTTTCGGAAGCCAGCCGGCTACCGGAATCTGCAACGCAGGATCTGTGGCTGAAGGCGAATGTGTAGTTGCAAGTTTGTCTCGGGCTTCTTGTAAGTCCTGTAACATAGCAGAATGGTTATCTACATCAAACTTGGCGGATTGCGCCGCGATGTCTGGACCCTCAAGGTCAGGCACAAACATTCTTATGCCAAAGAGCATTTCGTATGGGGTCCGCCCACCCAGAGGTCTTCTAGGGAGATTATTAAGTGCACGCTGAACGGTATACAAATGGGCCAGCCAGTTCCTGCCAGTACCTATAACCCTAGCTGTTAAGGATTGCTTTAAGTCACGGTTCATTCGTTCAACGATAGAGTTGCCCTCAGGCCTATACGGAGACGAAAATTTCACCCGCACCCAAGCGAAGCCATTGCATCCTTGTAAGCCCTAGAGGCAAACGCTGGACCTTGGTCCGAATGGAAGGTGCCGCATGCGAAAATTCCCACAAAGACACGCAAATCCCTGATGACATTTCGGGCGTCAGCACTCCGTTGTGGCCAGACCCAGAGAAACCGTGTGCACGAGTCCACTGCCACTAAGATGTATTTATAGGCAGTGTCTGATGAGAATGGACCGCAGTGATCCAAGTAAACACACCCAAAGGGTCTGTTAGCAATGCAGAGCGGGGTTTGTGGTGGACGTGTTACCGTGGAAGGCTTAATCTGTTGACAAACATCGCAAGAAAGCACAAAAGCACGGGTGTCTTTATACAATCCACGCCACCAATAACGCTGCTGCAAGATGGAAACTGTAGCTGACACACCTGCATGAGCCGAAGCCATGCCTTCGTGTGCAGCTGCTATCAAGGCACTCCTGCGGTCCGCGTTGGGGATCAGCCGATCTCCAACGTCAGGTATAGTTACATAAGGAACCTGATCGGGACTTAATGTGTAAGAATACTTGGAAGGGAAACCTGTAGGGTAATTATTACCTTCCTTGGTTGCAGCAATAGCTGCTAATATTACAGGGTCTATTTTAGACATGGACCTGGTAACCGCTGCTACTGAACACGTGACTACTGCTGAACGGGCAGCTTCATCTGCCAGATCGTTACCAATAGCGTGTGCGCCCACCCGCTGATGGCCTAAGGTGTGAACCACCTGTGTGAGGGGCAGACGTTGTTGCAATTCTGCCACTCGAACCCAAAGCATTTTATGCTTAATTGTGCTTCCTTTTGCGTCTTTGTAGTCGTTTTTCGACCAGAAAAACAGATTGTCATTGTAAGATTGTACACAGTAAAAAGAATCACATACAATAAGAGTGGTCTCATCCTGTGTAGCGAACTCAAGTGCAAGTAGCAATGCATGCAGCTCGGCCAATTGTGCGGTACTATCTCCAAGTGTGCGAGTGTGCACTACAGAGGATTTGAACTTTCCATCTACAAAGGAACCCGCAACAATAGCACATGCAGCTGAATAAGCGTGCTTGGACCCAGTGGCCGGCTGCGCCGAACCATCGGTGTAGATTACACATTTGTAATCCTCAAGCGGTAATAAAAACAAAGGAGGAGGATGAACGAATTCATACTGCAAAAACTCCTGAGTCTGCAGAGAAGAATCAAAAACAAAAGTGACGTCCGAAGACGTCAAGGATGTAGCCCATTGTATCCAACGGGGATGCATTGCTTTTGAGTTCGGTACACTTGCCTTTGTTACTGCCTCTAGGGCAGGACAGGGTGTTACCACCAGAATTCGCTTTCCCTGTGCCAGTGCGCGTTCTTTTAGAATCGCCATTTGCACTGCAGTCAGAACTTTTTCAACAGATGTAAAGCGCAATTCAGCGGAAGTGTACAGATGTGACTTGTATGCGATAGGTACTGTATCACCTTCATTAAAGGTTAAGTACGTGAATCCCACCGCCCCGGAATTATTCTAATCACCAGGTTTGTGTGGTTATCACGAGTCAAAAGATATTTAGACTCCAAAGGTCTGTCTGCAAGGACTGCAGAATTGAGGTATGCTCAGGCAGCCAGCAAGACCTTGAATAAGTAGGTTGTATCAAAGCATACAAAGGCTTGATACGCTGGGCATATTCGGGAATGTAAGTACGCCCGAAGTTCAGGAAACCCAGCAAAGACTGAAGCTTCTTCAGAGTATTTGGGGGCACAAATGTGCACATTTTTCCAAGAAATGGGGGCTAAGCCCTTACCTTCGTTGTTGAGCTCATAGCCCAAGAACAGAACTGTAAATTCAGCAATGTGTGATTTAGCAAAGTTAAATTTGTAACCCTGCTCCGCAAATTCAAGAATAATGCGGTCCACACGGGACAAATGCTGAAATAATTCGTCGTCCGTCAGATAGATGTCATCTACGTACGAACATGCTTCTTGATCAATGTCATTTAACAAAGAAACAACACGGGCGGCGAATATACCCGGACTATTTTTGTAGCCCATGGGTAAACGCCGGAACTGGAATAATTTACCACCGGAAGTGAATGCGGTCCATTGACCACTCTCCGGGGCTAGGTTGTGCGTGTAGAAACCGTTTGAAAGGTCAAGTGTCGTTTTGTATTTTTTACGAACCAGACTGTCTACAAGCGCAGAACTGTGTGTATTTTGCACCGCAAAGTTCCGACAATGAGTATTTAAATGCCGGTAATCCAAAACTAAGCGGTACGATCCATCGGGTTTAGAAACCACGAAAAGGGGATTGTTCATAGGTGATACGCATGGTTCAATTACTCCCTGATATTCCAACTGTGTCAGAATTTCGGAGACGGGGCCTTTTGCCTGCCGTTTGATGGGATATTGGGGTTGTGGCTGCGGTAGTGACCGCAAAGGTATTGCATGAGGAGGTGATTCTTCATCCCATCCCACATGATTGCGGTATAACGCTGGTGCCAGGTACACAGCCCACTCAGCTGCAAGTGCTTCAGCTTTGTCTTTTGGGACATGCCTTGAAAAGCTTGAAAGGATTACCTCCTCTCCTTTATGTGCAGCTAAAACGAATGGGGGTGGCCAATCCACCTCTGCTAACAAAATGTCATATGAAGAGGTTAGATTTTCCCAAAAAATCCCTTTTATTTCACGCGGTATGTCACCTTCAATTTGGATGACTATGTTGTAAAGTCTGTCAGGGGGTGCCACTCTCGTGTCAGCTGTCTCTACAGTAACGAATGTTTCAGTTGCTGTCGCCTCCATATGAGGACGTAGCGCCTCCCGCACTATGGTAACTTCCGCGGCGCTGTCTAGGAGGGTCACTGCCCACGTCCAATTCTGGAGTCTCGTTCTCACGGTCTGAGGCATATTTCGCTGTGACAGCGGCAACCTTTTTCTTCTGAAATTGCGGTCGAGGAAGATGAAAATCTTCTGCTTTCCCTCTGACTTGTTGTCGAGGTTGGTCTCGCTCTTGGGGAGCCTCTCGGCCCCTTCCTCTATCTTGCCGTCCTCCTCCACCAGCCTGTGACGACGTCTGGGCCTGTGAAGAACGAGGAGAACGCGTATCAGAGCTCTGAAACCTTTCTGGTGATTTAATCCTTGACCTATCACGTAAATCATAAGTACGTTCAGAGGAAACCGAAACTGGGGAAGCTCCTCTCGACCCCGGCTTCTTTTGTTGCTTACCCTGTTTTTTCTGTCTCCAACTCTTTTTAGTGAAGACTGGTCTATCATCTTTCTCAGATGCACTTTTTGTTTGTGTAACTTGTGTTTGCGATTGAGTTTGCATTTTTACAAAGGCTTGTTGCCCAGGCTATTTCTTCCAATTGTTTTGTAAGCCCGGGCAATAATTTTCGGTAATTCGCGAGGCCTGTCCAACTCTGGGACCAAAGCCAAAGCATTCGCTACTTGAAAGTTCATAGCATCGCCCTTGACATTTCCAAGGATCAGCTCAGCTACTACATCAAACACTCCCACTAGTCTCATCCCTAATTCCACAGCCGCTTCAGGGCCATGTTCATCCTGTACTTTTTTAATTACAGAGGGTAGAACCGTCATGGAAGGAGTTCCAAAACATTTTGCATAAACTGCTGCGAATACCTTACCCCAGTTTTCACATGATGTCAAATCGGGGATTATGTCTTTTGGCAAACTTATCGTGAGGATGCGGTGTTTATCTACTGGGGATGTATGTGGAAACACTGCTTCTATCTGATCGAACTTTTCTGCAAGCCAGTAAGGATAGTCGTCCTTATTTTGTGGACGTTTGCCCATCACAGAATTTACCATGACAGGACTTATAGTCACTCCAGCTGCAATAGCTGGTTGGCCTGCGACTACAGGAGCAGCTCCATGGAGGCTACCTGTAACGTATGTCACCAAGGCTCGATGCACTCGCACCACCTCGGTATGCATAGTGCGCAGTTCCGCTAGCGGTAATGCCAGATAATTTGGATGCGGGGTATACCCGGCCAATACAGGCCAAGTGGCCCCCTCAATAGATAAGGGGCCTAAACGAACTGTGGTAGTTGGTTGTGGGAGGGCACCATTAAACCAAACACGGTGCTGCCAAGCCGTGAGAGGCACTTCAAGAGTAGTATAGGGTCGATAGGCAGCAGGAATAGCGGTGGGTTTATATTCATGAAACAGTTTATCACCTGCATCCACCGCTTCAAAAGTGATCCAAGTGTAAAACACTTCAAAGTGATAAGCCGCATCGGCTTGAACCACAAAGACCAACTCGACCCCAGTTTCGGGCACTCCATACACAGCTAAGTGGTCTCGGAGTGCTCCACGACTATGTGCAGCTATCGCCACACCAGCCATGACTAAATAGTTATATTCGACAACCTAATCAGGGAGCACAAAATGGGTCTGTTAACTAACCTTTTTAATAACATCAAGCTTGAAAGAACCTATAAAACATTCAATATAGGAGGTATCACCGTCACTTACGCCTCCGGAAGCGTACGCGAGGGGTTTGTGGACAAGCACAAGTACTACTCAAGCTGTCTCGCAGATAAGCTGCCCCACGTTGGGCGCCATGTCATAAGGTTTCTGCACATACACAGAGCTATGCACAGGATAATGGGACCCCGGAATACAGTGGTTTGCCTACCATATACCGTAGCACCCAAAAACCCCAACCCAACTAGCTTAGCATCCCATTAGCACCCAAGTACCAATGATTAGACAACCCAGAACACGGTATCTTTATCTCAGGACTCGCAGAAGCAAGAACACTCTTTCGCCACTCACTCGTACATGTCCACAAGGTGCGTAGGAAGAGACACTGAATAGGTTAAAATGTTTATTCCAACTTACGTGCTCTAATGTACAGTACACGTGTCAGCACTAATAGCATAATGCATATGACTAATATAAACAGCATGGTTACAATTCCATAGAATACAAACGGGGCAAGCATCTCAGAGCTCAGTGGATAAACGTATAAATAACATTACCACCCTCCCCTTGCAGTAAGATAGTTTATTATAATAAGAGAAGACCTCTGGGCTTTGACTAGCGAACCCCCATACCTCAGTCTCTAGATGCAGAATTACATCAGCAGGACATCATAGCTCTTCTCACTGAAAGGGATTTCTCCAAGTGTGTTAATCGCTAGTAAACCACAGTATTAAAAGCATACCAAATTCTTCATGGCAATTGCACCTAATGTTATGTCTGGGTGCGCGAGACTGGCCATATCAGGAAGAACCAAAATACATTGTTATGCGACCTTGTACATGTTTGTGCAGACTGAGCCCAAAAAGGTGAACAACAGAAAATGCAGACAGTGCAAAAGAACTTGGCACGAGCAAAGGGCGAGGGAGGCCCGGCTCAGTGTAACGTGCGCAAAGAAAAGCAGCATGGCAGCCAGGCCTAGGCCAACATAACAAGGCAGGTAACAATCCACAAGACATGACCTTTGAATTTTTCAGTGAATCTCTAAAGTTTTTTAAATGCTAATTCCTAACTATAATGCCCCTTTAACCTTTGTTTTTTCTTTTTTCAGTGAAGGTTTTTTTAAATCTATTTCTTAATTGTAACATCCATTTTATTTTAATGTGAGCCTCTAAGATTCTCTTATTTTCTTTCTATAATTGGATATTGTATATTATATTTATGTTATATACCACTCATTTATTGATTTGCTATGTGTTTATCAGAAAGTACATTAATAACTGTTTTTATTTTTAAGAATTTTTTGAGTCGGCACAACATTGTCACATTTACTGTGGAGAATCTGTGATTAGCCAATATATTTCTACTGAAAAAATACACCTAGAGCTACCCAAGAGCTCAAACGTTTGTTCATTTTCTTGTTAAATATTTTTTTCTTAGAATTTTTACAATTTGTGACGATGCTGTGATTGCTGCGAATACATAGTGATATCACAAAACAAAAGCAGACATTCAACGGCCACCATCACATCCAAAAATATCAACTAAAATAATCTATTGTAAACATTGCGCTACACAAATTACTATATACATGCTTCTTTAAGAACATGTTTAAACTCATGTTTTTGTACTACGTTAATTCAAAATCCATCTTTAAGACCTATTTTCCATTTTCGTTGTTATTCGGGGAGTCGCGACAACACCGTTAAGCACGACGATCGTACCTTTTACATAAAGTAAAAAACACATAAATGCACACATATTACAGTATTTTACACACAAGGGGTCTATTACTATACACTATACACGTCAAACTAAATTTTTTCTAGTGTATTTCTAGACCAACCATCTCTAAAACCAATTTCCTGTTTTTGCAGTGAGGCCGAAGATCACGATGATGTCAGTACTCACGATCTCCGCAGATACGTCATGAAAGCAAAAATGAAAAGCAGGAATTCAATAGCCACCACAACATTCAAAAATTATAAATATATAATTAATTCTGACCATCACACTAGAGAAACCACTTTCTAAACATTTATCAGAATCTAAATATAATACAATGTGTATTAATGATTCAATGATATTTTTTAATTTTTCCACCAATGTTCGTGGTGTTGCCGCGATAGTCGTGATATCCCAGCGACAGTCCACGGGGTGGGCCGCGTTGGTGGTCGTGGCGTCAACACGAATATTGCATGCAATTAAAAAATAAATTTTGGACACATAACTTGTGTCACTAACACTTACATTTCTGAAACATGGGGTTAGAGTACCTCCACCCTGACCCCTTATGTTTGCTTTCACATAAAATGTTAGCCCTGGGAACCATTCCTGCTAGATAAAATGGCAGCCGCAACGTTCTGATCACGTTGCGCCCAGCCAATCACAGCTTCCCTGTTGGCATGCGCTGTGATGTCTTTTAGGATAGTCCTGTCATGTATTCCCAATTTTACATACTTTGTCCCATCCACATGACAATAATGATTCTAAACAGGTGACCTTTTACCAAGTAGCTTGCTCCTGTCTCTTGGACAGCAGCCTCTCAGTATTGTATCATAATCCCTGTACCCGACGTACATAAACATGTCCTCAGGCACGGTATAATTATTCTGTATAATGGTCACCACTTTTTACATCCTTGGCCAACAGCCAGCTGTGCATGATCGCATTTGTTTGGAAAAACATTCATGATTGTTTCCAAAAAGTTTATGGTTGTTTTCAAAACATATTGATTCTAGAAGAAACCATGGAGTGACCACTTTAGTATAAAGGACCCTCACTCCCCCTACAAATTAGAGGAGAATACCTTCCAAGCTGACACGGGATCCTGCATGCTGAATCTTCGACATGCAGAGGTCTGACATCCTTTGCGGGCTGTCATCCTCGAAGCAGAGACGGGGTCCTTCATTCTCAACCAACAGGTGAGGGGGCTGGTTCATCCCTAGGGGTTTCTTGGCTACACACACATATATACATATACATGCTACATATACAGATCTAGGCTAGGTACATTTAGGCAAATTACTTAGGGCGCGTATTTAAGGAATATGCAAGTGCTATTGTTTTTATCTGAACTGCTTATGTTCATCTTATTAGCACTATGATAGAAATGTATCTACTATTTACTATCTTGGTTCTTGCAATCTCTTTCGTATGCTTCTGTCTCCTGATTGTTGCAGCCCATATGTTTTACACAAGGCTGTCGCTGGACCAATAAATACTTCTTGAAACGTCCTAATCTCCATCCTGTGTATTTTCTAAGAGTAAGCAAGCACGAGTGTCTGAGCGAAACTTACTGTACAGTTTTCCACAATCCCTGAGGAATCAGGGTTGTCATGTTCAGTGGTTGCCAGAGACTACGTACACCAGTGTAGAATGCAGGGGGGTGGTAGTGGCACTGTAGAGCTAGCTGGTCTATCAGCTGACACATCCTGTGGAGGTGTCCAGAAGCGGTCGGGACACCAAGCCCTCAGTTTAGGTCATCCAAAATGCGCAGGTCCTTGGGGACATTGGCGATTAATCGCGAAATCATCTCGAAATATCCACGACCAGCGATATCACTATAATTTCTCAAAAACTACTAAAAATATTTACACCAAATAACCAAAAAGGCCCTTCCTTCAACCATCATCTACCTCTCTGCCAAATTTTGTGTAAGTCCATTCAGCGGTTCGGGCTGAAGGTGTGGCTAAAGGTTCCAATAGGAATTAACATTACAAATGCACCCTTAATTCATGCCCCAATTTCTTAGTCCCCACTGCACGGATCACTCCAAACTCTCCAAGACACACAGAACCTACCTCAACACTTTTCTGGGAAACTTTCTTGAAGATTGGTCAAACGACACTAAAGTTATAGCCAAGACAAAAACGCTTTACCTATGGAAACTTGGTCCTAACTATAACTACCTACTGCCGACTGCCAGTAGGTAATATATATATATATATATATATATATATATACATATAGCAGGTGCTACATCGTCCAGAAATGGAAAGATGGTCATCCCATATTATAATATGGTTACGCTACATAGATGTCCTTTTCATTCTATAGAAAGGTGACTTTGAATCTGTAGAGATGTTTGTAAACTGTATTAACTCTAATAAGCTGAACCTAACATTTACCGGTCGAATCAGCAATACTGAGATCGAGTTTCTAGATGTTAAAATAGAGGTCAAAGATCAATGCCTCTCAACTACAGTTTTCCGCAAACCTACGGCAGGCAATACAACATTGCATGCGAACAGTTCACGCTCTCAATCACTCAAAAATTGTATTCCTTATGGAGAGCTATTGAAAGCCCAAAGAATCTGTGGCTCCAGTGGGAAGTATGAGATAGCAGAAAGAGAAATCTGTGACAGACTGGCAGTTAGAGGGTACCAACGTCCTGTTTTACAGCTGGCTAAGAACAAAGCCAGAGAGGCAAAAAGAACAGATCTGCTTTTTAAACAAAACAAACCAGAAGGGGAGCCTGTACAAGTCAACAGGTTCATAACCACCTACAATCCATATCATAAAGAGCTGAAAAAAGCGCTTAGCAGGCATTGGCATTTGGTCAAAAGAGATCCTGTTATAGGAGCAGATGTCACTCGCAGACCAGATATAACCTATTGAAGATCACAAACACTAGGGAGCAAACTTGTGAATACATCAGAAATGGCTAAAATCTAGCAATGGGTTCAAAAGATGCCCAAAGTGCAAGGCATGTCAGCATGGTAGAAATACAACAGAAGTTAAAACCTGCCTTGGGGAACATCTGAATATTTCCAAACCACTCAACTCAATCAATCAATCAATATCATCTTTATTCGGATACAGATTCATATCCATAAAAGTACAGACAGACAACAACATGTGTAATGAAAATTCCAACGACAAAGGGGCAATTAAAATATCCGATTAAAATTGGTCCTCCAGTAATACAATACACAAGATGGTACAAAGAAAGCAAAAATTCATTCAAATATTTATATGCCAACAAATACATATAGCTTAAAAGTTAAAAAGAACAGAATAAAATGATATGATTCAGCAGGGGAACATAGAGTTACGAGTGCGCACCGCCGCTTTCAAAAAGGAACCAACCCGAAAGGTTAGCTCATCATCTTTCAAAGCAATGACCTTCCCATAAGCTGCCTTGTAGTTAATCTCAGGTAAAACCTTAAAATATGGAATCAAAAACCTTTTAGTAAGTGTTGAATAATAACTACAAAAAAATAAAAAGTGCAGCATAGATTGCTTATGTTGGCTATTGCATGGACAAGGCAAATGATCGAGGTTGGAAATATACCCCGCAGGGAATGAAAGCATGAATTTCATAGTATCAGTCCTCAACCGGAAAAGTAGGCCCCTTTCCCAACGACCAATGGGTTTTAATAAATAGCTAGAGGGTGCGCATGAGATGTTCTCAATGCGCATGTATCTAGCGACAGATGTTTTCTTACACTCTTTGTCAAATCTAGCATTCCTATAGGCTGCGTAAAGGGCCGTCTGAAGCGATTTTTACTAATGGTACCAAGGTCTGAAGGGTTCAAAAATAAATATTCATGATTCACACTGATTAAACTTTTGTATACAGCGGCCAGCCAAGGTATTTCCATCCCCTTATCACATTTTAAACAATCTGATATTATCTCCCTAGTAAGTTGGGCCGCGGGGTTTCTCCAAACTCTCAGCCAAAATAATGCAGGGCGAGCCTTGATGAAATCTTCAATATATGGCAAATTCAGTTCACAGTGACTGGCATATTTAGAAGAGGAAATGGGTGCGCCCAGGATTTTACGACAAAATCTATTCTCTTCATCCTGGATGCTGCCACTATTAGTATGGCCCCAAACTTCTGCACCGTAAGTGGCAATTAGTATACATTGGAGTTTAAAAATTTTAACAGTGGCAGATACAACCTCTGTATTCCTCGGCTTTGACAACCCGAGGATCATATTAGTAGAGTTTGTAAACTTTCTCCTACAGTGAGCCACATGGTCAGCCCACAATCCATTTGAAGCAAATACCAGCCCAAGATATGGGAAAGTGCGAGTGTTTTGTAAACTATTTGAATTTAAAACAATTGATGTGTTAAAATACTTCTTCGACCCACACGAAATTAAAAAAGATTTTTTAAAATTAGTACATAAATCCAGGGCAGCCATAAAGTCTACAAAGACCCACACCAAAATGCGGAGAGCTTTTGGTGTGCGGCCCATCAGCACCGCGTCGTCGGCGTATAACAGGGCAGGAAGTTTGTTACCGTTGATGCAGGGAACATCATGGGTAAGTGTTACCAAAGACTTATTCAGATCATTGATATACAGAATAAATAAGAGAGGGGCCAGGACACAACCCTGCCTGACCCCTCTGCCAACTTCGATGACTTTGGAAACCTCACCATCCCTGCTAATATGCACCCGGGCGTGTAGATCTTTATGCAAATGAGCTAAGAAATATACGAGGGATTCGTCCAGACCATAATTTAAAAGAGTAGTCCACAGCCGTGACCTGTTGACAAAGTCGAAGGCCGAGGTGAGATCCATAAATGCTAGATATAAAGGTGTTTTCTTAGCAACATTGTATTTACCGATAATCAAATTGAGGTTAAGGCACTGTTCAACTGTGCCAATATTGCTCCTGAACCCCAACTGACAAGGGTGAAGGATCTGAGCTTCCTCGGCCCATGATCTTGTTATACAGGACCCTCCCCAGAATTTTCAACGTATTATCAATCAGGGAGATCGGCCTGTAACAACTTGGGTCGGAACGGTCCCCCTTTTTAAAAATCGGCACGATAATACTGGAGGACCAAGTATTGGGTGTAGTAGAATTTTTTAAATTATTAAAAATATTCAACAGTAGGGGCGCCCAAAAATCCGGGTGACTTTTAATAAGGTCGATGGGCAAACCATCAGGACCGGGGGCTTTACATCCCAGGCTCTGATCAATAGCCTCCTCTACTTCCGATAAGTCAATCAGGACCCTAGTGGTCATTGCATACTTGTTAGTAGCTGTAAGTGAGACTGGGGCAGAATAGATCTTCCTAAAGTGTGCTTCCCAGGACTCACTAGAAATATTGCAGCTAATTGTGGACATAGAATGTCCCAAGGACCTCATGCCTTTAACGGCTAACCAAAAATCCTTGCCATTTTTTAGCGAGGTAGCCCGAGCAAGATTGTCCCAGTGCTCTCTTGTGATATCCTCCTTTCTAGTTGCTATAGCTAGTTTATAGCGTAGTCTAAGTGATTTAATAAGGGAGCTGTCTCTAGGTTTGTTTACAAGCGCCCTTCGGAGAGCTCTATTAGCTGCAGAGCAATCTGCGTTAAACCAACCTGGGTCCGGATACATTTCCTTAATAGGCCTAGACAGCAAAGTTTTGACGCCCGCACAGAGCTGCGTGAAAGCGTCAACTACCTCAGGGTTATGTACCTTAAACGACAAACAAGTGTCAATTAAGTCGGGGTAAGTTCTTACCATCCTGCCGAATATGGCTTTGTTGTCTATACCACGCCAGACCAATCTAAGGTTGTTAGTAGAGGGGGACAAATCCCTTGCGCCACACTCTTTATCATAGGTTGGTCTGGATGCGAGACTCATAGTTAGGTTAATAGGGTTGTGATCCCCATATAGTGTAGAGACAACCTCAGCTTTTAACAAACAATTCTCTAAAGGGGTAGTAATAAAGATATAATCGATGGTAGAGGACGAGCCCCTGCCTCTATAGGTAGGTTCTATATGGCAGGCTCTTGTCGAGACTGCAGCAAGCTCCATCACATCTGAAAAGTTATTAGTACTTAAGAGGTCTAATAATTGGGCCCCCCTATTACATAATGGTGCCATATTCGTAGGATGGATGGCAGAATGAATACGCCTCGATAGCTTGACATTAAAATCACCCCCTAAACAGATTCCCACAGGTTTAACGACACTATTAGTTGTCTGTAGGTTAGAAATGAAATTGAACAAGTCAATAAAATTCATGTTAGGGACATTCTTAAAATCATTGTTATAAAAATGAATTAAGTAAAACGAGATCCCCCGTTTATAGGTTATGGCCTGAAATTTATCGTTATTAGTGGCGAGGGCCCTAGCACGACCCCCTGCCGTGATATTAATCCAAATCGAAAGGCCTCCTGCCGGCCGTCCGGAGTCTGGGGTGGGAGCTACGATGTTAAAACATTCAAACCCCTCCAAAAATAGCTCCCGGGTAGCCCAAGTCTCCTGAAACATTACAATGTCCTGTTTATGAACTAACTCCAACCAGTCTGGCAGATTCATTTTAGACGCGAGACCTGCAACATTCCAACTCAGTATTTTAAGAGTGGGTTCTACATTGAGTAGGGTTGGGATGTCAGGTTCGCAAGATGGGGATACAATTAAAAGAGGGGCTAGCTCTGCTGATACTGGTGTTAAAAGGGGAGGAGACAGTCAATCCTGACTATCCAGACCCGATAGGGGCAAAAATCTGTTGTGTAAAGAGAGGGGGCAGGCAGTAAGAGGCACGTCAGGGAGTGGTGCCCCCAGGGAAGGTTTATAAAAATACCCCAATGGCAAAGCCCAGATACTAGTAGCTGAATTAGACTGGTCCTCCTGTGACAATAGTATTGATTTAGCCACTGACGGTCTGCAAAAGTTAATAACTATGCAGTCCCCCTTGATACATTTTAAGGACTGCCCCACCCAACCAACTCTCTGTACCATGATAATATTGTCAATAAATGACGCCTAAACCCTTTATGTTTAGATAGCCAATCTAAACTCTTGTGGCGTAATTGCTCCCATGATTCAATCTGATTTGGCCTTAGGGGGCACACCTGCCAAGACCACAACATAAGGGCAAGCCGCCGGTGGTAAATTTAACACCTCCCTGCTACCCATAGGGTCTGACAAGCATGTAATATCAGTGCCACCCTCCCGTAATATACTACCAGCAGCATGAGTATTAGTTTGAGCCACAGTAGGGAGACTAGCAGTGATCGGGAGGCGCAACACGTTCTTAACAAGTGGGCGGTTTACACTTCCATTTTCAGGGATGCTATTTTCTGCACCATTACCCCCAGATACAAAACACATCTTGATTTTGTTACACATGTCACATGAATTAATCGCTGAGTTCGAATTAAGTGCACTGGTCAAAGTATTTGAAGTGTGGGTTGACACATTGTTAGGTGGTGCGGATGTATATGACCTTCCAGATGTAGTAGGCACAATGGGGTAAACTTGAGCAGAGGAAATTGTATTAAGAGACTCAAGCTGAGGCATAGGCAAGTGTTCCCTCAAAGTGGCGAAATGACTGTCAAGTGTGCCTTTAACACGCTCAAAGACGGTATCCACAATGTAACTAATAATGGCTTCGCTGTAGCAGTGACTCTCGGAAGAAAACGAACCAGTCTCAGTCTGGGTTCCAATAGAGCGGCAAGAATCAATAGCTGGGGTATGCACATGGGCGACAACTGTCATGGGTTTTGGAGAAGCACGTATCCATGAGCTTAGGGCTGTGCGAGATGAGCAAGGGCGAATAGGCTGCTTCCACTTGGCACTTGTGACTTTAGCAGGCTTCCTTTTGCGTTTCGCCCCGGTGATTGCCTCAGAGCTCGTCGGAATATCCAATGAGATAACATCTAGTGTGTGAGCATGAAATATAATACCGTCATTGGAAACTGCACTGTTGGTGGTAGGACCATCTGGTGCACTAGCATTCAAGTTGGCGCCTGCCACAGTGGTGTGTGAAAGAAGAGGAGGTACCCCCGGGCCGAGAGAGAGAGACGCCTCTCGGTCAATTCTATCTCGTTAGTCACAATACTGACAGCTCTTTCCAGCATGCTGTCAATGCTTGTCGTGGCGGGCCTTAGTGCCGACTGGCCCACTCGTTTACCCATATTCACGTTAGGCAGGTTTAGGTGAGGAATAAGGCAAGATTAGATAAGCTCACCTCACAGAATTCAGCAGGACTCCAGTGAAAGGGGGCTGGCCCAGCCCAGTCTCCTCCGGTCTTAGACGGGCACAGACGGACCCGCCCTTGGTCCGGGCTTTCTCCCGCGCCGTGGTGGGAGAGGCTGCGCTATAAGCACGTTGGGCACGCCTCCACCACTCGCGGCAGCTGCTGTGTGGAGCGGTGCACTCTGGGAGTAGCAGTCCTCCCCAGAGTGTCAGCGAAGTGCAGATATGGCAGAAAAGAGCAACGAAGCCCCTGGGACCCTCGTCCCACCAGTAGTTCTTCAAAGAGGCGGTTGCTGACTATTGCGGGCAGCAGGTAAGCACAAACAGGCTGCTAAAGACTCCCGCGCCGCAGGGGGAGAGGCTGCGCTATAAGCGCGTTGGGCACGCCTCCCCCACTCGCGGCAGCTGCTGTGTGGAGCGGTGCACTCTGGGAGTAGCAGTCCTCCCCAGAGTGTCAGCAAAGTGCAGATATGGCGGAAAAGAGCAGCGTAGCCCCTGGGACCCTCGTCCCACCAGGAGTTCTTCAAAGAGGCGGTTGCTGACTATTGCGGGCCACTCAACTGTAAATCAGACTATGTGGTTTACCTGCTAGAATGTCCTTGCCCGAGGGGTTACATTGGGAGCACAATGTTAGAGGCCAATAAGTGGGTTTTACAACATTTGCGTGCTATCAAGAATGCGGATACCACATATCCGGTAGCAAGGCACTTTATGGAGTACCACAACAGAGACCCCTCTAAACTAACCTACTGTATCTTAGATCAGGTAGTAAAAACTTTGAGAGTTGGGGACAGAGAGAAGGCCCTCAGGCAATTGGAATGTAGATACATTCACAGTAAGGGTACGAAAGAGCAGATAGACATGAATATTGATGAGGAAATGTATACTTTTCTCTAAAATAGTGCTTCTTTGATGGTATTCCCCATGAATTTGTAGAGAAATCTAGTTTCCTTTTATGCTGCTTTTTGAAATTCTGTTTGCATTTCACTATAATGAGACTATTGTATTGGAAAATTGTCTAATAGTATGCTTGTCTACTTTTGTTTCAGGTTGTCCAGAAGGAACACCATGGTGCAACAGCAAAGGAGCTAAGATATCTATTTTTTTATTTGAATTTTATTTTTTGGAGTTTTAATTATCAAATTTGCCATTATTTGTACTTATCCTGTTGCTACCAAAGCTCCACAGTATATTTTTTTGACTTAAATGTCCTGCCCAATGGGACTTAATTGACTCAGGCACTCCATTATTATTACCATTTTCTGAGAATTGATCATATCTCAGTTTTACACCATTCCAGTATGGACATTCCTGTAACCACAGTAATAAACCTGTTTGAACTGTATGCACTCTGATTAGGATGTACTTTGAGGCAATATACTGTCCGATTTTGGGTGCCATTCAGTTTTGAATTCTAATTGAGATTTCTTTGGATCATTTTCTAACATTGAATATGCCCACTAGGGCTAGATTCTGTATAAATCCAATTGAGGTCGTTTATCTGGATTGAAATAATTGATGATGTTCGGTTGCAGAAAGTTGCAATGGACTAAGCCCAATTGGGCTACATTTGAAATGTTTCTTAGTGAAATCTGTTACTTACATTATTTGAGTGAACAGTTTGGCAATTACACTATCCGATTTCTTAGAAATGCTAAAGTAACATTGGTTTAATTCATTATATATAATATTTTGAAGCTACATGTCTGCACAATTTACATTGGTTTATTTAAATGTATTTACATGATGAACGAACATGTTAAAAGATGGCTGACTTTGTTTATTGTTTAATGTATTGAAGTGGCATTGAATTGAAATGCCTCTTTCTATGACTATGATTTGTACAACTTTATTTAACATTCCCCTGGGAAACATACTAATGCCGTGAACAAGGCTGTCTAAGCCGAAACGCGTAGACATTTGCCTGTCTACATTGCCACCAACTATAAAGAACATTTTTTCGTTCCTACTGAGTGCCGTCTCCTGAGTTACCTCTTTTCTGGGAGCATATATATATATATATATATATATATATATATATATATATATATATATATATATATATATATATATATATATTCACTGAAAAAACCATAGGTTTCAGGGACGTTATAGTTTGTTGGACATTTCACTCATAGAAAACCATAGAAATTCCGCCGTTATAGTTAGTTGAGCTAACTATAACTCGAGCCCCTGCAATGCACTGCTGATGACGTCACATATTACATCATTCATGACATGGTCAGTGACATCACTGATGACATCACTGATGACATCTCAAATGACATCACTGATGACATCATCCAGTGACTGTGTGTTTCTGTAAAGTTTAAATATGTTTTATATATATATTGGCCAAGTTGTATTGAAGAATGAGTGGGTGTATAAGTGTCTGGATGGAGGATTTAGTACGTGCGTGACTGACTGTATAGTGAGTGATTAAATGTGTCTTACTGAATGCGTGGGTTAGTGACTAAACTGTGTGAATGTCTATATCAGTCTTCCTATTGCTGTGTAAGCTGCTGCATTGGTTGGTGAGTAGCTACATGAGTGTCTATATGGGTTATTGATTGGTTGCGTGAGTATTTGTATGGGTGCCTGAGTGTGTGTGTGGGTGGATGGGAGGTGTGTGACTCTGTGCATAGATGTGAGTGGTTGATTCACTGGGTGTATGGGTTCAAGAGTGCATGTGGAAACAGCTGTATGGGTGAGTGAGTGTGTGTATGGGTGTGTTGGTGAGTGAATGGATATCTCAGTGCTACATGTCCAAGTAACTACATATGTAAAACACAGTGCATGTGAGAGTTGGAGTATATAAATGACTATACATGAGAGCCAGTGATTGTGAGAGTGGCTGTATGGATCAGTGTGTACTTGTATCAGTGATTGTATCAGAGAGTAAGTATATGTTAGTATCTGTATGAATAAGTGAGGTTGTGTGTGTATAACTGTATAGGTGAGTAAATAGAAGTGTGATTGATTCTTTGCATGACTGACTAGGTGTTTGAGTAACTCTGGATGAGTGGCGGTGTGTGAGTGTTTGTATAGGTGTATGAGTGCCTATAATAGTGTTGTATTGATAAGTCACTGCATGTATGAGTAACTGTATGGGTGAATGAGTGGATGTGTGTGTAGACCTATGAATCAGTCAGTGCGTATGTAGTAACTGGTATTGGTGTCTCTATTGTTTCGAAAATGGTAGTCTGTATTTTAGAGTGGGTGTATCAAAGGTTTTATTAAGGTATGAGGAGGTGCATCACATTTTCACGTGGATGATGTCATCAGTGATGTCATCAGTGATGTCATTTGAGATGTCATCAGTGATGTCATCAGTGATGTCACTGACCATGTCATGAATGATGTAATATGTGACGTAATCAGCAGTGCATTGCGGGGGCGCAAGTTATAGTTAGCTCAACTAACTATAACGGCGGAATTTCTATGGTTTTGTATGAGTGAAATGTCTAACTAACTATAACGTCCCTGAAACCTTTGGTTTGTTCAGTGAATTTCAAAGGTTTTTGAAATGCTAATTTGTAACTATAACGTCCCTGAAACATATGGTTTTTTCAGTGAATTTCAAAGGTTTTTGAAATGCTAATTTGTAACTATAACGTCCCTGAAACCTATGGTTTTTTCAGTGAATTTCAAAGGTTTTTAAATGCTAATTTCTAACTATGCCTACAAAGGTAGGACATGTGAAGAAAGAGGAAGAAAAGCGCAGAAAGAAGCAAGACAAATGCTGAAAGAGTCAACAGAAGTTCAGAAAGACGAACAAAAGTGCAGGAAGAAGCAAGAGATGTGCAGAAAGAACCAACAGAGGAGCAGAAAGTCCTCCTGTGCCCCCAACTTTTTACTGACGGGTATTGGTGGTAACTGACTCTGACTAACCAGGACTGGAGCCAGTGCTATGCTAAAAGACACTTAGAATACAGTGAAAACACCTACATACACTAGGGAACACTATGCGTTGGGGTACCATTGTGATTAGCATGACCTCCTCTGTATTTGCCATGAGTTAGTGCCTGGGTCATTGCATGAGTACATGGGTACTGAGTGGATGATTAGAGTACTGCAAGGAGAGTGCATGGTGAATTTATAAGTGCTTAGGTTTTGGTGGAGTGATTGGATAAGTACATGGTGCTCGCTGGGTGATTGGAGGAGTGCATGGGTAGTGATAGGGCGATGGCTGGTGTTGTATTCCTCTTAGGGTGTCCATACACGGGTTTTCCTGTATCATGTCCTTATATAGGCACAATTCGCCCTGCCCTTATATAGGCATAAAATCCCAGCCCTTATTTAGGCATTAAACCGTGCACTCCAAATACAGGCATGGTCTCCGACATCCGTCCACCCTAACGTCACAACGAGTTCATGAAGAACAGACCCTTAGGCTGCGGGAGTTTCCCTAGCACAGGACTATTGATTTCTTCAAGGACTCATATATTATGCATGAACCATTATTCCTTAGGGGTTCATTCATGACGTCTTCCTCTGTCCGATTCACGTCAATGCTAACATTCTTAGGTACTTCTCAGGTATAAATATACCTTCCCTAGCCCCTGTAAATCAGAGGAGACCTTGAATTCAGAGGAGCCTGTTTCCCGGCCTGACGCACTGAGAAGACGCTGTCATCCCTGCACGCAGAGAGTCCAGCTTCCAGTGATCTGACTTCCCTTGCAGGGTGTTGGAGTTCGAGTCTGGCAAGAGATTCCTACCTCTCTTTTTCTTAAGGTATGGAGCTGACTAGAGCCTAGAGGGACTCTTGGCATACTAGGCATACTAGGCTTAACATACTCTTAGTATACCATAGTAAGTAATACTTCACCTACTTCATACATCTCTCTACACCTAGGTTAGGTTAGGTACATTGGGGTAGAACTAGATTAGAAACGCATCGTATGAGTACTCGCATTTTTAGTCTGTGTCATTTATGTAAATGCATATATACTAAAAGATAATGCTATCGCAGTATTATTTATTTCTACTGCTCACACTGTACATTATTTATCTCGCATACTGTCTTGTGATCGTAACAGCACATTTTACTTACACCAGAAACAAGACTGTTCAATAAATCTTTTATTGAAACGCCCGTCTGTTCTTTCTGTGTAACTTGGAGAAAACTAAGCATGCACGATTGAGCTGAGTGAAATAGTTATCTATTGTTTCCACGACTCTGGGACACGTTCTGATTCTAAAGGGAAACAAAGTGGTCATGTTTTGCGGCTGCCAGAAACTACTCCCTTCTTGTTGTCAAGGAGTTTCTAGTGGCCTCTGAGCTAGCTGGCACAAGTAATTAAGTTTAATATACTCGATAGGGACATACTGATCTTAGTCCTATGTCAAACCTATAGGATATATTATTCCAATGCGCAGAGCCTATTAGGGAAATAGGAGCTACACTACACTGGACTGCATGGGTACTGCTCAGGGTAGTGTAGCAGTGCATGAGTTAGTGCATGGGTCATTGCATGAGTGCATGGGTAGTGACTGGATGATTAGAGTGCTCCAAGGAGAGTGCATGGTGAATTTATAAGTGCTTGGGTTTTGGCGGACTGATTGCATAAGTACACACATGTCACATCAGGCCACGCCCCCTCCCTGCACCACTGTGCAAACGCACCCCCTGGTGCGTTGTAAATTGGGGGATTAAGTCCCCTTGAGTCCTCAGGGTCCCTGGGGGCCAACTAGCCCACCAGCTAACTCCAGTAAGTGCCACAGAGCTGCGTTGAAGAGTGGTGTAAAAAGGGGGCGTGGCCTTGGACCACCTCTCTGCAACACAGCTCCCTGGCGCTTATTGGAGGTACCTGGTGGGCTAGTTGGCCCCCAGAGACCCTCAGGATTCAAGGGAACCTAATCCCCCAACTTAAAACGCGCCACACATTTACACACTTGTCACATCAGGCCACGCCCCCTCCCTGCACCACTGTGCAAACGCGCCCCCTGGAGCATTGTAAATTGGTGGATTAAATCCCCTTGAGTCCTGAGGGTCCCTGGGGGCCAACTAGCCATCCAGCTACCTCCAGTAAGCGCCACAGAGCTGCGTTGCAGAGAGGTGTAAAAAGGGTTATGGCATCTCAACACCTCTCTGCAACGCAGCTCCCTGGCACATACTGGAAGTACCTGGTGGGCTAGTTCGCCCCCAGGGACCCTCAGGAGTGAAGGGGACTTAATCCCCCAATTTACAATGTGCCAGGGGGTGCTTTGCACACTTGCTATGTCAGGCCCCGATCCCTCCCTTCACCACTGTACAAACATGCCCCCTGGAGCGTTTTAAGTTGGGGGATTAATTCCCCTTGAGTCCTGATGGTCCCTGGGGGCCAACTAGCCCACCAGGTACCTCCAGTAAGCGCCACAGAGCTGAGTTGCAGAGAGGTGTAAAAAGGGGCGTGGCCTCTGAACACCTCTCTGCAACGCAGCTCCCTGGCGCATACTGGAGGTACCTGGAGGGCTAGTTGGCCCCCAAGGCCCTCAGGATTCAAGGGGACTTAATCCCCCAACTTAAAACACGCCACAGGGCGTGTTTGCACACTTGTCACATCAGGCCACACCCCCTCCCTGAACCACTGTTCAAACGCACCCCCTGGTGCGTTGTAAATTGGGGGATTAAGTCCCCTTGAGTCCTCAGGGTCCCTGGGGGCCAACTAGCCCACCAGCTACCGCCAGTAAGCACCACACAGCTGTGTTGCAGAGTGGTGTAAAAAGGGGGCGTGGCCTTGGACCACCTCTCTGCAACACAGCTCCCTGGCGCTTACTGGAGGTACCTGGTGGGCTAGTTGACACCCAGGGACCCTCAGGATTCAAGGGGACTTAATCCCCCAACTTAAAACACGCCACAGGGCGTGTTTGCACACTTGTCACATCAGGCCACGCCCCCTCCCTGCACCACTGTGCAAACGTGCCCCCTGGAGCGTTGTAAATTGGGGGATTAAATCCCCTTGAGTCCTGAGGGTCCCTGGGGGCCAACTAGCCCACCAGCTACCTCCAGTAAGCGCCACAGAGCTGCGTTGCAGAGAGGTGTAAAAAGGGGCGTGGCCTCTCAACACCTCTCTGCAACGCAGCTCCCTGGCACATACTGGAAGTACCTGGTGGGCTAGTTCACCCCCAGGGACCCTCAGGAGTGAAGGGGACTTAATCCCCCAATTTACAATGTGCCAGGGGGTGCGTTTGCACACTTGCTATGTCAGGCCCCGCCCCCTCCCTTCACCACTGTGCAAACGCACACCCTGGCGTGTTTTAAGTTGGGGGATTAATTCCCCTTGAGTCCTGATGGTACCTGGGGGCCAACTAGCCCACCAGGTACCTCCAGTAAGCGCCACAGAGCTGCGTTGCAGAGAGGTGTAAAAAGGGACGTGGCCTCTGAACACCTCTCTGCAACGCAGCTCACTGGTGCATACTGGAGGTACCTGGTGGGCTAGCTGGCCACCAGGGACCCTCAGGATTCAAGGGGACTTAATCCCCCAACTTAAAACGCGCCACTGGGCACGTTTGCACACTTGTCACATCAGGCCACGCCCCCTCCCTGCACCACTGTGCAAACGCACCCCCTGGTGCGTTGTAAATTGGGGGATTAAGTCCTATTGAGTTCTGAGGGTCCCTGGGGGCCAAGTAGCCCACCAGCTACCTCCAGTAAGCGCCACAGAGCTGCGATGCAGAGTGGTGTAAAAAGGGGGCGTGGCCTTGGACCACCTCTCTGCAACGCAGCTCCCTGGCACTTACTGGAGGTACCTGGTGGGCTAGTTGACCCCCAGGGACCCTCAGGATTCAAGGGGACTCAATCCCCCAACTTAAAACGCGCCACAGGGCGCGTTTGCACACATGTCACATCAGGCCACGCCCCCTCTCTGCACCACTGTGCAAATGCGCCCCCTGGAGCTTTGTAAATTGGGGGATTACATCCCCTTGAGTCCTGAGGGTCCCTGGGGGCCAACTAGCCCACCAGTTACCTCCAGTAAGCGCCACAGACCTGCGTTGCAGAGAGGTGTAAAAAGGGGCGTGGCCTCTCAACACCTCTCTGCAACGCAGCTCCCTGGTGCATACTGGAGGTACCTGGTGGGCTAGTTCACCCCCAGGGACCCTCAGGATTGAAGGGGATTTAATCCCCCAATTTACAATGTGCCAGGGGGTGCGTTTGCACACTTGCTATGTCAGGCCCCGCCCCCTCCCTGCACCACTGTGCAAACTTGCCGAAATTACAAAAAAAAAAGAAAAATCTTTTTGGGGCCCTGGGGGTCTTTCTGGGACCCCCTGAGCAGGCCTAAGGGATCAGGGTGTTTCTACCCTGCCCCCTTCTCTTGTTTTATACCTTTGTTTCTCTGTTTTCTAGCGACTCGCTTCTACCGAGCCACAAGATGGCTGGCCACGCCCCCTCCCTGCACCACTGTGCAAACGCACCCCCTGGTGCATTGTAAATTGGGGGATTAAGTCCTCTTGAGTCCTGAGGGTCCCTGGGGGCCAAGTAGCCCACCAGCTACCTCCAGTAAGCGCCACAGAGCTGCATTGCAGAGTGGTGTAAAAAGGGGGCGTGGCCTTGGACCACCTCTCTGCAACGCAGCTCCCTGGTGCTTACTGGAGGTACCTGGTGGGCTAGTTGACCCACAGGGACCCTCAGGATTCAAGGGGACTCAATCCCCCAACTTAAAATGCGCCACAGGGTGCGTTTGCACACTTGTCACATCAGGCCACGCCCCCTCCCTGCACCACTGTGCAAACGCGCCCCCTGGAGCGTTGTAAATTTGGGGATTACCTCCCTTTGAGTCCTGAGGGTCCCTGGGGGCCAACTAGCCCACCAGCTACCTCCAGTAAGCGCCACAGACCTGCGTTGCAGAGAGGTTTAAAAAGGGCGTGGCCTCTCAACACCTCTCTGCAACGCAGCTCCCTGGTGCATACTGGACTTACCTGGTGGGCTAGTTCACCCCCAGGGACCCTCAGGATTGAAGGGGACTTAATCCCCCAATTTACAAAGTGCCAGGGGGTCAGCCCCCCCTCCCTGCACCACTGTGCAAACTTGCCAAAATTACAAACAAAAAAAAAATATCTTTTTTGGGGCCTGGGGGTCCTTCTGGGACCCCCTGAGCAGGCCTAGGGGGTCAGGGTGTTTCTACCCTGCCCCCTTCTCTTGTTTTATACCTTTGTTTCTCTGTTTTCTAGTGACTCACTTCTACTGAGCCACAAGATGGCTGCCAACACTTCCTTGTTTGGAGTGTTGGCAGCCAATCACAGTGAAGCTCGTGCACGGGACTTAGGCTAAAACTTTTATTTTTCTAATTTCTCAGCAACTACTGAACGGATTTACACCATTTAATCAAAAGGTCGCTTTCTGATCCAAGCACTACCTTTGTGCCAAATTTGGGGTAATTCCGTTCAGTAGTTTCGGCTGTAGCCTTGCACAAAGTTTCCTATGGGAAATTGATTTTTTGACTCTTATTTTTTGAATTTCTCAAAAACTACTGAACGGATTTACACCATTTAAAAAAATGTCGCTTTCTGAACCAAGCTCTAACTTTCTTCCAAATTTGGGGTAATTCCGTTCAGCAGTTCGGGCTGTAGCTCGTCGCAAAATTTCCTATGGAAATTAACATGGGGAAAACGCGTTTTGAGACCCCCCTTTTTTCTCAGCCCCCGCTTGTCGAATCACCCCCAAACTTTCAGGATAGGAGCTGACCAGGATAGACTTGTTTTTGGGAGAATTTTGCAAAGATTTGTCAAACGACGCCAAAGTTATTAGTAAATCAAAAAATGCTTTTCCTATGGAAACTAGGTTGTAACTATAACTACCTACTGGCGAACGCCAGTAGGTAATATATATATTTGTTAGCACAACTGCAGACCAGAATTGTGTCAGCCGACACACAAGGAGCACACACGAGAATTCGTATTTCAAATCTTTAATTTGTGCAGAGCCCCCCTCAGCACTGACAATTTTTTTATATATATATATATATATATATATTTTTTTTTTCCCTGAAAGAACCAAAGGGTCCAGGGACGTTATAGTTAGGAAATGGAATACATTTTTTTTAAAAAGCATCAGAAATTCACTGAAAAAACAAAGGTTACTGGGAACCTACAGTTAGGCTCAGGTTTCAATCGTACAAAACCAGTGAAATGCAGCAGTTATAGTTAGCTGACCTAACTATAGCTCGCGCCCCCGCAATGCACTGCTCATGACCTCACATACTACATTACTCATGACATGGTCAGTTACATCACTGATAACATCTCAAATGACATCACTGATGACATCATCCAGTGACTGTGAGTGTTTTTAAAAGTGTGACATATATATACCAAGGTGTACTTGTGACTCAATGGGTGTATGAGTGCCTGTATGGATGATTCAGTGGGTGTGTGACTGACTATATAAGTGAGTGATTAGAAGTCTCAGTGAATGTATGGGTGAGTGGCTGGTTGTGTGAATGTGTTTATCAGTCTGTCAGTTGGTGACTAAGTGACTATATGGGTGTGTGAGTGGGCATGTGAGTGGCTGTATGGGTGATTGGTTATCTGAGTACTTATATGGGTGTCTGAGAGTCTGTGAGTCTGTGTGACTGGATGAGTGGATGTGTGACTGCCTGTATCATTGAGTGAGTAGGTGAGTCAATGGCTATTTGGGTTAGTGAGTATGTGTGTGGCTTAGTGGGTGAGTGGATTTGTCAGTGGTATATGGGTGAGTAAGGGGGTTTGTGAAAGGCAGTCCCCCCACCAGGAGTGCACCAAGAGGTGCATTTGCAGAGTGATGTAGAAATAGGGCATGGCCACCAACCACCTCTCAGCAATCCCGCTGTGTGGGACATACTGGATGTAACAGGAGGTCATTTTGGCTCCTAAGGACCCTCATAAGCCAAAGGGACTTCATCCCCCTACTAGCAGCATGCCAGGAGGTGCGATTGCAGAGTGGTGCAGAAAGGGGATGGGGCCCCTGGAGTCGTGCAATTTAAATTTTCTTTTTTTCAATTATAAAGAAAAGGGGGCTGTGTGGCCTCTCTTCCCTGGGCCATATTTGGCCCCGGGGAACCTATATCCCGGGGCCAGGCATTTTTAGAATGTGGAGCAGCCCCCCTCTCAGGGCCGATTACTGCCCTGGGGACCCCAGAGCCCAGTATTTCTTTTTTAAAGATTCTTTTGTATTCCCTGGGCCGATTTTGTCCCCTGAGACCCCATCCCCTGGGGACTGCCCTTTAAAAAAAATGTAAACATGGACGGGGCCACACGGCCCCACTCCTGGGCTGATTTGGCCCCTGGACCGAATACCCCGGGGCCTGGCCACAGTACTGGGTGCCCTGGTTCCACCCAGGGCACCCAGTCATTTTCATTCGGGGACCGTGGGGAGAGTCTGAATTCCGCTGCGGTCCCTGCTGGCTCCCTGTATCCTACATTAGCCAGCATTGCTTTTGGACAGAGGGAGCTGCTAACATGCAACTCCCTCTGTCTAAAAGCAATTCTGCATCGCTTTGTGCAAGTGAGATCATTTTACATACTCTTGCTTGCACAGAGTGGAGCACAGTTTGCTATGGTTTGCCAAGTCATAGCAAACAGCAATGTCCCGGGGGGGTGCCCCGGGACATTGCAGGAGCTGGCCCTGGGGGTGGCGGCCCCCAGGGCCAATATTGGATCCAAGAAGGGGTTGGGTGGACCCCTCCATTGTGCGATTTAGCCCTGGGGAGGTGGTGGTCCCCAGGGTTGTGGGGGGCTGCACTCAATGTAAAGGCTGCAGGGAGGTCCACACGGCCCCTGAATATTTCATATGAAAGCCAGAGAGAGGTGGTGGTCCCCAGAGCTGGGGATCCAAAAGGCCCCCCAATTATAATTAAAGAACCCCCTGGGAGGTGGTGGTTGTTGGGGCAATATACAGCTCCAGGAGGGGGGCCCGTGTGCCCCAACTCCATTATTAAAAAAATATCCCCCGGAGACCATGGCCTACCCAGGGGGCAGATAATGAAGGAAGCACAGCAGTCCGCGCTTTGTTTTTTTGTTGCATTTTCAGCCCGATGCGTGGATTCCCCCGAACACTTTAAAAAGTGCTTTTTTTGGCCCTGCCTAGGCCAAGAGGCCTAGGTGGTCAGGGTGTTTCTATCCTGCCCCGTTTTCTTTTTTTTTTACATTTTTTGTTGGACTCGGTTCAACCGAGTCCCAAAATGGCTGCCAACACTTCCTGGTTGAAGTTTTGGCAGCCAATCAAATTTCAGTAGCCTTTCATTAGGATTTTGGGCTACCAGATATCTATATGTCATCTATATGTTTAAACTTAAATATCTCTGAAACTACTAAATGTATTTACACCAAACCACAAAAAGCATGCTTTCTGGACCAACATCTAGCTTTCTGCCAAATAACTGTAATTCCATACAGCGGTTTGGGCTGTAGTCATTTTCAAAAAATGAAAAATCCATATAGACATAACATGGGGAAAATGCGTTTTGAAACCGCCGCTTCACGGACCCGCTTAATGGATCACCCTGAAACTGTCAACACAGCAGCTGAACCAAAAAAGGGACGTTTTTTTAAAACTTCGTGAAGATTCGTCAAGCGGCGCCAAAGTTATTGGTAAAACAAAAAAGGCTTTTCCTATGGAAACTTTGGTCCTAACTATAACTACCTACTGGCTATTGCCTGTAGGTAATATATATATATATACCAAACCAACCTGTAATGAATGAAAGCAACCCCTGACACGGGTTTTGCTCTCATTAGAGCTTTTCAGAGAGGTTTGAGGTGAGCAAATTTTGAGTGTTGCTGGTGTTGAGGGTGCTCTATACTGGAGCTGCTTTCCACCTATACTTGAGAACTACCCAGAGTACTCTGCTTCTCTTTTACATAATTTATGCGTCACTCTAAGCCTGAAATTGTATTTTTTTTACTTATACTGGGTGCTCCCTTGTGTATGGTCAAAACTATACCTCTCTGAAGAGCTCTAATGAGAGCGAAACACGTGTCAGGGGTTGCTTTTATTCATTTCAGGTTGGCTTGGTTGGTATTTTACTAAATCAAAGCTGTAATACTGTGCCTGGAGTGGTAAAAGCCTTTTGTTGTTTTACAGCCCGGCATGGATAGCACTGTGCTGGTCCTATGCTTAAACACTCTACTGTAGGAATGGCAAAAGACTTTGTCCCTTTCTATCTCGGCATGGATGGCACTGTGCTAATCCTATGCTTAAAGACTTTGATAGAAAAGCAGGCATTTGAGGTGAGCAAATTTAGAGTGTCGCTGGTGTTGAGGGTGCTCTATACTGGAGCTGCTTTCCACCTAAACTTGAGAACTACCCAGAGTTCTCTGCTTCGCTTTTGCATAATTTATGAGTCACTCTAATCCTGAAAGGGTATTGATTTGATATATAAATATATATGCATAAATATACATGGGTTACTGGGAGGCTGAACATGTTTGGTCAGATGAGAACAAGGAAGCAATGGAGAAAGTGGTGTTTTGGGTAGGTTAATTTGATGATCTATTTTTAATATGGGAAGGAGGAATGGAAGAACGATATTTTTTAAAATATCTTAACAATAATGCTCTCCAATTAAAATTCACCTACACCATTAGTAAAAGAGAAATAAGTTATCTAGATATATGTGGGTATATAGAAAATCACAAAATCTGTACCACCTTGTTCCAAAAATCAACGGCTTGCAATAGTATCCTTGTTGCGAATAGTGCCCACCCAAAAGCTCTTCAATGGAGCATGCCATATGGTGAATTTCTGAGGGCTCGCAGAAATTGCTCAGAGAATCATGAATTTGAAGGGCAACTTGATCAAATGTATGCAAGATTTAGAAGACAAGGATACCCAGTGGCTGTGCTAAATAATGCTAAGATGAGAGCCATAAAGCAGAGGAGGGAGAAATTGCTGCTTCCAAAAATGTCAAAAGAAAGAAAGAACAAAGACCAAGGAGATCTCAGATGTATCACACCGTTTAATATATCAAGCAAAGTTAATAAGAAAGTCTTGGAAAATCATTGGAAAGTACTCAGGAAGGACGAAGACATGAGACAAAGAAGATTAGAGAAAGGATATTGCGTGAGACGACACATGTGGTGTATGTTCTAGAATGCAGATGTGGGAAGCAATACATTGGTAGTACTGTGAATAAGTTGAAATTGCTCATTCTGCAACATATGAGAGCAATCACCAACAGAGACTTCACATATGCCATATCAAAACATCTGTGGAAGGACCATGATGGTAGCTTTAGCAATTTTTCTTTCTTCAGAACTGAACAAATCCCGTTGAAAATTAGAGGAGGTGATCAAGAATTGAGTGTGAGGAAAGCAGTATCCAAGTGGGTTATAACAATTGGGACTGAGATCCCATGGGATCTCAATACACACACAGAATTGTATACATTTTTATAACTCATAGGATCATGTCTTGGCCTCTTTTCTCTCCCCCATTCTAGTGATTTTAGGGTCCTTGTGAGTTCTGGTATTCTGGTAATGAGCATCCTGGTTTTAATCCCTATCAATGCTTGTTATTTGGTTTCCTTCCTCTGCTGTTACACAGACATATATAGAGGTAAACATCTGGGGTCTTTCGCTAGGCGATAGCAATAACGCTGTACTCCACAGTCATGTTTTGAAATATTGAAGATATGTATAGATAGAGCTGTTTCCACCACTTGTACCCCATATATGACATACTGTATAGATTCTTGCTCTCACTATCTCAGATACATTGATGTCCCTGCCTCTTAACTAGTGTGATTTTTTAGGTGCAATGTGGAATAATGAATTAAGTACGATACGATTAGTTTTTTACCAGCTAACTAAACAACGTAGTGCTAGCACTTGCACTTTCTAATAAGTTTAACAAGTAGATAATTTGCAGTCCAACATGCAGGATGAGGTATTGGGTAATTCTTCTTTAGAAACAATTGACTATAATGGTATGCACTTGGATTTTGATTAGGCATTTTCTGTGGATTTGATATTGTGGTATGCGACCTGGAAGACAGGTGTCCTGAACTTGGTCATGGAAGGAGTTGTGAATTTGCACATTTTCTAAAAAATATTCTACCCCCCAGGTACTCTATGATAGCATATTGCATTAGCCCTTTAAATATAGTGAAGGACTTTTTGCAGATTTTGCACATTGTGAAGCACTTTAGGCATTATCAGCTAAATATTGCGAATTTTGCACATTCAAAGGCACTTTGACTGAAATTGGGTATGCATTGCGAATTTAGCACAGTGAAAAGGATACAGCAGATAAGGCACCTTGAATTACAATGGGGCCCTTAATGTACAGCACTAGTGAGTTTTGGCTAAAACAATATCACTAAAGAAAAAAATTCTGTATAGCATTCAAAGTACTGTATTAAGGATATAAGGTTGATTATATGGTGAATAGGTGTATCTGGTACCTTGTGATAGCAACAAGTACGTATCACAGGGAAGATCCTTAGTACAATTGATTTATATGATTATAGTATCACTGTAAATCTTATTTTGAAATTTTGCAGTGTTGGATTTTATTTGTTTGCATACATATTCTTATAACTGAAGTTATCCTTAATCTGTGTGTATACCCATAAGAGTTGAGCAAAGATGTCCTGTGGGTTTGGATTGCATTTGTGATCTGGTGCTTCACCGTAATTTTAACTGTGCATTCTGTTATTTTAGCCCCCTCTTGATTGGAACAATGTCATACACATTGCATACCTATGGCGTATAGTAGTTTGAAAGCTTTGGACCTGTTCCTTTAAATTCTTTTTAAATGGGTGGTGGGAGGACTGTAATAGCCCTTTAAATGTGACACTCTGTACAAGATTTCTTTGAACCAGTTGAAGGCTTGTTGCCGAAATGCGTAGGTCTGTTCCCTTCTAATGCACGTGCACGTTTGCTGGTTTTAACAGAAAAATAATATAAAAATAAAAACCTGAAGCAATCCCACTGTCTGCGTTTGTACCATCTTTATGTGTTTGCCCCACGTTTCTACTTTGGAGGAGGCGAGGTTGTTGGACAGTGACCAGGAAATGTGTATCATATAGCAGCGGTAGAGTGTGGCTTTTAACTCCCCCACTTGGGTAAAGAACTTGCACATTTTAAGTCACCAGCAACACCCACATGGGTCTAATAGCCTGTTGCAGCACTACGAGCACCGGAATGCATCTTGTTTGTACAAGCCCACCCACAGGGGCGGGAATGCAATATTTAAGCAGGTGTGCTGTAAACTAGTTGCTGGGAGACTTTGCATTGGCCTGTGAGCAAGGACGTGTGAGTCCGAAACCGGTCAGGCCATCTTGGATTTGAGACAAAACTGCCTGCTGCCTTCGTTGATGTCCTCAATAAAAAGTGGAAATACCTACCTGCGAGTTCTTTTTCAATGCAAGGGCAACCTTCTTTTTTCCAAAGTTTATGCGGCTGGCCCAGCCGCGAAAGAGCACCACCGCAAGACAAACAGCGGGTCAGGCGTGTCTCATTATTGGAGGCACTGCCGAGCGGATGGGCCCGGATTGAGAGACGTAGTATGGACAACGCGGCCGTAGAGTGTGGCTTTTAACTCCCCCACTTGGGTAAAGAACTTGCACATTTTAAGTCACCAGCAACACCCACATGGGATTAATAGTAACCCTGGGCGAAGTGCTACGCTACGCTCGCGTAGTTTGCGAAGTTTGCGCTACTTCGCACAACGCGAATTGCACGTAGCACAGTGCAAACACGCGTAGCGTAGCGTAGCGTAGCGCCGCGGTCATTTTTTGCTTGCTCGCGGTCCTCAACGTCAAGTTGGCGACCGCGAGCAAGCAAAATGACATCCCGGCGAGACTTTTTCTCGTTCGCGATCAGCAACATCAAGTTGCCGATCGCGAGCGTGGAAAATAAACCTCCCGGCGAGATTCTCAACGCGGGGAGGTCAGGTTTCTCATTGCGAGTGGTCGCGTATGCTCGCGACCGCTCGCGATGAGAAACTACCAGTCCGCGTTGAGAAAGCTGCCGCTCGAGTAAAAATCTACTCGAGCGGCAGTAAAAGACAGCTCGCACTGTGCAAGTTGCCGTTTTCAATGATTGCACAGTGCGGAGAAGCATCCGGCACTGTGCAATCATTGCGAACAGTGCACTACGCAGTTCGCGTAGTGCTACGCGAAGCTCGCGTAGTGCGAACTGCACTTTGCGTAGCTTCGCGAAGCACTACTTCGCGAACTACGCCCACCCTTAATTAATAGACTGTTGCAGCACTACGAGCACCGGAATGCATCTTGTTTGTACACGCCCACGGGGGGCTGGAATGCAATACTTAAGCAGGTGTGCTGTAAACTAGTTGCTGGGAGACTTTGCATTGGCCCGTGAGCAAGGACGTGTGAGTCCGAAACCGGTCAGGCCATCTTAAATTTGAGACAAAGCTGCCTGCTGCCTTCGTTGATGTCCTCAATAAAAAGTGGAAATACCTACCTGCGAGTGCTTGTTCAATGCAAGGGCAACCTTCTTTTTTCCAAAGTTTATGCGGCTGGCCCAGCCGCGAAAGAGCACCGCCGCAAGACAAACAGCGGGTCAGGCGTGTCTTATTATTGGAGGCGCTGCCGAGCGGATGGGCCCGGATTGAGAGACGTAGTATGGACAACGCGGCGGTAGAGTGTGGCTTCTAACTCCCCCACTTGGGTAAAGAACTTGCACATTTTAAGTCACCAGCAACACCCACATGGGATTAATAGACTGTTGCAGCACTACGAGCACCGGAATTCATCTTGTTTGTACACGCCCACGGGGGGCGGGAATGCAATACTTAAGCAGGTGTGCTGTAAACTAGTTGCTGGGAGACTTTGCATTGGCCTGTGAGCAAGGACGTGTGAGTCCGAAACCGGTCAGGCCATCTTGGATGAGACAAAGCTGCCTGCTGCCTTCGTTGATGTCCTCAATAAAAAAGTGGAAATACCTACCTGCGAGTGCTTTTTCAATGCAAGGGCAACCTTCTTTTATATATATATATATATATATATATATATATATGGCGACGGGAGAATAAAGACAGCCTAAATGCACCTACCAGGGTCCGTGTCCATTTGTGAAGCTACCTTCATCATGCAGTGGAGAGAAATGCAATATATATATATATATATATTCACTGAAAAAACCATAGGTTTTACAGACGTAATAGTTAGAAATTAGCATTTAAAAAAACTTTGAAATTCACTGAAAAAAACATAGGTTTCAGGGGCGTTATAGTTAGCTGGACATTTCACTCGTACAAAACCATAGAAATTCCACTGTTATAGTTAGTTCAGCTAACTATAACTCGTGCCCCCGCAATGCACTGCTCATGACGTCACATATTACATCATTCATGGCATGGTCAGTGACATCACTGATGACATCACTGATGACATCTGAAATGACATCACTGATGACATCATCCAGTGACTGTGTGTTTCTGTAATTTTTAAATATGTTTTACATATATTCTTAGGTGTTTTGAAGAATGAGTGGGTGTATAAGTGTCTGGATGGGGGATTTTACAGGTGTGTGACTGATTGTATAAGTGAGTGATTAAACGTGTCTTACTGAATGCATGGGTTAGTGACTAAAATGTGTGAATGTGTGTATCAGTCTGTCTGTTGTTGTATAAGCTGCTACATGGGTTGGTCAGTAGCTACATGAGTGTTTATAGGGGTTATTGATTGTTTGCCTGAGTATTTGTATGGGCGACTGAGTGTGTGTGTGGGTGAGTTGGAGGTGTGTGACTCTGTGCATTGATGTGTGATTGGTTGATTCACTGGGCGTATGGGTTCAAGAGTGCATGTGGAAACAGCTGTATGGGTGGGTGAGTGTATGTATGGGTGTGTTGGTGAGTGAAGGGATGTCTCAGTGGTACATGTGTGAGTAACTACATATGTAAAAGGCAGTATATGTGAGTGATGCTGTATATAAATGAGTATATGTGAGAGTGAGTGATTGTGAGAGTGGCTGTATGGATGAGTGTGTACTTGTATCAGTGATTATATAAGAGAGTAAGTATGCGTTAGTATCTGTATGAATTAGGGAGGTGGTGTGTGTATAACTGTATAGGTGAGTAAATGGGAGTGTGATTGATTCTTTGCATGAGTGACTAGGTGTGTGAGTAACTCCATGGATGAGTGGTGGTGTATGAGTGTCTGAATAGGTGTATGAGTGCATATCATAGTGTTGTATTGATGAGTAACTGCATGTATAAGTGAATGTATGGGTGAATGAGTGGATGTGTGTGTAGACCTAGAAATGAAAGAGTGCGTATGTAGTAACTGGTATTGGTGTCTCGATGGTTTCGAAAATGGTAGTCTGTATTTTACAGTGGGTGTATTAAAGGTTATATTAGACTGTGAGGAGGTGCATCAGATTTTCACGTGGATGATGTCATCAGTGATGTCATTTCAGATGTCATCAGTGATGTCATCAGTGATGTCACTGACCATGTCATGAGTGATGTAATATGTGACATCATCAGCAGTGCATTGCAGGGGCGCGAGTTATAGTTAGCTGAACTAACTATAACAGTGGAATTTCTATGGTTTTGTACGAGTGAAATGTCCAGCTAACTATAACGCCCCTGAAACCTATGTTTTTTTCAGTGAATTTCAAAGGTTTTTTAAATGCTAATTCTAACTATAACGTCCCTGAAGCCTATGGTTTTTTCAGTGAATTTCAAAGGTTTTTTAAATGCTAATTTCTAACTACAATGTCCCTAAAACCTATATTGTTTTTAACTAAATTTAAAAAAGACGTGCATACTTTTTGTAGTGAAAAACTAACTGTAACAGTAGTCTGTTATAAGTTATAATTTAACAATGTTTAAAACTTAATTAGCACTAATTAACATATAAGTGTGGCAAAAGTGTGACGGAGCAGCTATGATACCTGACTTCGAACAACAGCGTTCACAGTTCGATTCCCGGCTCCAGCGGCACCTTAGCCCACCACTATGTCACTGTGGGCAACACCTTGCTTAATCTTTCCGATGCCCCCGAGCGCCGGCACACCTTTCCAGGGTTAGCTGTACGCTTTACAAATGCTCGCATTTTTTTAATTTAAAACCATAGTGATGAGAAATATTATCACGGTTCTTTTTCCTTTTATTCTGATAGATCTTTTTTTTTATGTCTTCTATTTAGAATTACGGCAATCAATAAATGTATTTACTCATGAGAATGGAAATGACACGGTTTCGTGGTAACAGTTTTTAAGCTCTCCAACATATGTACATATTAAGGACCTTATACGTGTTAGGTTCGAAATCGAAACTTTTTCCACTTCACATTTTGTAACTTTTCCCAACACGTGCACAAGTGAAACAGTTAAAACGTGAGCATGTGTCAACTGTAAAACATGACATCTAAATGGGCAGAGCCGCATCTTCCTTCCATAGACTACTGAATAACCAAAAAGTATATAAACCACACCCGTTGATAGATTAGTTTCGTTTTTGCGAGTTATTTACGCGTCTCCATTCTGTGATGCAGGTGCTCTTTTCTACAGTCGGATTCTTCTTTTGCAGCCACAAAACATAATCCTGAGTTGTAAGTTGTTTGATTATGCAATACTAGATATTTATAATATGTAGCTATTTGTCAATCTTTAAACACTTGTATTTAGAAAAAAGTGTTATTGGTTGTTTTTTGCCATTTATATGTAACGTCAGCAGCTTGTTTTCAGAAACAGACAGAATACAGCAAACATTGTTCCTGTTCTGGCTCCTTTGAGCTCATATAGTGTGACTTTGTATATTATAATATTGACACTGTACTTGACCTCAGAAGTGTTGGCGACCCGTCGGCGCGAAGACTAAAGATTTATATGTAACGTCAGCAGCTTCTAGTTTGCAGTCTATTTCCCCCTTGACATCATATAGTATGAGTATGTATATTATAATAACCACACATTATGATCTCAGAGGAGTTTGTGACCCGTTGGCGCGAAGACTAAAGATTTATATGTAACGTCAGCAGCTTCTGGTTTTTAGTCTATTTCTCCCTTGAGATCATATAGTGTGAGTATGTATATTGTAATATGAACATTTATACTGACCTCAGTGGAGTTTATGACCCGCCGACGCGAAGATTAAAGATTTATATTTAACGTCAGTACCTTCTCGTTCTTACTCTGTTTCTTTCTTGGGATCATATACTGTGAATATGTATATTATAATATTAACAGTCATTGTGATCTCAGAGCACTTTATGACCCATTGGCGCAAAGATGAAAGATTTCGAAGTCCCGGAGAAAAGAAGCTCTCAACATACTCATCGCTGGAAAGTATTTCGTTATTGATCTTGTTTTGTATTGATGACTTCATTTTCCTTTTTGTGTGCCATCAGTGACACTGTGTATATTGTAAGAGTGTGATATTTCCACACAACAGGAATTGGAGATTTCTCGCAGCCAGGAGTAAACCATCTGAAATACAGTTTACTGACCTTTATAACTTACTTGATCAGATATTTTTACAGTGACAATATTTTTGGAAATTGCAGTTTAAAAAAAAATCGATTCCATAGATACTTTCTTACTGAATACCTTTGATAAACCCTACATTTCTGAATGTTTTTTTACTATTTCTATTTTTGTCTGTTGCGGTTCCTATTCACCTTCTCCCTATAGAATATATACGACCAGTAGTGTATATTATTATACTACTATCCTATATATTCTTAAAGGAGTACCTGATCTAAGCACTACGACCGAACTTTCCCGAATTCTACAATAATAGAAATTATAAAAAATGATAAAGCGTACATTTCTATGTAATATAAAGTGATTTGTGTTTAACTGTTTTTTACTTGTTATTGTTCTTGTGACCTGAGATGATGTAGTGCGGGAGTGTTTCTTGTAGCACTTCTTTTCTACTTTATCTAAAAGTAACTCATGCCCTCTTATATTATCAAGAATATGGGGCAACACTTTTACAAACTATAGCAGAAAAAAAGGGAGGGTGTGCCCATGCTTAAGGGATATTTTATGAATTGCGTTTTTATTTGTCACCCCTTTGATATATACAGCTTCAGTTTCCGAACAAAGTATATTTATAATTGCTTAATAAAAACTATTTCAAACCTAGACTGAAATTTTTGCTGTGCAACCACAGCTCCCCGTTAGAAAAGTAAACACCACATTATAACTAAACAGTGCTCCTGGGAAGTATCCCACCCGCAAACTTAATAAAAAGAAGACCGCAACACACTTTGTTATTTTCCTGCCGTGATTTGTATACCCCACGCCAATTATATAAATGGCCCTTAAAATATATAAAAAACTATTTTTACCTTCACAATCCCTCTCCACCACCTTGTGACCACTGTACAGAGTTAGTAGTGTTCCTACCCTCCCCACTACTACTTTCTTTTCCCGTACTCCATTGACATGCATCACAAAATGGTTCACAACAGTGAACCGTTCCCAGCCAGTAATGAGCAAACTTGTACTAGGAACAGTTTAGCCAATAAAATGTCCATGGTGTTCCGCAGAGGGGGAGGGAATAGCTGGCAACACTTGTACTTTCAATGGTTCGCAGCCAATGAACATTAAGCTTGGGAAGGTCCTGCTTGGAACACATCAGCCAATCAGATGTCCCTGCTACTCCGCGGACGGGGAGGAAATGGCTGGCAACACTTATACTTTCAATGGTTCGCAGCCAATGAACATTAAGCTTGGGAAGGTCCTGCTTGGAACACGTCAGCCAATCAGATGTCCCTGCTACTCCGCAGACGGGGAGGAAATGGCTGGCAACACTTATACTTTCAATGGTTCGCAGTCAATGAACATTAAGCTTGGGAAGGTCCTACTTGGAACACGTCAGCCAATCAAATGTCCCTGCTACTCCGCGGACGGGGAGGAAATGGCTGGCAACACTTCTACTTTCAATGGTTCGCAGCCAATGAACATTGAGCTCGTTGTTGGAATACCTCAGCCAATTAAACGTTAATTTTGTTCCAGACACACGAACAGAACACGCCATCCCACATAATATTAATTTTCGTGTAAGAAAGTGACATTGTCCGTGATAAAAGTGAACACTGCATTATAAATAAACATTACTGCGCATTATATTAAAGGAAGGCTGCAATACGGCGCATTGTTATTTTCCTGACGGTATTTCCAGAGCCTACGCAACCTTGCCGCAATACCGCGCACCGTTATTCTGCGGACATGATTTCCACATCTGCGGACGTGATTTCCATGGCCTACGCAACATTCAAACTCCCTACCTCTGCACCGTACAGACTGCTTAAACTAAGACCACAGTGTTCCTACTATACCCTCTTATACAATTTTTCTCTTTTGTTTCGCCCTACGCCTTTCAAGTCAGTCACAAAATGGCTGCCAACACTTCCTAGTTTCAACAGTTCACAACCAATGAGCCACACGCTCGTGCTCGTAACGCCTCAGCCAATCAGATGTCAGAATTCTCAAATATAGATATCTGTAAATTTTGATATTTCTCTAAAACTACTGAACGGACTTACCCCATTTAAACAAAAGCGTGCTTTCTGGACCAAGACCTTTCTCCCTGCCAAATTTGGCATAATTCCGTTCAGCAGTTTGACCTGTAGCCTTGTCTAAAGTTTCCTATGGAAATTGCATGGAGAAAACACGTTTTGGGACCCCCTTTTTCTCAGACCCCCTTCACGAATCACCCCCAAACTTTCAGGATAGGAGCTCACCTGAAAAGAGGAACTTTGTTGAAAATTTCGTAAAGATTCGGCAAACGACGCCAAAGTTATAAGCACATCAAAAAATGCTTTTCCTATGGAAACTAGGTTCTAACTATAACTACCTACTGGTGACCGCCAGTAGGTATATATATATATATATATATATATATATATATATATATATATATATATATATATATATCACACCATACTCCTCCTCGATTCGCCTGTTTCCTGTGCGCAAAGGAAGGGCGCGGACCACCGGAATTTGTCACACTGCAATGTTTATTAAAACTCCCAAATGATTGCAGCAGCCATGACGCGTTTCGTCCCTCGCCGGGGACTTGATCACATGACGCGCTCTTAGCTCAGACAGTTTTTTATATACCATTAGCTTTTTTTCTTTTTACTCCCACGTGACTTATACTTAAAGTGACCAGTGCATTTAAACAGTCAGGAAACATATAAAGAGGTATTGCCAAACTCCAAAGGTTCATCTTAGCAAACTGTATACAACATGTATTAATCCATGTTAATGCTGCCTTTGTGTTGTAAACTCAATGTTACCAGTACCTAATATTCATGAATAAATAAATAAATAAATGTATAAATAGCAAGTCATAAATAAATAAATAAATATATAAATATATACATCAATTACAATGAATACATGAATGGAAAATGTATACTTGCAGGTTATGCCAGTAGGTAATATATATATATATATATATATATATATATATATATATATATATATATATATATATATATATATATATATATATAAATTTATATATATATATTACCTACTGGCAGTCGCCAGTAGGTAGTTAGAGTTAGAACCTCGTTTCTATTCAAAAAGCGTTTTTTCTTTTGCCAATATCTTTGGCGTTGTTTGATGAATCTTCGCAAAATTTTTAAAACTAGTGATTCACTCAGGTCAGCTCCTATCTTGAAAGTTTCGGGGTACAACCGAGTCACAAGAAAAAAGGTAAATAAACATTAAAAAACACGAAAAGGGGGCAGGGTAGCAACACCCTGACCCCCTAGGCCTGGTTAGGGGGACCCCCAGGGCCAAAAAAAGCATTTTTGTGAGAAGAAATTCGGCAGAATTCACGAATCTCATTTTAATAAGCCCCCGGGCCAGGTCCTGGGGTCAATATGCAAATATATGCGGGTGCCACACGGGCCCTTGCAGCCCCGGGGACTGCCACATCTCTGGGGCTTTTGTAAATTATGCATAGGGGGCATGCGGCCCCACTGCAGCCACGGGGACTGCCACCTCACCGGGGCTTTCCTAAATTATGAGCGGAGGGCCTCGCAGGCCCCTCCAAGCCCCGGGGACCACCACCTCCCAGGGGTACTAATTATGTTAATGCGGGGGTCCGTTGCGGACCCGCGGCCTCAGGGACCACCACCTCCCCGAGGCTTCATACATGTTGGGAGGTGTACCTCCTGGAGCCGTCATTGGCCCTCGGGACTGCCACCCCCCAGGGCCGGCTCCAGCAATGTCCTGGGGTGCCCACCCCCGGGACATTGCAGTTTCACTGACAGGGCGGGAGCACTGCTCCCGCCCTGTCATAGCAAACTCTGCTCTCGCTTCCCTGAAGCGAAGCAGAATTGCTTTTGGACAAGGGGAGCTGCATGTTTGCAGCTCCCCTTGTCCAAAAGCAATGTCGGCTCCCGCAGGAGGTGGGGAGCTGGCTGGGACCACGGGGGCATTTGGGCTCACCCCCGTGGTACCCAAAATGAGGCCATGCCCCGGGAGATGGGGTCCCCAGGGCCAAAAGTGGCCAAGGGAAGGGGGGCACAAGTTGTTAAAACATTTTTTTAAAAAGAGGCAAAGCCCCCGGGGATGGGGACCCCGGGGCCCCCCTGCTATAAAATGTATTAAACAAATAAGTGGCCATACCCCGGGGTATGGGTCCCCGGGGCCGAAATCGGCCTTGGGAGGAGGGCCCCCTTCCCATTTTTAACAAAAATTAAAAATGGCTCAGGCCTTGGGGGATGGGGTCCCCAGGGCCCCAAAAATATTAAGAGAAGGGGGCCACACAGCCCCCTTCTAACAAAAAAAAAGAAAAGCCGGCATCTGCCAGGAGGCCCACCCCCTCCCTGCACCACTCTGCAAACGCGCCTCCTGGCGCATTCTAAGTTGGGGGATTTAGTCCCCTTGAATCCTGAGGGTCCCTGGGGTCCAACTAGCCCACCAGGTACCTCCAGTAAGCCCCACACAGTGGTATTGCTGAGAGGTGGTCCGAGGCCACGCCCCTTTTTACACCACTCTGCAAACGCACCTCTTGGCGCACTGCTGGTGGGGCGATGAGGTCCTCTTGTGTCCTTAGGACCTCAGGACTAAAGTGGACTTCATCCCCCAAGCAGCAGTGTACCAGGAGGCGCGTTTGCAGAGTGGTGTAAAAAGGGGGCATGGCCTCGGACCACTCTCAGCATTCTCAACTGTGTGGGGCTTACTAGAGATAACAGGAGGGCTAGTTGGCCCCCTGGGACCCTCAGGAGGCAAGGGGACCACATCCCCTAACCAAGAGCGCGCCAGGAGGTGCATTTGCAGAGTGGTGGAGAAAGGGGGTGTGGCCTGTGTTCACCTCTCAGCAATCCCACTATCTGGGGCTTACTGGAGGTATCAGGTAGGCTAGTTGGCCACTATGGACCCCCAGCAGCGAAAGGGACTTTAATCTCCACCGAAGAGCGCGCCAGGGAGCACGTTTTGCAGACTGGTGGTCAAAAGGGGCATGGCCTGCTATGAGTACTTACCAATGCTGCTGTGTGGGACTTACTGGATGTAATAGGAGGGGTAGTTGGTCCCCAAGGTTGTCCTTGGGGGCCAACTGCCCCTCCTGTTACCTCCATCAAGTCCCACACAGTGGGATTGCTAAGAGGTCTTTGGAGGCCACGCCCCCCTTTCTCCACCACTTTGTAAACGCACCTCCTGGCACACTACGGATTGGGGGATGAAGTCCATTTTACTCCTGAGGAAATTTGGGGGCCAAGAAGCCCTCCTGGTACCACCTGAAAGTCCTACGCAGTGGAATTCCTGATAGCTGGTTGGAGGCCCAGCCCCCTTTCTCCACCACTCTGCAAACATGACTACCAATTAAAGAAGCATTTGTAATGTAATAGGTCTCACATTTGCAAGAGTTAGAGCTATTGGCGTTGTAAATGTAAAAGTTTTTTACTGATGTTTTTTGGAGTGGAGTGGATGTACGTTGGGTGTAGAGGAATTATGTGGTATGTTGTGCAGTAAAATTATGTGGATAAAAAGTATGTGTATTTAGTGTGTAGGAATTATGTAGTGTGGGATTATGTGTTATGGAGAGTAATTATGTGGTATGGTAGTCTGTGTTGTGGAGTGATAACCTCAGGTTTAGTCTTCCTCGTTTCCATAGAAGCTAAACTATGAACTCAATGAGACAAAAAAAAGAAGGAATCACCGAGCAGCACTTCTGGACCTAGTCAGAGGTATGAGCAGGGCCACTGGAATTATGTGACTGTTTAGCTGCATCGACTTTCGCACAATTATACATTTTCCGCATTAGCCACATAATCCATCATGTGCTGCCTAATCTGCAGATTTGTACAAAAAAGCCTTGTTTCTAGCTCAAACGGCTCAAATGTTACCAAAAATTCAGCGACAAGTGTTACAGCATGGTGGAAGGTCCTTTGCAAACCTAGAATGGTCACCTGTTACTTATTGCTAAATGTGGGTGTTAAATTGGTACTAATGGTGTGCAAGCCACTCTTTCTTCTTTCTGCACCTCTCTTGCCTCTTTCTGCACCTCTCTTGCTTCTTTCTGCACCTTTCTTCATTTTTCTGCACTTCTCTTGCCTTTTTCTGCAAATCTCTTCTACTTTTGCACCTCTTTTGCCTCTTTCTGCACCTCACTTGCTTCTTTCTGCACCCCTCTTGCCTCTTTCTGCACCTCTCTTGCCTCTTTCTGCACCCCTCTTCCCTCTTTCTGCACCCCTCCTGCCTCTTTCTACACCTCTGTTTCTTCTCTCTGCACTTCTTTTGTTTCTTTCTGCATGTCTCTTGCTTCTTTCTGCACCCCTCTTGCCACTTTCTCCACCCCTGTTCCCCCTTTTTGCATCTCTGTTGCTTCTTTCTGCACCCCTCTTGCCTCTTTCTGCACCACTGTTCTTTCTTTCAGTACTCTTTTGTTTCTTTCTGCACCTCTATTGCTTCTTTCTGCACCCCTCGTGCCTTTTTCACACTCCTCTTCCTGCACCCCTCTTGCCTCTTTCTGCACCTCTGTTCCTTATTTCTGCACTCCTTTTGTTTCTTTCGGCACCTCTCACTTTTTTCTGCACCCCTTTTGCCTCTTTCTCCACCCCTCTTCCCTCTTTCCTCACCCCTGTTGCCTCTTTCTGCACCTCTGTTCCTTCTTTCTGCACTCCTTTTGTTTCTTTCTGCACATCACTTGCTTCTTTCTGAACCCCTTGTGCCTCTTTCTGCACCCCTCTTCCCTCTTTTTGCACCCCTCTTGCCTCTTTCTGCAACTCTGTTGCTTCTTTCTGCAGTTCTCTTGCTTCTTTCTGCACCTCTTTGCTTCCTTCTGCACAACTCATGCTTCTTTCCGCACCCCTCTTCCCTTTTTCTGCACCCCTCTTGCCTCTTTCTGCACCTCTGTTTCTTCTTTCTGCTCTTCTTTTGTTTCTTTCTGCACCTCTCTTGCTTCTTTCTGCACCCCTCATCCCTCTTTCTGCACCTCTGTTGCTTCTTTCTGCACTTCTCTTGCCTCTTTCTCCACCCCTAATCCCTCTTTCTGCACCTCTGTTGCTTCTTTCTGCACCTCTCTTCTTCTTTCTGCACCCCTCATCCCTCTTTCTGCACCTCTGTTGATTCTTTCTGCACTTCTTTTGCCTCTTTCTGCACCCCTCATCCCTCTTTCTGCACCTCTGTTGCTTCTTTCTGCACTTCTCTTGCTTCTTTCTTCCACCTATGTCCCTTCTTTCTGCAATCCGTGTGCATCTCTCTGTAGCCCTCTTCCCTCTTTCTGCACCCCTTATGCCTCTTTCTGCACCTCTGTTTCTTTTTTCTGCACTTCTTTTGTTTCTTTCTGCAACCCTCTTGCTTCTTTCTGCACCCCTCTTGCTTCTTTCTGCACTCCTTGTGCCTCTTTCACACCCCTCTTCCCTCTTTCTGCACCCCTCTTGCCTCTTTCTGCACCTCTGTTCCTTCTTTCTGCACTTCTTTTGTTTCTTTCTGCACCTCTCGTTTCTTTCTGTATCCCTCTTGCCTCTTTCTCCATCCCACTTCCCCCTTTCTGTATCTCTGCTGCTTCTTTATGCACTTCTCCTGCTTCTTTCTGCACATCTCTTGCTTCTTTCTGCACCCCATGACTCTTTCTGCACCCCTGTTCCCTCTTTCTGCACACCTCTTGCCTCTTTCTACACCTCTGTTGCTTCTTTCTGCACTTCTTTTATTTTTCTGTACCCCTCTTGCCTCTTTCTGCACCTCTGTTCCTTCTTTCTGCACTTCTTTTGTTTCTTTCTGCACCTCTCGCTTCTTTCTGCACTCCTTTTGCCTCTTTCTCCACCCGTCCTGCCTATTTCTGCACCTCTGTTGCTTCTTTCTGCACTTCTTTTGTTTCTTTCTGCAGCTCTCTTGCTTCTTTCTGTACCCCTTGCCTCTTTCAGCACCCCTCTTCCCTGTTTCTTCACCCCTGTTGCCTCTTTCTGCACCTCTGTTCCTTTTTTCTGCACTTCTTTTGTTTCTTTCTGCACATCTCTTGCTTCTTTCTTCACCCCTCGTGCCTCTCTCTCTGCACCCCTCCTTCCTCTTTTCGCACCCCTATTGCCTCTTTCTGGAACTCTGTTGCTTCTTTCTGCACTACTCTTGCTTCTTTCTGCACCTCTTTGCTTCTTTCTGCACCACTCGTGCTTCTTTCTGCACCCCTCTTGCCACTTTCTCCACCCCTGTTCCCCCTTTTGCATCTCTGTTGCTTCTTTCTGCACCCCTCTTGACCATTTCTGCACCTCTGTTCCTTCTTTCTGCACTTCTATCATTTCTTTCTGCACCTCTCTTGTTTCTTTCTGTATCCCTCTTGCCTCTTTCTCCACTCCACCTCTCCCTTTCAGCATCTCTGTTGCTTCTTTCCACAACCCTCTTGCCTCTTTCTGCACCTTTGTTCCTTCTTTCTTCACTTCTTTTGTTTCTTTCTGCACCTGTCTGGTTTCTTTCTGTATCCCTTTTGCCTCTTTCTCCACCCCACTTCCCCGTTTCTGCATCTCTGTTGCTTCTTTATGCACTTCTCTTGCTTCTTTCTGCACCTCTCTTGCTTCTTTCTGCACCCCTCATGCCTCTTTCTGCATCCCTCTTCCCTCTTTCTGCACTCCTCTTGCCTCTTTCTGCACCTCTGTTGCTTCTTTCTGCACTTCTTTTGTTTCTTTATGCACCCCTCTTTCCTCTTTCTGCACCTCTGTTGCTTCTTTCTGCACTTTTTTTGTTTCTTTTTGCACCTCTCGCTTCTTTCTGCATCCCTCGTGCCTCTTTCTGCACCCCTCTTCCCTCTTTTTGCACCCCTCTTGCCTCTTTCTGCACCTTTGTTGATTCTTTCTGCACTACTCTTGCTTCTTTCTACACCTCTCTGCATCTTTCTGCACCACTCATGCTTTTTTCTGCACCACTCATACTTCTTTCGGCAGCCCTCTTCCCTCTTTCTCCACCCCTGGTCCCCCTTATGCATCTCTGTTGCTTCTTTCTGTACCCCTCTTGCCTCTTTCAGCACCTCTGTTCCTTCTTTCTGCACTTCTTTTGTTTCTTTCTGCACCTCTCTTGTTTCTTTCTGTATCCCTCTTGCCTCTTTCTCCACCCCACTTCCCCCTTTCTGCATCTCTGTTGCTTCTTTCTGCACTTCTCTCTGCACCTCTCTTGCTCCTTTCTGCACCCCTCGTGCCTCTTTATGCACCCCTCTTCCCTCTTTCTGCATTCCTATTGCCTCTTTCTGCCCCTCTGTTGCTTCTTTCTGCACTTCTTTTGTTTCTTTCTGTACCCCTCTTGCCTCTTTCTGGACCTCTGTTCCTTATGTCTGCACTTCTTTTGTTTCTTTATGCACCTCTCGCTTCTTTCTACACCCCTTATGCCTCTTTCTGCACCCCTCATGCCTGTTTTTGCACCTCTGTTCATTCTTTCTGAACTTCTTTTGTTTCTTTCTGTAGCTCTCTTTCTTCTTTCTGCACCCCCTTGCCTCTTTCTCCACCCCTCTTCCCTCTTTCTTCACCCCTGTTGCTTCTTTCTTCACCTCTGTTCCTTCTTTCTGAACTTCTTTTGTTTCTTGCTGCATATCTTTTGCTTCTTTCTGTACCCCTCTTGCCTCTTTCTGCACATCTGTTGCTTCTTTCTGCACTACTCATGCCTCTTTCTGCACCTCTCTTGCTTCTTTCTGCACTACTCGTGCTTCTTTCTGCACCCGTTTTCCCTCTTTCTGCACCTCCCTTGCTTCTTTCTGCACCCCTCTTGCCACTTTCTCCATCCCTGTTCCCCGTTTTTGCATCTCTGTTGCTTCTTTCTGCACTTCTCTTGCCTCTTTCTCCACCTCTCATCCCTCTTTCTGCACCTCTGTTGCTTCTTTCTGCACCTCTCTTGCTTCTTTCTGCACCTCTGTCCCTTCTTTCTGCAACCCTTCTGCCTCTTTCTGCACCCCTCTTCCCTCTTTTTGCACCCCACTTGCCTCTTTCTGCACCCCTGTTGCTTCTCTCTGCACCACTCTTGCTTCTTTCTGTACCTCTCTTGCTTCTTTCTGCACCACTTGTGCATCTTTCTGCACCCATTTTCCCTCTTTCTGCACCCTTCTTGCCTCTTTCTGTACCTCTGTTCCTTCCTTCTGCTCTTCTTTTGTTTCTTTCTGCAACTCTCTTGCTTCTTTCTGTATCTCTCGTGCCTCTTTCTCCACCCCTCTTCCCCCTGTCTGCATCTCTGTTGCTTCTTTCTGCACTTCTTGTTTCTTTCTGCACATCTCTTGCTTCTTTCTGTGCTTCTCTCGCCTCTTTTGGTACTCAAATGGGAAGTGCAAGTTGTCAAGCCTTGGCTGCGTGTCAAATTCCCCCGCAGTGCGGGAGAATTTGACGCGTGCGCAGATCGGACGGCCTCTGGCTGTCCGACTCCCACACCCACTGTGACGTCGGACAGCCGGGGGCCGTCTGACGCACGCAAAGGTTTAAAGATCTGCGTGCTCTTGTGACTGAGGTATATGTCTACTTGTATATGTATTCTCACATGTGTTATGCATCTGAAGATGGTAACTTAAAATGTGGGTAGCTTCTTCTATAGGTGGTTATTTTTTCTCAGTTCTGCTCTGTCATTCAGTTGCACAGGCAGACCTGTCTTATGTTTATAGGTGTTATAGAGCCCCTCAAATATACTATTGAATACCCATGTGCCCTGTATTATGATCAGAAAGAAATACATACACCTTTTTGTACACATATTTCGAGAATGCTGTATGAAACACAGGTATTCAAGTATTTCTATGTTTATTTTTATGTAACACGTCACTCGGTAAAAGCAGAGACACGCATGCATACCTTGACAAACTTGGTCAGACTTACAACAGTGATATGCTTAGGATTGCTGTTTTATATTTGGAAGGTAGGCCTAACATTCTGAGCAGTCGATTATTAGTGAACCTTCAAGAGAAAAGTGAGGTTTGATACATCTTGGGAGAAGGATTCGTGATTAGGCTACTTTGTATGAGTCTTTTGTAAGGTACAGTCAAAGTAGGCCTCTTTCTGCACCGCTGTTGGTTCTTTCTGCACTTCTCTTGCTTCTTTCTGCACCTTTCTTCCTCTTTCTGGACTTCTGTTGCATCTTTCTGCAATTCTCTTGCTTCTTTCTGCACCTTTCTTCATCTTTCTGCACATGTCCTACTTATGTAGGAATATTTAGAAATTAGCATTTAAAAAACCTTAGAAATTCACAGAAAAAACCAGAGGTTTCAGGGACGTTATAGTTAGGAATTAGCATTTAAAAAACCTTAGAAATCCACTGTAAAACCATAGGTTTCAGGGATCGTTACAGTTAGAAATTAGCATTCAAGACACCTTAGAAATTCACTGAAAAAACACAGGTTTCAGGGACGTTATAGTGATTTGGACATTTCACTCATATAAAACCAGAGAAATTTGGCCGTTATAGTTAGTTGAGCTAACTATAACTAGCACCCCCGCAATGTTCTGCTGATGACGTCACATATTACATCACTCATGACATGGTCAGTGACATCACTGATGACATCACTGATGACATCTCAAATGACATCACTGATGACATCATCCACTTAATATCTGAAGCACCTCCTCATACCCTAATATAACCTTTCATACACCCACTCTAAAATACAGACTACCATTCTCGAAACCATAGACGCACCAATACCAGTTAGTACATACCCACTCACTGATTCATAGGTCTACACACATCCACTCACTCACCGATACAGTCACTCATACACGCAGTCACTCATCAATACAGCCTCTGATATATGCACTCATACAACCATACAGACATTCACATACTGCCACTCATCCACAGAGATACTCACACACCTAGTCAGTCACCTGAAGACTCAATCACACTGCCATTTACTCACCAATACAGTTATACACACACCACCTCACTTATTCAAACAGATACTAATACATACTTACTCTCTTATACAATCACTGACACAAGCACACACTCATCCATATAGCCACTCTCACAATCACTCACTCTCACATATAGTCACTTATATACTCCAACATTCACATATACTGCCTTTCACATATGTAGTTACTCACACATATACCACTGAGACATCTATTCACTCACCAACACAGCCATACGCACACTCACTCACCCATACAGTCCCTCGCAGACACACTCATGAATCCATAAACCCACTGAATCACCCACTCACTCATCCATGGAGGGAGTCCCACAATCCCCACCCACCCACACAGATACTCAGGCACCCATACAGGTAATCAGACAACCAATGATTAACCCATATAGACACTCATGTAGCTACTCACCAACCCATGCAGCCACTTACACACCAACTGACAGACTGATACAGACATTCACACAGATTAGTCATTCACCCATGCATTCACTAAGACACGTTTAATCTCTCACTTAAACAGTCAGTCACTCTCCCACTAAATCATCCATTCAGACACTCATACACCTACTCATTCTTCAATATACCTTTGCATATCTATAATTAACATTCTTAAACTTTTAAAAATCACCCAGTCTCTAGATGATGTCATCAGTGATGTCATCAGTATTGTCATTTGAGATGTCATCAGTGATGTCATCAGTGATGTCTCTGACCATGTCATGAGTGATGTAATATGTGACGTCATCAGCAGTGCATTGCGGGGGTGCAAGTTATAGTTAGCTCAACTAACTACAACGGCCGAATTTCTCTGGTTTTGTACGAGTAAAATGACAATCTAACTATAACGTCCCTGAAACTTGTGGCTTTTCAGTGAATTTCTAAGGTTTTTTAAATGCTAGTTTCTAACTATAACGTCCCTGAAACCTATGGTTTTTTCAGTGAATTTCTAAGGTTTTTGAAATGCTAATTCCTAACTATAACGTCCCTGAAACCTCTGGTTTATTCAGTGAATATATATATATTCACTGAAAAAACCATAGGTTTCAGGGACGTTATAGTTAGTTGGACATTTCACTCGTATAAAACCATAGAAATTCCCCCGTTATAGTTAGTTCAGCTAAGTATAACTCACGCCCCCGCAATGCACTGCTGATGACGTCACATATTACATAATTCATGACATGGTCAGTGACATCACTGATGACATCACTCATGACATCTCAAATGACATCACTGATGACTTCACTGATGACATCATCCACGTGAAAATCTGATGCACCTCCTCACACTCTAATATAACCTTTGATACACCCACTGTAAAATACAGACTACCATTTTCGCAACCATCGACACACCAATACCAGTTACTACACACGCACTCACTGATTCCTAGGTCTACACACACATCCACTCATTTACCCATACAATCACTCATACATACAGTCACTCATCAATACAACACTATCATATGCACTCATACACCTATACAGACACTCACACACCGCTACTCACCCATGGAGTTACTCACACACCTAGTCAGTCATGCAAAGAATCAATAACACTCCCATTTCCTCAGCTATACAGTTATACACACACCACCTCACTTATTCAAACATATACTAACACATACTTACTCTCTTATACAATCACTGAGACAAGTACACACTCATCCATACAGCCACTCTCACAATCACTGACTCTCACATATAGTCATTTATATACTCCAACTCTCACATACACTGCCTTTTACATATGTAGTTACTTGGACATGTACCACTGAGACATCCAATCTCTCACCAACACACCCATACACACACTCACCCGCCCATACAGCTGTTTCCACATGCAATCTTGAACCCATACATCCAGTGAATCAACCACTCACACATCTATGCACAGAGTCACACACTTCCCACCCACCCACACACACACTCAGTCTCCCATACAAATACTCAGGCAACCAATCAATAACCCATATAGGCACTCATGTAGCTACTGACCAACACATGCAGCAGCTTACACAACAGACATACTGATACACACATTCAGACAGTTTAGTCACTAATGCATGTATTCAGTAAGACTCATTTAATCACTCACTTATACAGTCAGTCACACACCTACTAAATCCTTCATCCAGACACTTATACACCCACTCATTCTTCAATACACCTTGGCATATATATAAAACATATTTAAACTTTACAGAAACACACAGTCACTGGATGATGTCATCAGTGATGTCATCAGTGATGTCATTTGAGATGTCATCAGTGATGTCACTGACCATGTCATGAATGATGTAATATGTGACATCATCAGCAGTGCATTGCGGGGCGCGAGTTATACTTAGCTGAACTAACTAGAACGGGGAATTTCTATGGTTTTATACGAGTGAAATGTCCAACTAACTATAATGTCCCTGAAACCTATGGTTTTTTCAGTGAATTTCTAAGGTTTTTTAAATGCTAATTTCTAACTATAACGTGCCTGAAACCTATGGTTTTTTCAGTGAATTTCAAAGGTTTTTTAAATGCTAATTTCTATCTATAACATAGCAGTCGCGTTTGCAGAGTGGTGGAGAAAGGCGAGCGTGGCCTTCAAACACCTTTTAGCAATCACACTGTGTGGGATTTAGCCGACGTAACAGGAGGGATAGTTAGCCCCCAACATCAACCTTGGTGGCCAACTACCCCTTTTATTACATTCAGTAAATCCCACACAGCAGAATTGCTAACTTGTTATATCAGACCCCACTCCCTCCCTGCAGCACTCTGCAAATGTGCCCGATGGTGCGTTCTACGTTGGGTGATTAAGTCCCCTCCAATCCTGAGGGTCCCTGGGGGCCAACTAGCCCACCATGTACCTTCAATTTGCGCCACAGAGCTGCGTTGCAGAAGGGTGGACTGAGGCCACGCCCCTTTTTACAGCTCTCTGCAACGCAGCTCTGTGGCGCAAACTGAAGGTACCTGGTGGACTAGTTGGCCCCCAGGGACCCTCAGGATTCAAGGGGACTTAATCCCCCAAGTTACAACGCGCCAGGGGGCCCATTTGCACAGTTGGCATATCAGGCCCTGCCCCTCCCTTCACCACTGTGCAAACGCGCCCCGTGGCGCGTTTTAAGTTGGGGGATTAAGTCCCCTTGAATCCTGAGGGTCCCTGCGGTCCAACTAGCCCACCAGGTACCTCCAGTAAGCGCCACAGAACTGCGTTGCAGAGAGGTGTTCAAAGGGGCGTGGCCTCGGACCACCTCTCTGCAAGGCAGCCCTGTGGCACATTCTGGAAGTATCTGGTGGGCTAGTTGGCCCCCAGGGACCCCCTGTATTGAAGGGGAATTAATTCCCCAACTTAAAACGCGCCAGAGGGCGCGTTTGCAGAGTGTTGCTGGGAGGGGGCGGGGCCTCCGGCACAATGATGGTATTTTTTGTATTTCTTTTTTTTAGAAGGGGGGCTGTGTGGCCCCCTTCTTCTTCCTTTTTTTTGGGCCCTTGGGACCCCATCCCCCAGGGCCTGACCCCTTTTTAAAAAAAAATTAAAAATCTGAACGGGAAGAGGGCTGCGTGGGCCCCCCTCCTGTGGCCAATTCCGGCCCCGGGGACCCCATCCCCCGGGGCATTGCCACATATATTTTTTTTTAAAGGAGGGGGGCAGCGTGGCCCCCCTCCTGAGGCCTCTATTGGTCCTGGGGACCCCATCCCCCGGACCGGCCTTTATTTATATATATTTTTTTTTGGGGGGGTAGGGGGGCCATGTGGCCCCCCTCCCGGGCCACTTCAAGCCCCGGGGACCCCATACCCCGGGGCAGGCCCTATCCATTGGGGACCGTGGGGGGAGCCCCAATGCCCCCTCGGTCCCGCTGGCTCCCCGCGTCCTACAGGAGCCGGCATTGCTTTTCCACATGGGGAGCTGCTGACATGCAGCTCCCCGTGTGGAAAAGCAATCTGCTTTGGATTTTGGAAGAGTGCTCTCGCTTCCAAAATCCAAAGCAAGTTTGCTATGACAGGGCGGGAGCCGCACGGCTCCCGCCCTGCCATAGCAAACAGCAGTGTCCCGGGGGTGGGCACCCTGGGACACTGCAGGAGCCGGCCCTGGGGGTGGCGGTCCCCAGGGCAATCAAGGGCTCCAGGAGGGGGCCGCGCGGCCCCCTCCCAATGTGATTGAAGCCCCGGGAGGTGGTGGTCCCCCGGGGCTCGGGGGTCCGTAACGGACCCCGCATTTGCATTTTAGTGCCTCGGGGAGGTGGCAGTCCCCAGGGCGTGTGGGGGGGCTCGAGCCCCCCACACAGGTTTTTTTTTTTTTAAAAGCCCCGGGGGGTGGCGGTCCCCGGGGCTTGGGGGGGCCTTGGAGGCCCCCCACACATTAAAAATGAAGCCCCGGGGGGTGGTGGTCCCCGGGGTTGTGGGAGGGCCGAGTGCCCTCCCGCACATAATTTTAAGCAAGCCCCGGGGGTGGCGGTCCCTGGGGCTGCAGGAGGGCCGAGTGCCCTCCCGCACATAATGTTAACCGAGCCCCGGGGGGTGGCGGTCCCCGGGGCTGCAGGGGCCCCCACGGGTCCCCCATATATTTGTTGGAAATGCCCCCGGGACCTGGCCCACCCGGGGGCCTCAATTAAATGAAGTGCGGGAGGCCGCGTTTCATTTTTTTTTTTAAATTTGGCGGGATTCGCGACCCCAGCGCGAATTTTGCCTATTTTTTTTAAAAAAAAATGCTTTTTTGGGCCTTGGGGGTCCTTGTTGAAACCCCTGAGCAGGCCTTGGGGGGTCAGGGTGTTTCTACCCTGCCCCCTTTTCTTGTTTTTCGTGTTTGTTTCCCTGTTTGCTTGTGACTAAGATGGCTGCCAACACTTCCTGGTTTGGAGTGTTGACAGCCAATTAGAATAAAGCTCGTGGTTGGGAGGGTCCGCGGATGCACCGCGTCGCTAGATATCGAACTTTTATTTTTTGATTTTCTCAGCAACTACTGAACGGATTTACACCATTTAAAAAAAGGGCTCTTTCTGAACCAAGGGCTACCTTTTTGCCAAATTTGGTGTAATTCCGTTCAGCAATTCGAGCTGTAGCCATGTCTAAAGTTTCCTGTGGGAAATTGATTTTCCGACCTCTTTTTTTTTAATTTCTCAGGAACTACTGAACGGATTTACACCATTTAACAAAAAGGGCTCTTTCTGAACCAAGGGCTACCTTTTTGCCAAATTTGGTGTAATTCCGTTCAGCAGTTCGAGCTGTAGCCGTGTCTAAAGTTTCCTATGGAAAATAACATGGAGAAAACACGTTTTGGGACCCCCCTTTTTTCTCGGCCCTCGTTTGGCGAATCACCCCGAAACTTTCAAGACTGGAGCTGACCGGAGCATATATATATATATGTATATTTATATATACATATATATATATATATATTCACTGAAAAAATACAAAGGTTACTGGGACGCTTTAGTTAGGACAACATTTCACTTGTACAAAAACTGAGAATTTCAGCAGTTATAGTTAGATGAGCTAACTATAACTTGCGCCCCCGCAATGCACTGCTTATGACCTTCACATATTACACCACTCATGACATGGTCAGTGACATCACTGATGGCATCTCAAATGACATCACTGATGACATCATCCATTGACTGTGAGTGTTTTTAAAAAGTGTATGTTTGATGCAGTGGGAGCGTGACTGATTGAATAAGTGAGTGATTAGGTGTCTCAGTGAATGTATGGGTGAGTGACTAGGTTGTGTGAATGTCTGTATCAGTCTGTGAGTTGGTGTCTAAGTGACTGTATGGGTATGAGAGTGGGTACATGAGTTTCTGTATGGGTGATTGATTGGTTGACTGATTATCTCTATGGGTGTATGAGTGTGCGTGTGGGTTTGTGAGGGTGTGTGAGACTGCCTGTATGGATGAGTGAGTGGGTGGGTGAGTCATTGGCTGTATGGGTTAGTAAGTGCAGGTGTGAGGGCTGTATGGATGAGTGTGTGTATGGCTGTGTCAGTTAATCAGTTCATGTGTCAGTGGTATATAGGTGAGTAACTGAATATGTGAAAGGCAGTGTAGGTGAGTGATGGGGTATGTGAGTGACTGTATGGGTGAATGTGTGAATGTGAGACTGGCTGAATGGGTGAGTGTTTGCTTGTGTCAGAGACATTATAGGTGAGTGAGTACATGTTGGTATCTATATAAGTGGTTGAGTAAGTGTGTGTGTGACTGTATAGGTGAGTAAATGGCTGTGTTATTGACTGTGTGGGTGAGTGAGTAGGTGTTTGAGTAGGTCTATGGGTGACTGACTCAGTGACTGAGTAGCTATATGGGTGTATGAGTGGATGTGCCAGTCATTGTATTAGTGAGTGAGTGGGTCTATGAGATGCTTAATGGGTGAGTGAGTGCGTGTGTGTGTGTGTAGATTGATGAATCAGTGAGTGCTTATGTAAATGCTGGTATGGGTCTGGAACAGGTTTGTGAATGGTTGTGTGGGAGTAGGAGTGGGTGTATGAAATATTTTATGGGGGTGTGATTGGGTGCATCAGATATTCTGTAGATGATGTCATCAGTCATGTCATCAGTGATACCATTTGAGATGTCATCAGTGATGCCATCAGTGATGTCACTGACCATGTCAAGAGTGGGGTAATATTGTAGGTCGCAAGCAGTGCATAGTTAACTCGGTTAAATATAATTTCTTTGGTTTTGTACGAGTGAAATGTTAGCCTAACTGTAACATCCCCATAACCTTTGTTTTTTTCAGTACATTTTTTAAGTTTTTTAATTCTATTTGCTAACTATAACATCCCTGTAACCTTAGATTTTTTCAGTGAATTTCTAAGGTTTTTTAAATTCTATTTGCTAACTATAACGCCCCTGTAACCTTTGTTTTTTCAGTGAATTTTAAAGTTTTTTGAAAGCTAATTTCTAACTATAACGTCTCTGTGGCCTTTGTTTTTTTCAGTGAATTTCTATGGTTTTTTAACTAGTAATCATGTTTGATATTTGGTGAAGAAAGGGGGCTGGGCTGTGTAGGAATAACAAGAGTTAGCAGGAGGGCTTCTTTGCCTCTAAGGTTCCTGAGGACTAAAGTGGACTTCATCCCCCAACCAATAGTGCACCACGAGTGGAGCCGTGTGTACAGAGTGGTGGAGAAAGGAGGTGTGGCCTCCAAAGAACTCTTAGCAATCCTGCTGTGTGACTTACTGGAGGTAACTGGAGGGGTAGTTGGCCCTCCAGGACATCCTTGAGGGCCAACTACCTCTCCTGTTACCTCCAGTAAGTCCCACACAGCAGGATTGCTGACAGGTTGTCGGACTCTACACCCTCTTTATCCACCACTGTGTAAATGTTGCTCCTGGCACACAACTAGTTGGAGGATAAAGTCCCCTTGGCTCTTGAGTGTCCTTGGGGGCCAACTACCCCTCCTGCCACCTCCAGTAAGACCCACACAGCTGGATTGCTGAGAGATCATCAGAGCCCGTGCTTCTGTTATCTTTTTAATTTGAAGCGGGAGTCGCGAATCCAATGCAACTCCCGTCAAACTTTTTAAAGAAAAATGCTTTTTTGGCCATGGGAATCAAGAGTTCTAGGGGGTCAGGGTGTTGTAACCCTGCCCCCTTTTCTTGTTTTATAAGTTTTTGCATGCGACTCGGTTCACCCGAGTCACAAGATGACTGCCAACACTTCCTAGTTTAAACCATTGGCAGCCAATCAGATTTCAGGCACGAGAGCGGGAGAGGTTGTGTGGCCTCAGTTGTATATCTGAGAAATCTTTAAATTCCTCAGCAACTTTGGAACAGATTTAAACCATTTATTTACACCACATTTGGTGTAATTCTGTTCAGCAGTTCGGGCTTTAGCCATGTCTAAAGTTTCCTATGGAAATTAACATGTAGAAAAAGCGTTTTGGGACCCCCCCTTTTTATCGTCCCCGCTTGAAAAATCACCACAAAATTGTCAAGACAGCAGCTGAAGTGACTGCACCAATAGTTTTGAAAATTTCACAAAGAATAGTCAAACAACGCCAAAGTTATTGGCAAATCAAAAAACACTCTTCCTATGCAAACTGGGTCCTAACTATAACTATATATCACCTACTGCGGGACCATGTACAACAGTCCTCCCACAGGGCCAAGCGTGGTCCGCCTGTGAGGTACCACATAATTTCTGAGGAAGCTGACACACAACAAGCACCTCAGGGGCACCATGGGATTGTACAAGCTTCTGTCAATGAAGCATGTATGGTATAACATCACCATTTAGGTGGCGCTTGCACAGCTATTCCATGGAGATTTGCAATAGTACAGTGGTACCTCAAAATCATTTAAAAACATAAATAAATGAGGTAAATACAGTTTATAGGTTTTTAGAGGCCGAAATCAGAGCATGGAGGGGCTTTGGTCACCAATGGGGGTGAATGGAAGGCCTGAACTCAGGCCAGGAGCAGTGTACAACCACCTCTGTTCCCAGCTTTCTGGGATATGATCAGGGGTTTGGCTACTCACATGCAGTTGGTCAAAGGGCCCAGTCACAGGTCAAGCCCCAGGCCCAACCCCATGACATGCATGGCAGAAAGTCTTTCCATGCACAGAAAGGGGTTGGCTGTCCAGGAGTGATTAGGCACGTTTGGCGAGTTGGGCACATGGCCTGACTGCAGGCCAGGCCCTGCAGCCAACCCACATCACACACAGCCAAAGGCTGTGCGTGGCTGGGGATGGCCTCCCGCAGGAGTTTGACTGCAGGGTCTGGCCTTGACATAAATGATGCCATTTAACATGTCATGAGTGATGCAATTTGTGAGGTCATAAGCAGCTCACAGAATGGTATGTAAGACTGCCTTCTTGCATACCATGCAACTGCAAGTCATTTTTGCTTTCTCTTTCCGATTTCCAACGTGTGCGCTTTACAGCACTCAACCGCAGGCACTGGTAATTTTTTTCACACTGTATGTTTCCATCTGGGATCATTGGTGTCTCCCCCTCAGACATTCAGTGGCCCCCATGATCTCTTGCACACACCAATCGTAGAGCCAATGCATGACGCCTCCGTGCATGGCTCTATTTTGCATGCACATCGTGACCTGATGATGGGTTCCTTTTCCCAGATCCCACGATTGAAATGCTCATCCTTCCCGCTTTTTTCACCATGTTACACTCACGACACACGCTGTCAATGACTTCCATACACCGGGACCCACAGTCGGGCTCCATACACCGGGACCCACAGTCGGGCTTCCATTTCCTGTCCTCACACCCAACATACGACCTTGGGTTGCTTTCTTCTTTGTTCTGGGGCTTAATGATGGGTCATCTCTCCCCATTTTCGTGTGTCACTAACTTTTATGGTGCACAGTGTACGCCGGCTTACCTGACTGCCCTGCCTTTCGAGCGCTGCACACGGGGCAGCCCCCAGGTATCACTACTGGTATTTTTCTCCCAGCTTGCTATATCCATTATGCACCTGCCAGTATCTACCCTGGTTCTACTTAAAATGGTGTTTTGCATGTGTTGATCCATCAAGCACACACCAGCTGCTCGGCCCGCACTTCTTTCTGAGCGCTGCACACGGGATATTATTGTGGGTATCCCCATCCTAGGTTGCTTTATTTGTTAAGCACTTTGCATGCTAATCTCCACCTCGCAGCCTGGCTTTTACGGCACTCTCCACTGGATGGTGTATTCTTTTCCGCACCAATACTTGTGATTTTGTTAAATCCCATGGCCAGTTTACTGTAGACAAGTGGGTTCCCCTTGGTCCCAGGCTCACTGTCCTTTCCTAGATGTGTTATCATACGCACACCTTGCATGTGTTACATATACGCAGTCTGTGTCTCTAATGTCTTCCTTATGCTTTTTAGATTAGCAATAGGAAACTGATAGATTGAGAGCAGCAATTACTCACACATTTGTTCCATTACAGCTTTTAGAGGTGAGGGTTCATACATTCTTTCTATATTTATGGTCTTGATACACTTTGGATACACTTTAATTCATTACTAAGAATGGGTATGTCCTTTATTGTAGGGGTCTACTCACATTGTCTCGATGAAGACTTCGTTTAAAGTGTATTTTGGGTTTGAAATGTCGATGTGCTGTTTGGTTGACTTTATAATACTAACTGACATTTATTGGGCATTGAACACAGTGCTGCACATTTTTTGAAACTGTGCAACTGTAAGTCAACTGTATGTACTTTTTGTCTCAAAGCCCACTCCTTGCTCACAGTATTTCTCACTAGTCACTACACTGCACCGTTCAGCAAGAGCACTTACGTTTTTGTGTTTCACACTGATTTGTGAAGTATTTGAATAATTGTGACAAATACTTTGTATATGTTTACGTTCTACACAGGATCCAATAAATGGATCGTCTCCTTTCAAATCAAACTCATGACAATGAGTGCCTACCTTTGCCTAGGAAGCACAGGCTCAAGCTTCCCTCAAGGGAACCATTGTTTTTGTTGACAACTTTCTAAAAGTGGCTTTTTCAGAATTGTAATTTAAAATCTAAATTAGCCATAAGTTAGAATTTTATATTAGGATTCCAGAGACACCAAACACGAACCACTTATCTTTTCCTATTTGGAAATTACACTTATAAAATGCAAAAAGGCAACTCCAATATTATTCTATGTGTGAGATAGGCCTTGCAGGCGTGAAAAATGAATTTGAGAGTTTTTCCTACCAGGACATGTCCTTCTTTTTAAATACACTGTACCCTGTCCTTGGGGCTGTCCAGGGCCTACCTTAGAGTTAATTTATTTGTATTAAAAAGGAAGGTTTGGGCCTGGCAAAATGTTTATTTTGCCACGTTTATATGACAGGCTAAAACTGCACACCCAGGTTCCTCAATGGCAGGCCTGAGACATGTTTAAAGGGCTACTTAAGTGGGAGGCACAATCAGTGCTGCAGGCCCTTTAGTACCAGTTAATTTACAGAACCTGGGTACATGTAGTGCACTTTATTAGGGCCTTATAAGTAATTTAAATATGCCAATTGGGTATGGACCAATGTTACCATGTTTTGAGCATGTTTTGAGGGCACAAGCACATTAGCAATGGTAAAGTGTACAGAGTCCTAAGGCCAGCAAAAACGAAGTCAGCAAAAACAGGATGTCCGAAGGCTAGAAATTACGGGGAGACCATGCCAAGGATACCAGGTCTAACACTTCCCATGTGGCAGAAACTCGCTGAATATAATGACTTTCTTTAAGTGCTTTTACAGTGTTTTTAAGCCCATTCATCCTCCAACTTTATTATTTACGTTTTGTTTGTACAGCTCCTCAGTATAATATTCACATATTGTAGCACTTAATTATTAATTAGAGATGAAGGACTTAATGTTCCACCAATCGACCCTGCCCCTATCAGTGGCATAACGAAAGTTTAAGGGGCCCCCCTGCAATATACACGGAGGGGTCCCTGCTCCGGATTTTATCCGCAGCGCTCAGACCTAAGCACTGTGCTGAGGGGGCACCCTGCAGCTGCCCCCCCCCCGCACCGCAGGGGATGCGGGGCCTGTGTTATGCCCCTGGCCCCTATACCTTTTGAGATTGTGCTAGCACACGAGGGATGCATTGTTTTTTTACCATATAAAATAGGCAATCACCGCCATATGGTGCCAAAGGGTAGTTTCATGGTCTGACAGGACCATGTTGCACTCCACAGAGTTTTCGTTACGTAACAAATTCTGTTCTAGACATAGGCGTTACAATAATGAATTAACATTTGGCTTACTCTGGGCACTTTAAGAATGTATCTAATACTTTTCCATACTAGAAAAAGATATGCTTTGCACAATTGATGGATCTTGGTGAGCGATATTTGAGTGTATCGTTTTACTATTTGTTGTACTTACTTGCCTGGTAATATAGCGTTATATATGGCTTTAGTAAATATAAAGAAATGAGAGGACATTTAACTTGCAGAGCAAGCACATCGCTGTATAAGTAATCATATCCTGCATTAAGAACTCGTTTATCATTCAAGATGCTTTTAGCAAATCAGGAAGAAGTTAAAAGTCCATAACCCATTAAAAGTATCACAGACACTGTCCTTTAATAACCCATCTGGCGGTGGTGATATTGACCTTATCGCGCACTTGGAAATAGGCAAGAACAAGCTTTTGAGTTCAGTGCCCTAAGGTTGGTTCTCATCAGAATTAAAGGTTAATGGGGTGATGTTTCATTCGTTGCAATCACAGAATGAAGGTGTCATGGCTGAATGACTTTCATTATGAGATACTTAAATCTATTGCAGTCTGTCCACTAATGAAAAAACAGGCTTGGAAGTCAGATTAGCTGTTGTTCTCATGAGGTCATCTATTTCAATACTTCTGTGCATATGATGAGCGCGGATGCTAACAGAAGAAGCAATCACTAATTCTGAAAGATGTTTCAAACGTTGCTTAGCAAGGTATCTTTAAGGGTGAATGTAGATTATATTTTTAGCTTTAGGAATTGTAATAATAAAATAAAAAATCTACGATGCATGGTAATATATTACATTGCAATCACACTTGACTCATCACAGATTAACTACTGACTGCCCCTGTATACTCTGCGTTGATTGTTGTCTAGATTTTACTTTCTCGTAAATTTAAAATAGCTACCTCAACCACTGAAGTCCTCATCACTAGTTTCTCGTAAATATTGAGTCAGTAACTAACGGGAGGTAAGTGGCCTAATCAGGAATACCAGTTTGCCATGGAACCCTGCACCTCTGGATTTGTCCCAAGAAATGAGTTGTCGGTGAAAGGAGAGCAGTCCTGGACATGATGGCTAGATGGTGGAAATCACTGCACAAACACTGATGTCGTGGTTGTAATGGTGCGGTAATACTCCACCTTATAATTGTCATACTCGGTGGTATTGGAATTTTAGTGTAGTATTATCACACTGGTTTCACATAGCACTGATAATGAGCCCCTGTTTGTTCTAAATTACGAACACTTTTTATAGTGCCTAGACCAAGCGCTATCATAGGTACGAGTGCTCCCTTGGCATTTATCAGTGATAAAAAGAAGTTCTGTCATTGATTCTCTGAGTAGATATGGATGAGTAATCAAGATCTGGCTCAAATGAGATAGTGGTAGGTTGATTCGGGGTACAGTAAAACACTATTAGCACAGCTGCAATGAAGATTTGAATCTTCGGCCAGGGTTGTACTTTTTTGTAGCCTCACAACACTTTAATCATAATCTCAAAATATATAAACATTTCAAACTACGAATGACAAATATAGTGCATAAACACAATACACTATAAAATGGTGATGCGACACAATATAATGGTAAATCTATGGTCTCAGGCTATAAATTAATACACAGTTTGAGCAGTTTAAGTAGGTGCAGCCTGGCCCTCATCTGTATATATCTGTGCCTGGTCCTCTGACCTGGTCTGACCCTTGCTGACCCCGCTCCTGTGCGCTCCGAGGCATCCTGCCTACTTCTCCTGCTGCTTCTCTTCGCTGTTGCTCTCTCTCCCAACCTCTCACTCTTGCTCTACTCTTGTAGTGTTCTACTTGCTTAGGTGGAATCCTCATGCATAATGTAGCATGAGGATTCCGTGCTGCGGATTCGGTGGGTGACAGTTGGTGGTGTTTTGCTTGCTTGTGGTGGTTGTCAAGCTACCTACTTTATGCACACAATAAATGTGTGTCTACTTACCACACGTGTGCGGCGCTTCATTTCCCACATGGATTTTGGATAAAACAATGGGAGATACTACAGGTTCGATTATTTTCTTATCAATCAAATCCTTTAACATGACCTTAAGTTTGTCACAATATGCAAAAGGTACATTCCTTACCTTATGCCTAACAGAAATGGCATCTTCTTTAAGAATAATTTTATGTTTAAAATTAATATATTTACCCAAAGTTCCATCAAAAAGTTTAGGAAATCTTTCCTTTACACCATTAACAAAATCATCACTCTCTGTACTAACAACATAAACAGGTGGTGTAGCATTGAGGTCAAGCTTCAACACCCAGACCTCTCCGACAGCCGCCGACACCCAGACTCGCCGCCCACCAGTCACACCAGCCGCCTGGTCTCCTGGAACCACATCAACGACGAAGGCACCATCAAGACCATGAACACCATCCACTCCGGCTCACCATCAGACCTCTGCCCCCACCACATCTTCAACAAAGCGAGCTCCATCATCGCACCCCAACTCCGTAAGATCTTCAACAGCTCATTTGAGACCGCCACCTTCCCGGAAAGCTGGAAACATGCAGAGATCAACGCCCTACCCAAGGCAGACCCAAAGGACCTCAAAAACTTCCGGCCCATCTCCCTGCTCCCGTTCCCGGCGAAAGTCATCGAGAAGATCGTCAACAGACAACTGACCCAATTCCTCGAAGATAACAACACCCTGGACTCGTCCAAATCCGGATTCCGCAGCAACCACAGCACCGAAACCGCCCTCATCGCCGCCACCGACGACATCAGGGCCCTGCTGGACAACGCCGAAACCGCGGCCCTCATTCTCCTGGACCTCTTGGCCGCCTTCGACACCGTCTGCCACCACACCCTGCGCACACGCCTCTACAACACAGGGATCCGCGACAAAGCCCTGGACTGGATCACCTCCTTCCTCACCGACAGAACCCAGAGAGTCCGCCTCCCTCTATTCCAATCCGAAGCCACCAAGATCACCTGCGGCGTACCCCAAGGATCATCCCTCAGCCCGACCCTCTTCAACGTCTACATGACACCGCTCGCCAACATCGTCCGATCACACGACCTCAACATAGTCTCATACGCCGACGACACCCAACTGATCCTCTCCCTCACCAAAGACCCCTCCACCGCCAAAACCAACTTCCACGCAGGGATGTCGCCGAATGGATGAAGAGCAGTCGCCTGAAACTGAACTCGGACAAGACGGAGGTCCTCATCCTCGGCTCCATCCCTTCCGCCTGGGACGACTCCTGGTGGACAGCCTCACTGGGAACTGCGCCAACACCCACCGACCATGCACGCAACCTGGGGTTCATCCTGGACTCTTCTCTGTCAATGATGCAACAAGTCAACGCCGTCTCCCCCTCCTGCTTCAACACCCTCTGTATGCTTTGCAAGATCTACAGATGGATCCCCACCGAAACCAGGACGGTCACCCAGGCCCTCGTCACCAGCAGGCTGGACTACGGCAACGCCATCTACGTGGGAACCACGGCCAAACTCCAGAAGATACTCCAACGCATACAAAACGCCTCCGCACGCCTCATCCTCGACATCCCCCGCCACAGCCACATCACCGCCCACCTGAAGAACCTGCACTGGCTTCCCCACAACAAGAGGATCACCTTCAAGCTCCTCAGCCATGCTCACAAAGCACTCCACGACGCCGGACCAGCATACCTCAACAAGCGACTCACCTTCTACACCCCCAACCGCCAGCTCCGCTCCGCTGACCTCGCCCTCGCCACCGTTCCACGCATCCACTGAACAACCACCGGTGGCAGATCCTTCTCCCACCTCGTCGCCAAGACATGAAACACCCTCCCCATCCACCTACGAAAGACCCAGGACCTGCTGACCTTCAGGAGACTCCTCAAGACCTGGCTGTTTGATCATTAGCTGCTCCCCCCCCAGCGCCTTGAGACCCTCACGGGTGAGTAGCGTGCTTTACAAATGTTTGATTGATTGATTGATTGAGTCTTATACCCATTTCTTGTTGATGAGGCAAACCCAAAATAGATACTCTTTTAGTTGCAACATACACTTTCCCTCTGGTTCTTCTGCCTTCAAATTCCATATCTGCCCACATTAAACCTTCTAAATCAATTTTATGACCTGAGTACCCACCAGGTTGGATGTCAGGTGGAGGTAACTTCTTCTGGCCCCAAATTTCATTAAATAACTTCTTACCAATATTGCTGTACCAAGCACATGAGTCAACCATCATTGAAACAGATTTGCTGTCAATCTTCACCATGCATCTGGGAAAACCTTTGTAACCAATGTCACCCACACATAATAAAGAGTTGATATCAGAAGATGTTTCTTTTTCATCATAAGTAATGTGGTTGACTTTTTGAAATGATTTACAAACTTTCCCAAAATGACCTCTTTTCTTACATTTCACACACACTTTGTACCAAGCAGGACAACCTTTGAAACTTCCTACATGGTTCAGACTGCCACACCTGTAACAAATTATTGCATTTCCTCTCCCCCAAATTTTGTTATCAAAAGTTTTGACATCGGCTCTCCTTTTTGACAGGAAAAATAGGATTCTTCTTATACCCCATCTGATTTCAGATCCAGTATCTTCTACTTTGACACTTTGACTTCTAATCTCACTAACAAATTTCTCGGATTGTTCAATACCTTAGCTATATTACCTACCGCACTTAAAGAGGATTCTGTATCCAACCATAGTCTTTCCTGAATATTTTTACTCTTAGTCTTCATCATAATTTGGTCTCGTAAAACTTGTTCGTAAGTTATAGTTTCAAACGCACAAGATCCAGCCAAAGTACGTAGCGCATATACATAGTCTTCTATAGACTCCTCTTCTCTCTGAGCACGTGAATAAAATTTGAACCTTTCCATTACGATGTTAATTTTCTTCCCAAAACGAGTACTCAACTGTCTAATAGCTTTATCAAATACATTCATATCACCCGCATTCTCTACAGGTGGGAGATTATTGAATTCTTTAAAACCAGCACCACCCAGACAATGCGTAAGCAATGCAAGTTTCCTTTTGGCAGAACATTCTTCTTCCTCTAAAACGTCTACATACGCCAAAAACATGGAATGCCATAACTCCCATTCCATTTTTGGTTCTCCTGCTACTTATAGAAAATTAGGTGGTGCTGCAATGTTGGCCATAATTGCACCAACAACAGAACTGTTTCCCAACAAAAGAAAAATAAATAACAAAATAGAGTGGAGAATACCTAAGTATTAAAGTTATCAAGGTGTGCCTGTCACCGAAATACAGGCCAGCAGGAACAAATGTGGTCAAAATGCTTCCAAAATTCCAACTGGTGTGCCTGTCACCGATAGATGCAGGCTAAGTACAGTTTTGCACTAGACAAATGAAAATTTCACTTCGATACAGCCCAAAGCAAGATGGCTGCGAAAACGTGAAAAACGTGCTGACGTTATAGCCTGAAGATCCAAAGTTGAATGACCCAACATAAGATTGCCCGCCAAAGACTTGCATGACGTGCGATGTCACAACGTGAAGCTCACACAGGCAGACGATGATGAGCACGCGCGCAATACTAGAACAGTTGTAGATTTTCCAAAACAGGCAAAAATCCCTTGAAAAGGACTCACGGCTCTCTCGATTCTGCCGATTCCCCCCCCAGACATCGTCTTGAGCAGCGGAATCCAAACCACGTCGAAAGTAGAAAGGGATCCTTACTTCGAAATTTCCGAAAATGGAGAGAAGGGTGAACGCTAACTCCTTTTCCCACTCGTCGCCAAATCCATGTGGGAAATGAAGCGCCGCACATGTGTGGTAAGTAGACACAAGTTTATTGTGTGCATAAAGGAGGTAGCTTGACAACAACCACTAGCAAGCAAAACACCACCAACTGTCACCCACCGAATCCACAGCACAGAATCCTCATGCTACATTATGCATGAGTATTCCACCTAAGCAAGTAGAACACTACAACTCTCTCACACCTAGTTCCTTCTATTTTGCTGATTTGCCTCTTGTTCTGACTGTTATCCTTTGCTGGCCTCACTGATTTGACTATGTCTCTCGTGTTCCACTATTGTTCTTTTGGCATTTTCTTTCTATGCACATTTCTCTCTTTTTCCACTCTTTTGATAAGCTCATTTCGCTCTATTTCCGCTCTCTTTCTGTGCTCATTTTACTCCTTTTCCACTCTCATTCTGTGCTCAATTCACTCTTTCTCCATTCTTTTTGTACTCTTATTGCTCTTTTTCCACTCTGTTGCTGTGCTAATTTCGCGCTTTCTCCATTCTTTTGTTTTGCTGTGCCCATTTGACTCTCTTCACTCTTTTCTGTGCGCATTTCACTCTTTTGCCTCCCTCGCTCTCCTTAGTGTTGTATCCTGTTATCTCTTAGTTCCTTGCTGCTCAGCTGGTGTGAATGTGATGTGATTGAATGTTCATGAGTGCATGGTTTGTATGAGTGGTCAGTTGGAATGAGTGGGGCTGAGCAGCAGGATGCTACTTCCGATGGGGCTATACTTACTATCTTGCTTGTAAGTGAATATACCTGCTCTTATAACCTACACTACTGGCTACTGAACTGATTACCTTTAAAGGCCATACTTCGTTTACAAAAGTGGTGATGATTTAGATAATGAACCATGTGTGAAGAGCTAAGAAATTGCATAAGAAACTAAAAGAATCTAGTTGGAGTCTGATAAGAAACCCGAGCAAAGCCCTGGATGCCCCACCGGTGTATATTATAACAGCCTGCTGAATTGAAATTTTGGGCGTTTGACCTTTATGGGCTTGAAGTCAGAGCAGTCTGTAGTCATCTGTAGTCTGGAAAAGTCAGTTGAAGGCATGTATGCATCGTGTTGTTTACTACAATGCCAGCAGTCATTTGGAGTGAACTGGCAGCATTTATTTGACAGCAACCAGCAGCAATATTCTGGCAACATTGAATAATAAGTGTGCTCACACTGGATCCCCAGTGTTTGTTTGAAGGTACCAGTTGTGCTGCACCTTACACCGGGTGTACATGGAGAAATCTGGTGTATCAGGACAGTCCTGGTGTGATGCGTTGAACGACTGGCAGGAGCTAGTGCATATGTTGTTTGCAACATTGCACTCTCAAGGAGGAGGGTGAGCATTGCACATCAAACAAAGTGTGCCGAAGTTATTGCCTCTTGTGAAGAGTCAGGTGTGCCTTAGCCTTTGTGCAATATATGCGTGTGATTTCGGATTGTACTCGGGGCACTGATCGAGCCTCTGCGTGGAATTACTTTGGAGGCCCCTTTGTGTTAATTTTAAGCTCCGTTGTAAGCATGGGCATTTGCAAACCGATTGTGTATATTTGAAAATTTGAAGGACGCACCTTTTTGGTCCTTTAACGGCAATGGCACAGCTGCGAGAGCTGCTGTGACGTGTGTGGGGTGTCTGGAAGCAGCATTGTGGGTGTAATCCTGCTGTGACATGTGTGTGGTGTTCTAAAAGCGACTCTGTGGGCGTAATCCGGCCGCTACGTCATTACATTCCTCTATTTACAGCGCATTGGTTCTGTGGCTGTGCATGATGTCCTGGCAATGTTCTGAAAGCAGTTACGTCACTGCGTTCCTCTATCTACAGCACATTACCCCCTCATGGGTCCTCCTTGTCCCAGTCCTAACATAGTGAGGCAATCATGCCTCCCCACAGCCAATCAGAATGCTTATAATATTTTCAAAGGATATATAAGCCCCTCCCACCCACCGCCATGCCTGTTTTTCTTGCTGTCCGACGTCGGTCAGAACGCTGGTGTGCTCCATGTTCCTGGTTGCCGGTTCCTGAGTTTTAAGCGCTGGGTTTGCGGTGCCGTGAGTTTTTTCTTTTCTTTACTGTTTAAGTGTTTGTTTTATTTCTTTTGTTGCGCGCGGCCGCATCTGTGTTCCGGTGGGCCGCAATCCTGCTCCTTGGCCAGACCATGCTCCCCACGCATGTACTGGGCTGGGGCAGGGAGCTTTCTCTTGCATTCTGGCCTCGGGTCATTCCGGTTCTGGGGTCTTCTAGCGGCATCCAGCTCCCGTGGCCATAATGTTTGTTCTGTGGCTGTGGGGGATACTGTGGGGCTGTCCATTTTTCTTTCTCGGGTCTCGTGTTGCTATGAGTTGGTTGTTTGGGGACAGCTTTTTAGGGGAGTTGCTGGGCACTCCTGGTGTGTGCTGTGGCTTCCTGATACTGCTGCATGTGGCCAGGGGTGTTGAGGTTTCCACTCCAGTGCCTGCAGGATCTTTGTTTCTGCATCATCATGTTTCGGGAGCTGCAGGTGGTTGACCTGTTGCAGATTTCTGGGTCTAGCCTGCGGGATTTTGTTCAATCTGCTGTGATGCCTTCCCATGCGGGCTGTGCTGCTTGAGCCTTCTGCACCCTCCTCTCTGGAGGGTGGGAGTACGTGGTCATTTTCCCTGCTGGGGGGTATGTCCAGTGCAAGGTTTTTTTTCCGGTCATGTTGGTCCATTTCGTGAGGTTCTCGGCTTTACGCCTGCTTCATTGTCTGCGGAGGGGTGACTCCCTGTATTTTTCCTCGGTGGTGCATGACCTGCCTTTCCATTATGTCGTTTTGGAGGTTCTGGCTGTCGCATGGCTTGAGGTCGACATGTGGGGGATTCCTCGGTTTCTGGGGAAGCGGTATCACCTGACGGTGTTTGATCCTCATTTTCCTCTGGTTCCTGGGGTCTATCTATTTTGACCTCCATGTCTTTTTCCTCATCTTTGTCTTCGGAGAAGTCTGCTCCCATGCGTTCTTCTGCTGCTTCTCGTTTTGGGGTTCGTGCTTGCACTTCCTCAGCCTCTGCTTTGCAGGTCCATTCTAGGGGTTTGGGTACCTGTTTGTCTGTCTTCCGGATCGGGGGGATCTCACTCCTATTTTGGCGCAGATGGAGGTCTTGGCTCAGTTTCTGTCTGCTGTGTTTTGTTGCCCTGAGAACCCACTGCTGGGGTGGCAGTGGCTGGTAGGAGGTCTTTCTGGACCACCCTTTGGTCCCTTGACGCTGCGCTGACGCCTTGGTCCGTTACCTGCCTTTTGTGGTTCTCAGGCTTTCTGGCTTACTCCAAAGGCAGTCTGTGCGGAGTGGCTTGTCTTTTTTCCTTCTTCTGGAGTTTCCGGATTCTCTGTCTTCTTCTCAGCCCTTTCGTGGTCAGGCCCGTGGTTGGGGGGCTGTGTTCCCGGCCTCTGCAGCGCCTGCTGCTGCCCCGGGGTGTTGGTCCGATATTGTTCTGCCCAGGAGGAGTCACTGTGGCCTGGTGGTTCCGGTTGCGGTCTCTTCCTCCAAAGGTTGTGAGTTCCCTGTCTACATTGTTGGCGATGTTGCAATTTTGGGGACTTGGCTCAGTTGTTCCTGGATCGTTGGTCCGGTCTGATTTCCGCCTGGTTGGGATTGTCGGTCATCGATCTTGGTTACCGGATTCTGCTCTATGGCCGTCCCCCTTTTTGGACTGTTTTGGAGGTTGCCCCATTGTCCATTGGCCCCGTGATGCGCTCTGCCATCTTCTCTGGCTTCGGCCTGTTTTTGTCCTGGGGCACTGTTGTGCTGGTTCTGGTGACGGAACGGGCCTGGGGTTCTATTTTTCTCTGTTCCTCGTTCCGGCGTCCGATGGTTCCTTCCGCTCGGTTTCTGCATCCCCAGACTTTGTACAGTTTGGTGCGGCTGGGTCATTTTTGGATGTTCCCCTTGCTGTCCATCGTTCCCCTTGTCCTGGTGGGTGATTTTTTGGCTTTCCTGGGTTTGGAAGTCGCCTGTTTTCACATTCCCGTATATACGGCAGGTCAGCGGTTCCTGCGGTTTGCGGTGGATGGGTTCCATTACCAGTTTCAGGTGTTGCCTTTCAGCCTCTCTACTGCTACCTGGGTTTTTCCGCGGTGTTGGCTCCTGCTGTGGGGGTTTTGCTGAGTCTGGGTTTCCCTATGTTTCTTTTGTCTGGTTTCTGCTTCCTCCCTCCTTGTGGCTCTTCTGGCGGTGCTGGCGTTGATGGCCTTGTTCCAGGATCTGGGGTTCATGTTGGATCTGGCCTTTTCTCATCTGGTTCCTGTACTGGGGCTTCAGTTTCTCGGAGGCCTGTTCAACGCTTTGCAGGGTGCTGTTTTCTCCCTCCGGCTAGGTTCTCTGTCCTTTTGACTCTTCTGCGGGTCCTGCTGGGTCGCCCTTCTGCCCCGGCTTGGGGTTGGTTGCAGGTCCGGGGGTTGGTGGCTGCCTCCACGGCTGTGGTTCCTTGAGCTCGCCTGCACCTCAGGTCCTTGGTGATTCTTCTGTTGGCTCATTGGGACCCTTCCCATACAGGTTGCATGGCTCTGGTTCCTCTCTCCCCTGTTCCGGTTCCTAATTTGGTATGGTGGCTTTGCTCTCCCACCCTGGTGTGGGGGTGCATTTTCTGCTTCCTTCTGTCCTCTTGTTGAGCTCGGACGCCTCTCCTTGGGGGGCCGTGTTGGGGTCCTTGGTGGCTGACGAGTCTGTTGGTTCGTCCCAACAATCAGGTGGCTTGTTGTTACTTGCGCCTTCTTGGGGGGTCCAGGTGTGCATCTCTGTACATGCTGCCTTCCGTGATTTGTGTCTGGGTGAAATCTCATCTGTTGGCATTGGGGTTTCGTCTTTCCCCTGCCCTGTTTTTTTCATGTGGGAGTGTGGCTCCGGGATTGTTGGCTTCTCCTTCCAACTTCACTCGTTATGTGCATTTGGCGGTATGCCTATCCTGTGGGTCTGTGGGTCTGCCTCCTCCGTTTCTGGTGCTGGGTCGTTCGACACGTTCTGTGTCCGCTTCCTGGGCTGAGGAGGCGGGGGTCTCTGTCCAGGTGTTTTGTGGAGCGGCCACTTGGCTGTCCCTTCACACATTTGTTCGGCATTATCGCTTTGCTGTTTTCCTTGCCTCTGTGGCCCGTTTTGCTGTTGGCGTTTTGCACGCTGCTGTTCCTTAATCCTTTGTTTGATTAAGTTTTGTACTTTTGCAAGGATACCCGGTGTCCTGCATTTTTTCTTCTTGGGTCTCTGCTTGTGAGTTTCTCACTATGTTAGGACTGGGACGAGGAGGACCCATGAGGGGGTAATGTCTTGTTACTTACCGGTAATCTTCATTACCCTGATTGGGGTCCTCCTCGTCCCAGTCCTGTTCCCTCCCTCCTGCTGTATTTGTGTCAGGACTTGTTGATAACAGGCATGGCGGTGGGTGGGAGGGGCTTATATATCTTTTGAAAATATTATAAGCATTCTGATTGGCTGTCGGGAGGCAGGATTGCCTCACTATGTTAGGACTGGGACGAGGAGGACCCCAATCTGGGTAATGAAGACTACCGGTAAGTAACAAGACATTTGGTTCTGCGGCCGCGCATGATGCTCCTGGCGTGGTAATTCTACTGCCGTATCCTAGCAATGCTGTTCATGCAGGCCTAATGATCTGGTCATAGGTGGTGTCAGCAGCAGATGATGGTGCAGATGTTCCGAGGGATTGTCGGCAAGAGGAGCCGAGTCTTGTTACAAGCGCTGATGTGCACAGCACTCTAGTGGAACTGGCAGGCTTGAGGTCTGTCTGTGCATCTACGCATTACTAGAGTTGGTGTGCATGCTGCCAGCGAGCATGCCTTCCCGATTTTCTTTTCACATCGTTGGTATGAGGTGAACTCGATGTAGTCGGCTCAGGTAAGAGGTCGCTCACTGAATACTCAACTGTTATTGGTAGCTACTGTTATGTGACACGATGGGTATTTCTAATGCCATGCCTCTGTCTGTGCATACTGTCATGAAGGTTTTGTGGTATTTATTGTGTACCCTGCTTGATGGGCTGTTTTCTGCGGTAGTGAGTGATGCTTGTGAGCAGTGTGTAGGTGAGTGTTGACTTTTTATTAGTGCATGTGTTTCATGCAGTCCCCGGAGCGAAGATTTCCTGTCACACAGTAGTTAGCAGAAGATTCTGACACATTCATTCTTTATTGTGTCTCACTATCTATGCAATGCCATGCTGTTGACTATGCATTTTGTCATGAAGGTTTTGTTGTATTTATTGTATAACTATGCTCTATTGGTTGCTGTTTGCAGTAGTGAGTGTGGCACTCCTGTTTTTGTATGTGTGCTGTATGCAGTATGGGGTGCAAATTGAGTTTGTGTTGCTCTGTGTAGTTTCCTATGTGTGGGAGGTTCGGACTGATGTTAGACCCTGTGCATTAGTTTGCACATTTTGTAGTGGTAGTGCATTAGTTCCCTTGCCCTGCAAGGTGTGCAGTAGTGGGAGTGCATTGGTTCCCTTGTCCCACATGGTGTGCAGTAGTGGGGGTGCGTTGGTTCCCTTGTTCTGCAAGGTGTGAGGTAGATGTATGTATAAGATGTATCATGCTATATATATATATATATATATATATATATATATATATATATATACATATATTGTGTGTGTTTTTACCAATAAATTTGGTTGAAATTTCCCCGCGAGTGCTGTACCTTGTGTACAATGGAGCTGCGACTATATATATATATATATATATATATATATATATATATATATATATATATATATAGATATATATATATAAATATATATCAATATATATATATATTATCTACTGGCGGTCGCCAGTAGATAGTTATAGTTAGGACCAATTATCCATAGAAAATCCGCGACATTCTATTTGAAATAACTCTTGCGCCGGTTGACGAATCTTCGCGAAAGCTTCCAACTTGTTGGGGCGCTCCACTCCGCTCCTACCCTGAAAGTCTCGGGTTGATTCGTCAAGCGGGGGCTGAGAAAATAGGGGGGGCCCAAAACGCGTTTTCCCCATTCATTTTTCCATAGGAACCTTTAGTCGCAGCTACAACCCGAACTGCTGAACGGAATTACACCAAATTTGGCAAAGAGGTAGCCCTTGGTTCAGTGTCGTGCCTTTTGCTTAAATGGTGTAAATCCGTTCAGTAGTTCCTGAGAAAATCAAAAGTAAAGTCACATATATATCTATGGGCGAGTAGGGTCCGCGTATCCTGATCGCACCCTGCGCGCACCATCCCGATCACGAGCTGCATGCTAATTGGTTGTCAAGTGGCTGTCAACACTCCAAATCAGGAAGTGTTGGCAGCCATTTTGTCCCTCGGTAGAACCGAGGGACAGAAACAAGTGCGCAAAGCACAAAGGGGGCAGGGTAGAAACACCCTGACCCTCTAGGTCTGCTCAGGGGTCCCACAAGGACCCCTGGGCAGAAAAAGCATTTTTTTTTCAAAATCGGTGGGATGCGCTTAGGGTGCGCGGATCCCACTGATTAAAAAAACAACACAAGAAACAAGTACGCAAAACGCACAAAGGGGGCAGGGTAGAAACACCCTGACCCCTAGGTCTGCTCAGGGGGTCCCACAAGGACCCCCTGGGCAGAAAAAAGCAACAAAAAAAAAAGACCGGCATCGTGCCAAGGCCCCGCCCCTCCCTGCAGCAGTCTGCAAACGCGCCTCCTGGCGCGTTTTAAGAAGGGGAAGTAATTCCCTTTGCATACTGGGGGTCCCTGGGGCCAACTAGCCCACCAGGAACCTCCGGTATGCGCCAGGGGCTGCGTTGCAGAGAGGTGTACAGAGGCCACGCCCCTTTACACCTCTCTGCAACGCAGCTCTGTGGCGCTTTTGGAGGTACATGGTGGGCTAGTTGGACTCCAGGGACCCTCAGTATTCAAGGGGACTTAATCCCCCAACTTAAAACGGGCCACGGGGCACGTTTGCACAGTGGTGAAGGGAGGGGCGGGGCTTCAGGTGACATGTGTGCAAACAGGCCCCGTGGCGCATTTTAAGATGGGGAATGAAATCCCCTTCAATCCTGAGGGTCCCTGGGGGCGAACTAGCCCACCAGGTACGTCCAGAAAGCGCCACAGAGCTGCGTTGCAGAGAGGTGCAAAAGGGGCGTGGCCTCTGAACACCTCTCTGCAACGCAGCTCCCTGGCGCATACTGGAGGTACAGGGTGGGCTAGTTGGACCCCAGGGACCCTCATGATTCAAGGGGACTTAATCCCCCAACTTAAAACGCGCCACGGGCCGCGTTTGCACAGATGTAATCTCAGGCCCCGCCCCCTCCCTTCACCATTGTGCAAATATTCCTCTAAAATCAGCCGAACTACGAATTCCGATTTACTCACCTGTTATCAGGAGAGACCTCAGTCCTGCATCTTTCAGCCCAGTACTGATCCTGAAAAGTAATTTTAACCGTACTTACCAGTAACTTGAATTTCCTTCCATAGGATATCATTGACTGGTTTCACTTGGAAATTCTTCTGTGTGGAGTTTTGGAACTTTATAATATTCCTCTAAAATCAGCCGAAATACGAATTCCGATTTACTCACCTGTTATCAGGAGAGACCTCAGTGCTGCATCTTTCAGCCCAGTACTGATCCTGAAAAGTAATTTTAACCGTACTTACCAGTAACTTGAATTTCCTTCCATAGGATATCATTGCCTGCTTTTTGCTGAAAAAGTTTCTAAGTGTCGATTTTTGAAACATACAAATATTCCTCTAAAATCAGCCAAAATACGAATTCCGATTTACTCACCTGTTATCAGGAGCGACCTCAGTGCTGCATCTTTCAGCCCAGTACTGATCCTGAAAAGTAATTTTAACCGTACTTACCAGTAACTTATATTTCCTTCCGTAGGAATCCATTGTCTGGTTTTCAGCAGAAAAGTTTCAAAGTGTTGATTTTCACAAACTACAAATATTCCTTAAAAATCGCCTGTATGACTTAAACGCATTCTTTCAACTGTTTACAGGAGATGCACCAGTGCTGGATCCAGGATCCACCACTGAGTAAGAAAAAGTAACGATAACCCTACTTACCTGCTAAGTGAATTTCCTCCCATAGGATAACATTGGTGATTCTATGTGAAAAAGTTTCTGTCAACTTTTAAAATACAATAATATTCCTTAAAAATCACTACTGTAACCAAAACGCTTTTACTCAACTGTTTACAGGAGATGTCCCAGGACTGAATCTAGGATCCAGTCCTGTGGTTAGAAAAGTAATCCATAAAGTAACTAATTGCATTTAGCTAGAAATTCACATTGAGCTCAATGTTGCATTGTGTTTGAAATTGTGTTGCCCATTGCAACAACTGTAACTACTGTACTTAAAAGTCTATTGCCTATTTGCAAAGTATTTAAACTAAAGTAATTCATTCTGAGAAAGTATATTTTGTAATGTAATGTATAATGTAATTACAATGTAATTTAAAAAATAAAATATCTAAAAATAAATAGTTTAAAAAATGTAGTAAATCAGTATCAAAAAAATAAATATAACAATTAATACATTTCAAAATTGTCATTTACAAAACCTTTGAAATTCACTGAAAAAAACCATAGGTTTCAGACATGTTATAGTTAGGAATTAGCATTTAAAAAACCTTTGAAATTCACTGAAAAACCATAGGTTTCAGGCTTGTTATAGTTAGGAATTAGCATTTTAAAAACCTTTGAAATTCACTGAAAAACCATAGGTTTCAGGCCTGTTATAGTTAGGGTTTAGCATTTAAAAACCTTTGAAATTCACTGAAAAAACCATAGGTTTTAGGGAAAGTTATAGTTAGTTGGACATTGCACTCGTACAAAACCCATGAAATTCCCCCGTTATAGTTAGTTCAGCTAACTATAACTCGCGCCCCGGCAATGCACTGCTGATGACGTCACATATTACATCACTCATGACATGGTCAGTGACATCACTGATGACATCACTGATGACATCTCAAATGACATCACTGATGACATCATCCATGTGAGAATTTAATGCATCTTCCCACACCCTAATATAACTTTTGATACACCCACTCTAAATTACAGACTGCCGTTCTCAAAACCATACACACTCCAATACCAATAAGTACATACCCACTCACTGATTCTTAGGTCTACACACACACATCTACTCACTCACCCGTACAGTCACTCATACTTACAGTCACTCAGTACAGGACTATCATATGCACTCATACACCTATATAAACACTCACACAACGCAACTCATCCATAGAGGTACTCACACACCTAGTCAGTCATGCAAATAATTAATCACACTCCAATTTACTCACCTATACAGTTATGCACACCAGCTCACTTATTCATAAAAATACTAGCACATTCTTACGCTCCTATGCAATCACTGATGCAAGCACACACTCATCCATATAGCCACTCTCACAATCACACACTCTCACTTATAGCCATTTATATACTCCAACACACATATATACTGCCTTTCACATATGTAGTTACTCACACATGTACCACTGAGATATACATTCAATCACTAACACACCCATACACACACTCACCCACCCATACAGTCCATCACAGACGCACTGTTGAAACCATGCACCCAGTGAATCACCCACTCACACATCTATGCACAGAGTCACACACACCCCACCCACACAAAGACTGAGGCACCCATATAGATACTCAGAGAACCAATCCATAACCCATATAGACACTCATTTAGCTAGTCAGAAACCCATGCAGCTGCTTACACAACAACAGACAGACGGATACAGACATTCACACAGTTTAGTCACTCACCCATGCATCCAGTAAGATACATTTAATCACTCACTTATAGACTCAGTCACGCACCTACTAAATCATCCATTCAGACGCTTATACACCCACTCATTCTTCAATACGCCTTTCCCTATATATATTAAACATATTTAAACTTTACAGAAACACAGTCACTGGATGATGTCAGTGATGTCATCAGTGATGTCACTGACCATGTCATGAGTGATGTAATATGTGACGTCATCAGCAGTGCATTGCGGGCGCGAGTTATAGTTAGCTGAACTAACTATAACGGGGGAATTTCATGGGTTTTGTACGAGTGCAATGTCCAACTAACTATAACTTTCCCTAAAACCTATGGTTTTTTCAGTGAATTTCAAAGGTTTTTTAAATGCTAAACCCTGACTATAACAGGCCTGAAACCTATGGTTTTTTCAGTGAATTTCAAAGGTTTTTAAAATGCTAATTTCTAACTATAACAAGCCTGAAACCTATGGTTTTTTCAGTGAATATATATATATATATATATATATATATATATATATATTTATATATCTAGTGTGCTCTAGTAGAAGATATATTGTGCGTGATCTATGTTAGTAATGCATGTGTGTGATCTTCCTTTACAATCTAAGGAGTGGAATAATTTATTTAATGTTATCTTTATGTGATGTGATCTTTTTTGCAATCTAAGGATTGAATCATTTACATAATGTGACCTTTCTTTGTAATTTAAGATTGGGTACATATATTTACAGGAGGTGTGGATGGTGTATTTTGTTTAAACCTGAAGGAAGGAGAAATGTTGTATCCTGTTATCTCTTAGTTCCTTGCTGCTCAGCCGGTGTGAATGTGATGTAATAGAATGTTCATGAATGCATGGTTTGTATGAGTGGTCAGTTGGAAGGAATGGGGCTGAGCAGCAGTATGCTGCTCCTGCTGGGGCTATACTTGCCATCTTGCTTGTAACTGAATAAACTGCTCTTATAATCTACACTACTGTCTACTGAATTGATTACCTACAAAGGCCATTCTTTGTTTACAAAACTTACCACTTCCCACCGCTGCTGCGCTCTTCCACCCTCTCTCTTTTTTGCCACAGGCTGGATCTGCCATTAAGTAGGAGCTGCCCAGCTCCTACCTGGATTAACCTGTGAGTGGTCCTCCAACCAGGGCAGGCCCTTGTCGGCCCGTACCTATGCATTCTGAGACTCCCTGCCTCCTTCTTCTGCTGTTCATCTTTGCTGTCTTTCTCTCCCGCCCTCTACCGCACCCTCTCACTCTGCTGCACTGTCTCTCTCACATCTAGTTGCCTGTTTTCTTGATTCTGTTTTGCTGATTTGCTTCTTTTTCTGAATGCTATTTTCTGCTGAAAGCTCAATTTCTCTGGGGCCGATTCACAGAACTAATCTGAGATAAAATTCTAAACTTACTACTTTTGGTATTCACAGAAGGCATTTAGAAGTAGTAAAGTTAGGACTCCTAACTTTACTACTACTAAACTGAGACAAAATCCTAATGTTACGACTTTCGGTATTCACAAAAGGCATTTAGTAGTAGTAAAGTTAGGAGTCCTAACTTTACAACTACTAAATACCTTCTGTGAATACCAAAAGTAGTAAGTTTAGGATTTTATCACAGATTAGTTCTGTGAATCGGCCCCTCTGTGTCTATTGTGCCACTATTGCTCTTTTGCCACTTTTCTCTGTGCTCATTTGGCTTTTTTTCACTCTTTTGCTGTGTTCATGTTGCTCTTTTTCCACTCTTTTCTACACACATTTCACTCCTTTTTCCACTCTTTTGCTGTGCTCATTTCACTCTTTATCCACTATTTTTATGCTCATTTCACCCTTTTCCCAATCCGTTGCCTCCCCACAACCTCCTCACCTCGTCCTGCCTCTGCCATGCTCTCCCACTCTCTTACCCTCTCATTTGGCCAGCTCCTGCTCCTCATCCTGCTACATCCCAATGCTCTCACAGAGCCAAATGCTCTCTGGCTCTCCTTCCCCCTCCAAGACCTATTTAACGGTGGCCATTTTATGGACTCACAGTGTGGCTGCTCCGTTGGCACACAGATTGTGCGTCAAAGGCAATCACATCTGTGCCTGTTTATGCCTTGCCTGCACCCAGCAGCAGTACTCCTGGTCCTCTGCCCTCCCAGCCCCCTTGCTGCTACCCCACCACGACCCTCCATGCACTGGACCCTAAATGCGGCTTTTAGCGTTAATTGCTGTGCCGCACCTCACTACACCAAAGAGGCATTCTCCTTCACCACCTGCAAGTTTACTTACACACTACAACACCTCCCCCTCACCACACTTGAACAAACCAGCACTCATCTCTCACCAGACACTCAATCACACCCACCTGACATACACCACACCACTCTCCTCCCTATCCTGCATACTCTTCGACACCTGAGCTATCACCAAACATGTTACTAAAATCTGGGACATGCTTTAGAACTGCTCACTGGATTTGCTCTTCCTGACTGAGGACTGGTTGACACCTACGTCGGCCCTAAACATTGCCATGGCAATCCCACCCGGCTAAAAGCACTACCAGACAGGACAGACCACACAAACCCAGAGGCCGCATCACCATTGTTAGACTTGACATCTTTGGTGTGGTTTCCCCTGACTTTTTGCCTCTACCTCCTGCATTTTTGATGCTGTGCTGGATTTCGTTTTTGCTGGCTTAGAAGCTTTGGGCACTTTGCCACTGCTGATCAGTGTCAAAATGCAACTGCTCCCTGTGTAAATTGTTGTTACAATTGGTTCTCCCTGATTGGCATATTTGATTTACTGGTAAGTCCCTAGTAGAGTACACTGAAGTGTGCCAGGGCCTATAAATCAAATGCCACTAGTGGGCCTGCAGCACTGATTGTGCCACCCACATGAGTAGCTCTGAAAATGTCACTCAGACCTGCCACCGCAGTGTCTCTGCTCAGTGTGTTAACTTCCATGTCGACTTGGCAAGTGCACCCACTTGCCCGGCCCCAACTTTCCCGTTTCTTACATGTAAGGCACCCCTATGGTAGGCCCAAGATATCCCATTGGGCAGGGTGCAGTGCATGTGAAAGGTAGGACATGTACTGGTGTGTGTGACATGTCCTGATAGTGAAATACTGCCAATTTTGTTTTTCACTATTGAAAGGCTATCTTGCCCCATAGGATAGAATGGGAAATGCTTTGTAACATCTTACAAGTACAACTTCCCATTGGGACAAGATAGAGAAATAAAGTTTAGGCTCTCTGAACTCAGAATTTAATAACACATCTTTTAGTAAAAATGTTTTTTAAATTATGTGTTTGAAAATGCCACTTTTAGAAAGTGTGTTCCTAATGAAATGAATTTGACAAATTGAAGGTGTAGGCACCTTTAAAACCATGAGGGCACGCTGCAATAAGTAGCTTGTTGGCACGATAGGGATTATAATTAAATAATAGATCCCATTTAAGTCCCAGAGCTTTGCCCCACGGTTCTAGGAACTCCCAAAAAGCTAGTTAATCAGTCACTACAAAATGAGTTCCTAATGAAATGAATTTGACAAATTGAAGGTGTAATGTGACATTTTGCACTTGTTTGATTTTTTGTACTAGTTTGATTCGTACTTATTAGCACACTCATTATATAAGCCGCATTTTTTTGATTGATGTGATTGTTTGTTTGTATCCAATTGTGCCTTAGGCAAACATGTAAAAAAATGCATTAAAATGTAAAACAAGGCAATGAAATAGCCAAGACCACGTAAAAAGAACTTCTATTGGCCTAATAACTGCTAAAATAAAAGGCAGAAGCTAAAACAAAGTGGTCAGATTCCTTTTGTTTAAAAAAACTTTTAGAAAGTAGGCATTTTCTTGTTTAACCATTCTGTGTGCCTCTGCCTGTTTGTGTATTAACTGTGTGGTTTTGAAGTGACAGGGGCTGGGGATGTGCATTCACTGTAGACAGCTACTTGGGTGGGGGGGTGAGGTGTGCCTAGCCCTTCCTGGATGACTCAGAGCTGTGCTGAATAGACCTTGGCTGAATTTAGAGTAGTGGGAGGAGATTTCCTTGCACCTGAATAGGGCCTGTCTCCCTTGCACAATGCTGTATCCACCCCCTGTGGTCATACTGCACCAGTGAGGACAGAACTGGTTTGGACTGGGCTCGGAGACCCTTGCACAAAGAGAACAAAGACAGTTTGGGGTACAAGTATGAGACCTAAAACCCCTGAACTTTAGACTACTTCTGGAATCAAGAGGAGCCTTTGCCAAGGAGAAGAGCTGGAGAAACTGGAGGAGGAGTACTGCCCCTTTGCTGTGTGCTGTCTGGGGTTGGCCTGCAGTAGCTGTTTCTGCAAAGGAAAGGACAAGGACTTTGCTGTGTGCTGTGTGACCCTGCTTGAGGAAGATCTCCAAGGGCTTGAGTAGAGTTGCCTCCTGTTCAGAAGTGTCAGGGACACAAAGACTACACCCCCAGCTCTCTTGAACTTCCTTGCTGGGAGTTCTGACCTGCCAAGAGGTGCCTGTGACTGTGTTGGGCCTCTGGAGGTTGTTCCTGCTGTTGGGAGCTGGAAAAGCAACGCAACTACAAGAAAATCGACGCATCGCTCTTCTTGCGGCTGTTTCTCCGACGCAGCACGGCTGTGCGAGAAGAATCTCCACGCATTGCCACGCCGCTGCTGAAACCGATGCAGCTTCGCTCAACACCACCACATCGATCGCCGACGCATCCCAGATTTCCATGCATTGTACCTGTGCGGTAAGTTTTCCTGACGCATAACCCGCGGACCAGAACCGTCTCGGAATCGACACATCACTTCCCCCTACAGACCGGACTCGACGCATCACTTCTCCTATGTCCAGCAGAACTGTTGCATCGCCTTTCCATGGTCTCAGGAAATGGCGCTTCTCTTTGTTGTTCTACGCTTCCCATCTCTGCGGTGGTTTGGCCTTCGGAATTCTGTTGTAACTAAAGGTACTTTGAGAGAAATCACGCATCCATAGTTTTCTATGGGCCAAGTTGTCTGAAACCTTTTTAAAGTCATATTCCTATTACATGTATGTTGGGTTTTTGTCGTTTTGGTCTTGTTGAGTTTAGATAAAGATACTTTATTTTTTTCTAAACTGGTGTGGTATCCATTTGTGCTGTTATCACTGTATTTCTGTGTGCTTTGACTACAAATACTTTTCCTTTGGGATAAGTCTGTCTGCTCATGCCAAGCTACCCAGGGGGTGAGCAGGAGTTATCTAAATTACAGGAGGTGTGGATGGTGTATTTTGTTTCACCCTGAAGGAAGGAGATATGTTGTATCCTGTTATCTCTTAGTTCCTTGCTGCTCAGCCGGTGCGAATGTGATGTAATAGAATGTTCATGAATGCATGGTTTGTATGAGTGGTCAGTTGGAAGGAATGGGGCTGAGCAGCAGGATGCTGCTCCCGGTGGGGCTATACTTGCTATCTTGCTTGTAACTGAATAAACTGCTCTTATAATCTACACTACTGTCTACTGAATTGATTACCTACAAAGGCCATTCTTTGTTTATAAAACTTACTACTTCCCACCGCTGCTGCGCTCTTCCACCCTCCCTCTTTCTTGCCACAGGGTGGATCTGCCATTAAGTAGGAGCTGCCCAGCTCCTACCTGGATTAACCTGTGAGTGGTCCTCCAACCAGGGCAGGCCCTTGTCGGCCCGTACCTATGCATTCTGAGACTCCCTGCCTCCTTCTTCTGCTGTTCATCTTTGCTGTCTTTCTCTCCCGCCCTCTACCGCACCCTCTCACTCTTGCTGCACTGTCTCTCTCACATCTAGTTGCCTGTTTTCTTGATTCTGTTTTGCTGATTTGCTTCTTTTTCTGAATGCTATTTTCTGCTGAAAGCTGAATTTCTCTGGGGCCGATTCACAGAACTAATCTGAGATAAAATTCTTAAACTTACTACTTTTGGTATTCACAGAAGGCAATTAGAAGTAGTAAAGTTAGGACTCCTAACTTTACTACTACTAAACTGAGACAAAATCCTAACTTTACGACTTTCGGTATTCACAAAAGGCATTTAGTAGTAGTAAAGTTAGGAGTCCTAACTTTACTACTACTAAATGCCTTCTGTGAATACCAACAGTAGTAAGTGTAGGATTTTATCTCAGTTTAGTAGTAGTAAAGTTAGGAGTCCTAACTTTACTACTACTAAATGCCTTCTGTGAATACCAAAAGTAGTAAGTTTAGGATTTTATCACAGATTAGTTCTGTGAATCGGCCCCTCTGTGTCTATTGTGCCACTATTGCTCTTTTGCCACTTTTCTCTGTGCTCATTTGGCTTTTTTTCACTCTTTTGCTGTGTTCATTTTGCTTTTTTTCCCACTCTCTTTCTATGCTCATTTCACTCTTATGCCACTCTTTTCTACACAAATTTCACTCCTTTTTCCACTCTTTTGCTGTGCTCATTTCACTCTTTATCCACTATTTTTATGCTCATTTCAACCTTTTCCCAATGCTTTGCCTCCCCACAACCTCATCACCTCGTCCTGCCTCTGCCATGCTCTACCACTCTCTTACCCTCTCGTTTGGCCAGCTCCTGCTCCTCATCCTGCTACATCCCAATGCTCTCACAGAGCCCAATGCTCTCTGGCTCTCCTTCCCCCTCCAAGACCTACTTAACGGTGGCCATTTTATGGACTCACATTGTGGGTGCTCCGTTGGCACACAGATTGAGCGTCAAAGGCAATCACATCTGTGCCTGTTTATGCCTTGCCTGCACCCAGCAGCAGTACTCCTGGTCCTCTGCCCTCCCAGCCCCCTTGCTGCTACCCCACCTCCACCCTCCATGCACTGGACCCTAAATGCGGTTTTTAGCGTTAATTGCTGTGCCGCGCCTCACAACACCAAAGAGGCATTCTCCTTCACCACCTGCAAGTTTACTTACACACTACAATACCTCCCCCTCACCACACTTGAACAAACCAGCACTCATCTCTCACCAGACACTCAATCACACCCACCTGACATACACCACACCACTCTCCTCCCTATCCTGCATACTCTTCGACACCTGAGCTATCACCAAACATGTTGCTAAAATCTGGGACATGCTTTAGAACTGCTCACTGGACTTGCTCTTCCTGACTGAGGACTGGTTGACACCTACGTCGGCCCTCAACATCGCCATGGCAATCCCACCCGGCTAAAAGCACTACCAGACAGGACAGACCACACAAACCCAGAGGCCGCATCACCATTGTTAGACTTGGCATCTTTGGTGTGGTTTCCCCTGACTTTTTGCCTCTACCTCCTGCATTTTTGATGGTGTGCTGGATTTAGTTTTTGCTGGCTTAGAAGCTTTGGGCACTTTGCCACTGCTGATCAGTGTCAAAGTGCAACTGCTCCCTGTGTAAATTGTTGTTACAATTGGTTCTTCCTGATTGGCATATTTGATTTACTGGTAAGTCCCTAGTAAAGTACACTGAAGTGTGCCAGGGCCTATAAATCAAATGCCACTAGTGGGCCTGCAGCACTGATTGTGCCACCCACATGAGTAGCTCTGAAAATGTCACTCAGACCTGCCACCGCAGTGTCTCTGCTCAGTGTGTTAACTTCCATGTCGACTTGGCAAGTGCACCCACTTGCCCAGCCACAACTTTCCCTTTTCATACATGTAAGGCACCCCTGTGGTAGGCCCAAGATATCCCCTTGGGCAGGGTGCAGTGCTTGTGAAAGGTAGGACATGTACTGGTGTGTGTGACATCCATGTCCTGATAGTGAAATACTGCCAATTTTGTTTTTCACTATTGAAAGGCTATCTTGCCCCACAGGATAGAATGGGAAATGCTTTGTAACATCTTACAAGTACAACTTCCCATAGGGACAAGATAGAGAAATAAAGTTTAGGCTCTCTGAACTCAGAATTTAATAACACATCTTTTAGTAAAAATGTTTTTTAAATTATGTGTTTGAAAATGCCACTTTTAGAAAGTGTGTTCCTAATGAAATGAATTTGACAAATTGAAGGTGTAGGCACCTTTAAAACCATGAGCTCACGCTGCAATAGGTAGCTTGTTGGCAAGATAGGGATTATGATTAAATAATAGATCCCATTTAAGTCCCAGAGCTTTGCGCCATGGTTCTAGGAACTCCCAAAAAGCTAGTTAATCAGTCACTAAAAAATGAGTTCCTAATAAAACCATGAGGGCACGCTGCAATCAGTAGCTTGTTGGCACGATAGGGATTATGATTAAATAATAGATCCCATTTAAGTCCCAGAGCTTTGCCCCACGGTTCTATGAACTCCCAAAAGCTAGTTAATCAGTCACTACAAAATGAGTTCCTAATGAAATGAATATGACAAATTGAAGGTGTAATGTGACATTTTGCACTTGTTTGATTTTTTGCACTAGTTTGATTCGTACTTATTAGCACACTCATTATATAAGCCGCATTTTTTGATTGATGTGATTGTTTGTTTGTATCCAATTGTGCCTTAGGCAAACATGTAAAAAAATGCATTAAAATGTAAAACAAGGCAATGAAATAGCCAAGACCAGGTAAAAAGCACTTCTATTGGTCTAATAACTGCCAAAATAAAAGTCAGGAGCTAAAACAAAGTGGTCAGATTCCTTTTGTTTAAAAAAACTTTTAGAAAGTAGCCATTTTCTTGTTTAACCATTCTGTGTGCCTCTGCCTCTTTGTGTATTAACTGTCTGGTTTTGAAGTGACAGGGGCTGGGGATGTGCATTCACTGTAGACAGCTACTGGGGGGGGGGTGAGGTGTGCCTGGCCCTTCCTGGATGACTCAGAGCTGTGCTGAATAGACCTTGGCTGAATTTAGAGTAGTGGGAGGAGATTTCCTTGCACCTGAATAGGGCCTGTCTCTCTTGCACAATGCTGTATCCACCCCCTGTGGTCATACTGCACCAGTGAGGACAGAACTGGTTTGGACTGGGCTCGGAGACCCTTGCACAAAGAGAACAAAGACAGTTTGGGGTACAAGTATGAAACCTAAAACCCCTGAACTTTAGACGACTTCTGGAATCAAGAGGAGCCTTTGCCAAGGAGAAGAGCTGGAGAAACTGGAGGAGGAGTACTGCCCCTTTGCTGTGTGCTGTCTGGGGTTGGCCTGCAGTAGCGGTTTCTGCCAAGGAAAGGACAAGGACTTTGCTGTGTGCTGTGTGACCCTGCTTGAGGAAGATCTCCAAGGGCTTGAGTAGAGTTGCCTCCTGTTCAGAAGTGTCAGGGACACAAAGACTACACCCCCAGCTCTCTTGAACTTCCTTGCTGGGAGTTCTGACCTGCCAAGAGGTGCCTGTGACTGTGTTGGGACTCTGGAGGTTGTTCCTGCTGTTGGGAGCTGGAAAAGCAACGCAACCACAATAAAATCGACGCATCGCTCTTCTTGCGGCTGTTTCTCCGACGCAGCACGGCTGTGCGAGAAGAATCTCCACGCATCGCCGCGCCGCTGCTGAAACCGATGCAGCTTCGCTCAACACCACCACATTGATCGCCGACGCATCCCAGATTTCCATGCATTGTACCTGTGCGGCAAGTTTTCCTGGCGCATCACCCGCGGACCAGAACCGTCTCGGAATCGACGCATCACTTCCCCCTACAGACCGGACTCGACGCATCACTTCTCCTATGTCCAGCAGAACTGTCGCATCGCCTTTCCATGGTCTCAGGAAATGGCGCTTCTCTTTGTTGTTCTACGCTTCCCATCTCTGCGGTGGTTTGGCCTTGGGAAGTCTGTTGTAACTACAGGTACTTTGAGAGAAATCACGCATCCATAGTTTTCTATGGGCCAAGTTGTCTGAAACCTTTTTAAAGTCATATTCCTATTACATGTATGTTGGATTTTTGTCGTTTTGGTCTTGTTGAGTTTAGATAAAGATACTTTATTTTTTTCTAAACTGGTGTGGTATCCATTTGTGCTGTTAACACTGTATTTCTGTGTGCTTTGACTACAAATACTTTTCCTTTGGGATAAGTCTGTCTGCTCGTGCCAAGCTACCCAGGGGGTGAGCAGGAGTTATTTAAATTACAGGAGGTGTGGATGGTGTATTTTGTTTCACCCTGAAGGAAGGAGATATGTTGTATACTGTTATCTCTTAGTTCCTTGCTGCTCAGCCGGCGCGAATGTGATGTAATAGAATGTTCATGAATGCATGGTTTATATGAGTGGTCAGTTGGAAGGAATGGGGCTGAGCAGCAGGATGCTGCTCCCGGTGGGGCTATACTTGCTATCTTGCTTGTAACTGAATAAACTGCTCTTATAATCTACACTACTGTCTACTGAATTGATTACCTACAAAGGCCATTCTTTGTTTACAAAACTTACCACTTCCCACCGCTGCTGCGCTCTTCCACCCTCCCTCTTTCTTGCCACAGGGTGGATCTGCCATTAAGTAGGAGCTGCCCAGCTCCTACCTGGATTAACCTGTGAGTGGTCCTCCAACCAGGGCAGGCCCTTGTCGGCCCTTACCTATGCATTCTGAGACTCCCTGCCTCCTTCTTCTGCTGTTCATCTTTGCTGTCTTTCTCTCCCGCCCTCTACCGCACCCTCTCACTCTTGCTGCACTGTCTCTCTCACATCTAGTTGCCTGTTTTCTTGATTCTGTTTTGCTGATTTGCTTCTTTTTCTGAATGCTATTTTCTTCTGAAAGCTGAATTTCTCTGGGGCCGATTCACAGAACTAATCTGAGATAAAATTCTTAAACTTACTACTTTTGGTATTCACAGAAGGCAATTAGAAGTAGTAAAGTTAGGACTCCTAACTTTACTACTACTAAACTGAGACAAAATCCTAACTTTACGACTTTCGGTATTCACAAAAGGCATTTAGTAGTAGTAAAGTTAGGAGTCCTAACTTACCTACTACTAAATGCCTTCTGTGAATACCAAAAGTAGTAAGTGTAGGATTTTATCTCAGTTTAGTAGTAGTAAAGTTAGGAGTCCTAACTTTACTACTACTAAATGCCTTCTGTGAATACCAAAAGTAGTAAGTTTAGGATTTTATCACAGATTAGTTCTGTGAATCGGCCCTCTGTGTCTATTGTGCCACTATTGCTCTTTTGCCACTTTTCTCTGTGCTCATTTGGCTTTTTTTCACTCTTTTGCTGTGTTCATGTTGCTTTTTTTCCCACTCTCTTTCTATGCTCATTTCACTCTTATGCCACTCTTTTCTACACAAATTTCACTCCTTTTTCCACTCTTTTGCTGTGCTCATTTCACTCTTTATCCACTATTTTTATGCTCATTTCAACCTTTTCCCAATGCTTTGCCTCCCCACAACCTCATCACCTCGTCCTGCCTCTGCCATGCTCTACCACTCTCTTACCCTCTCGTTTGGCCAGCTCCTGCTCCTCATCCTGCTACATCCCAATGCTCTCACAGAGCCCAATGCTCTCTGGCTCTCCTTCCCCCTCCAAGACCTACTTAACGGTGGCCATTTTATGGACTCACATTGTGGGTGCTCCGTTGGCACACAGATTGAGCGTCAAAGGCAATCACATCTGTGCCTGTGTATGCCTTGCCTGCACCCAGCAGCAGTACTCCTGGTCCTCTGCCCTCCCAGCCCCCTTGCTGCTACCCCACCTCCACCCTACATGCACTGGACCCTAAATGCGGTTTTTAGCGTTAATTGCTGTGCCGCGCCTCACAACACCAAAGAGGCATTCTCCTTCACCACCTGCAAGTTTACTTACACACTACAATACCTCCCCCTCACCACACTTGAACAAACCAGCACTCATCTCTCACCAGACACTCAATCACACCCACCTGACATACACCACACCACTCTCCTCCCTATCCTGCATACTCTTCGACACCTGAGCTATCACCAAACATGTTGCTAAAATCTGGGACATGCTTTAGAACTGCTCACTGGACTTGCTCTTCCTGACTGAGGACTGGTTGACACCTACGTCGGCCCTAAACATTGCCATGGCAATCCCACCCGGCAAAAAGCACTACCAGACAGGACAGACCACACAAACCCAGAGGCTGCATCACCATTGTTAGACTTGACATCTTTGGTGTGGTTTCCCCTGACTTTTTGCCTCTACCTCCTGCATTTTTGATGCTGTGCTGGATTTAGTTTTTGCTGGCTTAGAAGCTTTGGGCACTTTGCCACTGCTGATCAGTGTCAAAATGCAACTGATCCCTGTGTAAATTGTTGTTACAATTGGTTCTCCCTGATTGGCATATTTGATTTACTGGTAAGTCCCTAGTAGAGTACACTGAAGTGTGCGAGGGCCTATAAATCAAATGCCACTAGTGGGCCTGCAGCACTGATTGTGCCACCCACATGAGTAGCTCTGAAAATGTCACTCAGACCTGCCACCGCAGTGTCTCTGCTCAGTGTGTTAACTTCCATGTCGACTTGGCAAGTGCACCCACTTTATTCGGCCACAACTTTCCCTTTTCTTACATGTAAGGCACCCCTATGGTAGGCCCAAGATATCCCCTTGGGCAGGGTGCAGTGCATGTGAAAGGTAGGACATGTACTGGTGTGTGTGACATCCATGTCCTGATAGTGAAATACTGCCAATTTTGTTTTTCACTATTGAAAGGCTATCTTGCCCCACAGGATAGAATGGGAAATGCTTTGTAACATCTTACAAGTACAACTTCCCATTGGGACAAGATAGAGAAATAAAGTTTAGGCTCTCTGAACTCAGAATTTAATAACACATCTTTTAGTAAAAATGTTTTTTAAATTATGTGTTTAAAAATGCCACTTTTAGAAAGTGTGTTCCTAATGAAATGAATTTGACAAATTGAAGGTGTAGGCACCTTTAAAACCATGAGTTCACGCTGCAATAGGTAGCTTGTTGGCAAGATAGGGATTATGATTAAATAATAGATCCCATTTAAGTCCCAGAGCTTTGCGCCACGGTTCTAGGAACTCCCAAAAAGCTAGTTAATCAGTCACTAAAAAATGAGTTCCTAATAAAACCATGAGGGCACGCTGCAATCAGTAGCTTGTTGGCACGATAGGGATTATGATTAAATAATAGATCCCATTTAAGTCCCAGAGCTTTGCCCCACGGTTCTATGAACTCCCAAAAAGCTAGTTAATCAGTCACTACAAAATGAGTTCCTAATGAAATGAATTTGACAAATTGAAGGTGTAATGTGACATTTTGCACTTGTTTGATTTTTTGCACTAGTTTGATTCGTACTTATTAGCACACTCATTATATAAGCCGCATTTTTTTGATTGATGTGATTGTTTGTTTGTATCCAATTGTGCCTTAGGCAAACATGTAAAAAAATGCATTAAAATGTAAAACAAGGCAATGAAATAGCCAAGACCAGGTAAAAAGCACTTCTATTGGTCTAATAACTGCCAAAATAAAAGGCAGGAGCTAAAACAAAGTGGTCAGATTCCTTTTGTTTAAAAAAACTTTTAGAAAATAGGCATTTTCTTGTTTAACCATTCTGTGTGCCTCTGCCTGTTTGTGTATTAACTGTCTGGTTTTGAAGTGACAGGGGCTGGGGATGTGCATTTACTGTAGACAGCTACTGGGGGGGGAGGGTGATGTGTGCCTGGCCCTTCCTGGATGACTCAGAGCTGTGCTGAATAGACCTTTGCTGAATTTTAGAGTAGTGGGAGGAGATTTCCTTGCACCTGAATAGGGCCTGTCTCTCTTGCACAATGCTGTATCCACCCCCTGTGGTCATACTGCACCAGTGAGGACAGAACTGGTTTGGACTGGGCTCGGAGACCCTTGCACAAAGAGAACAAAGACAGTTTGGGGTACAAGTATGAAACCTAAAACCCCTGAACTTTAGACTACTTCTGGAATCAAGAGGAGCCTTTGCCAAGGAGAAGAGCTGGAGAAACTGGAGGAGGAGTACTGCCCCTTTGCTGTGTGCTGTCTGGGGTTGGCCTGCAGTAGCTGTTTCTGCCAAGGAAAGGACAAGGACTTTGCTGTGTGCTGTGTGACCCTGCTTGAGGAAGATCTCCAAGGGCTTGAGTAGAGTTGCCTCCTGTTCAGAAGTGTCAGGGACACAAAGACTACACCCCCAGCTCTCTTGAACTTCCTTGCTGGGAGTTCTGACCTGCCAAGGGGTGCCTGTGACTGTGTTGGGCCTCTGGAGGTTGTTCCTGCTGTTGGGAGCTGGAAAAGCAACGCAACCACAAGAAAATCGACGCATCGCTCTTCTTGCGGCTGTTTCTCCGACGCAGCACGGCTGTGCGAGAAGAATCTCCACGCATCGCCGCGCCGCTGCTGAAACCGATGCAGCTTCGCTCAACACCACCACATTGATCGCCGACGCATCCCAGATTTCCATGCATTGTACCTGTGCGGCAAGTTTTCCTGGCGCATCACCCGCGGACCAGAACCGTCTCGGAATCGACGCATCACTTCCCCCTACAGACCGGACTCGACGCATCACTTCTCCTATGTCCAGCAGAACTGTTGCATCGCCTTTCCATGGTCTCAGGAAATGGCGCTTCTCTTTGTTGTTCTACGCTTCCCATCTCTGCGGTGGTTTGGCCTTGGGAAGTCTGTTGTAACTACAGGTACTTTGAGAGAAATCACGCATCCATAGTTTTCTATGGGCCAAGTTGTCTGAAACCTTTTTAAAGTCATATTCCTATTACATGTATGTTGGATTTTTGTCGTTTTGGTCTTGTTGAGTTTAGATAAAGATACTTTATTTTTTTCTAAACTGGTGTGGTATCCATTTGTGCTGTTAACACTGTATTTCTGTGTGCTTTGACTACAAATACTTTTCCTTTGGGATAAGTCTGTCTGCTCGTGCCAAGCTACCCAGGGGGTGAGCAGGAGTTATTTAAATTACAGGAGGTGTGGATGGTGTATTTTGTTTCACCCTGAAGGAAGGAGATATGTTGTATACTGTTAACTCTTAGTTCCTTGCTGCTCAGCCGGCGCGAATGTGATGTAATAGAATGTTCATGAATGCATGGTTTATATGAGTGGTCAGTTGGAAGGAATGGGGATGAGCAGCAGGATGCTGCTCCCAGTGGGGCTATACTTGCTATCTTGCTTGTAACTGAATAAACTGCTCTTATAATCTACACTACTGTCTACTGAATTGATTACCTACAAAGGCCATTCTTTGTTTACAAAACTTACCACTTCCCACCGCTGCTGCGCTCTTCCACCCTCCCTCTTTCTTGCCACAGGGTGGATCTGCCATTAAGTAGGAGCTGCCCAGCTCCTACCTGGATTAACCTGTGAGTGGTCCTCCAACCAGGACAGGCCCTTGTCGGCCTGTACCTATGCATTCTGAGACTCCCTGCCTCCTTCTTCTGCTGTTCATCTTTGCTGTCTTTCTCTCCCGCCCTCTACCGCACCCTCTCACTCTTGCTGCACTGTCTCTCTCACATCTAGTTGCCTGTTTTCTTGATTCTGTTTTGCTGATTTGCTTCTTTTTCTGACTGCTATTTTCTGCTGAAAGCTCAATTTCTCTGGGGCCGATTCACAGAACTAATCTGAGATAAAATTCTAAACTTACTACTTTTGGTATTCACAGAAGGCATTTAGAAGTAGTAAAGTTAGGACTCCTAACTTTACTACTACTAAACTGAGACAAAATCCTAACTTTACGACTTTCGGTATTCACAAAAGGCATTTAGTAGTAGTAAAGTTAGGAGTCCTAACTTACCTACTACTAAATGCCTTCTGTGAATACCAAAAGTAGTAAGTTTAGGATTTTATCTCGGTTTAGTAGTAGTAAAGTTATGAGTCCTAACTTTACTACTACTAAATGCCTTCTGTGAATACCAAAAGTAGTAAGTTTAGGATTTTATCTCAGATAAGTTCTGTGAATCGGCCCCTCTGTGTCTATTGTGCCACTTTTGCTCTATTGCCACTTTTCTCTGTGCTCATTTGGCTTTTTTTCACTCTTTTGCTGTGTTCATGTTGCTCTTTTTTCCACTCTCTTTCTATGTTCATTTCACTCTTATGCCACTCTTTTCTACACACATTTCACTCCTTTTTCCACTCTTTTGCTGTGCTCATTTCACTCTTTATCCACTATTCTTATGCTCATTTCACCTTTTCCCAATCCTTTGCCTCCCCACAACCTCCTCACCTCGTCCTGCCTCTCCCATGCTCTCCCACTCTCTTACCCTCTTGTTTGGCCAGCTCCTGCTCCTCATCCTGCTACATCCCAATGCTCTCACAGAGCCCAATGCTCTCTGGCTCTCCTTCCCCCTCCAAGACCTACTTAATGTGACCATTTTATGGACTCACATTGTGGGTGCTCCGTTGGCACACAGATTGTGCGTCAAAGGCAATCACATCTGTGCCTGTTTATGCCTTGCCTGCACCCAGCAGCAGTACTCCTGGTCCTCTGCCCTCCCAGCCCCCTTGCTGCTACCCCACCACCACCCTCCATGCACTGGACCCTAAATGCGGCTTTTAGCGTTAATTGCTGTGCCGCGCCTCACAACACCAAAGAGGCATTCTCCTTCACCACCTGCAAGTTTACTTACACACTACAATACCTCCCCCTCACCACACACTTGAACAAACCAGCACTCATCTCTCACCAGACACTCAATCATACCCACCTGACATACACCACACCACTCTCCTCCCTATCCTGCATACTCTTCGACACCTGAGCTATCACAAAACATGTTGCTAAAATCTAGGACATGCTTTAGAACTGCTCACTGGACTTGCTCTTCCTGACTGAGGACTGGTTGACACCTACGTCGGCCCTCAACATCGCCATGGCAATCCCACCCGGCTAAAAGCACTACCAGACAGGACAGACCACACAAACCCACAGGCCGCCTCACCATTGTTAGACTTGACATCTTTGGTGTGGTTTCCCCTGACCTTTTGCCTCTACCTCCTGCATTTTTGATGCTGTGCTGGATTTAGTTTTTGCTGGCTTAGAAGCTTTGGGCACTTTGCCACTGCTGATCAGTGTCAAAGTGCAACTGCTCCCTGTGTAAATTGTTGTTACAATTGGTTCTTCCTGATTGGCATATTTGATTTACTGGTAAGTCCCTAGTAAAGTACACTGAAGTGTGCCAGGGCCTATAAATCAAATGCCACTAGTGGGCCTGCAGCACTGATTGTGCCACCCACATGAGTAGCTCTGAAAATGTCACTCAAACCTGCCACCGCAGTGTCTGTGCTCAGTGTGTTAACTTCCATGTCGACTTGGCAAGTGCACCCACTTGCCCGGCCCCAACTTTCCCTTTTCTTACATGTAAGGCACCCCTATGGTAGGCCCAAGATATCCCCTTGGGCAGGGTGCACTGCATGTGAAAGGTAGGACATGTACTGGTGTGTGTGACATGTCCTGATAGTGAAATACTGCCAATTTTGTTTTTCACTATTGAAAGGCTATCTTGCCCCATAGGATAGAATGGGAAATGCTTTGTAACATCTTACAAGTACAACTTCCCATTGGGACAAGATAGAGAAATAAAGTTTAGGCTCTCTGAACTCAGAATTTAATAACACATCTTTTAGTAAAAATGTTTTTTAAATTATGTGTTTGAAAATGCCACTTTTAGAAAGTGTGTTCCTAATGAAATGAGTTTGACAAATTGAAGGTGTAGGCACCTTTAAAACCATGAGGGCACGCTGCAATAAGTAGCTTGTTGGCACGATAGGGATTATGATTAAATAATAGATCCCATTTAAGTCCCAGAGCTTTGCCCCACGGTTCTAGGAACTCCCAAAAAGCTAGTTAATCAGTCACTACAAAATGAGTTCCTAATGAAATGAATTTGACAAATTGAAGGTGTAATGTGACATTTTGCACTTGTTTGATTTTTTGCACTAGTTTGATTCGTACTTATTAGCACACTCATTATATAAGCCGCATTTTTTGATTGATGTGATTGTTTGTTTGTATCCAATTATGCCTTAGGCAAACATGTAAAAAAAATGCATTAAAATGTAAAACAAGGCAATGAAATAGCCAAGACCAGGTAAAAAGCACTTCTATTGGTCTAATAACTGATAAAATAAAAGGCAGGAGCTAAAACAAAGTGGTCAGATTCCTTTTGTTTAAAAAAACTTTTAGAAAGTAGGCATTTTCTAGTTTAACCATTCTGTGTGCCTCTGCCTGTTTGTGTATTAACTGTCTGGTTTTGAAGTGACAGGGGCTGGGGATGTGCATTCACTGTAGACAGCTACTGGGGGGGGGGGGGTGAGGTGTCCCTGGCCCTTCCTGGATGACTCAGAGCTATGCTGAATAGACCTTGGCTGCATTTAGAGTAGTGGGAGGAGATTTCCTTGCACCTGAATAGGGCCTGTCTCCCTTGCACAATGCTGTATCCACCCCCTGTGGTCATACTGCACCAGTGAGGACAGAACTGGTTTGGACTGGGCTCAGAGACCCTTGCACAAAGAGAACAAAGACAGTTTGGGGTACAAGTATGAGACCTAAAACCCCTGAACTTTAGACTACTTCTGGAATCAAGAGGAGCCTTTGCCAAGGAGAAGAGCTGGAGAAACTGGAGGAGGAGTACTTCCCCTTTGCTGTGTGCTGTCTGGGGTTGGCCTGCAGTAGCTGTTTCTGCCAAGGAAAGGACAAGGACTTTGCTGTGTGCTGTCTGACCCTGCTTGAGGAAGATCTCCAAGGGCTTGAGTAGAGTTGCCTCCTGTTCAGAAGTGTCAGGGACACAAAGACTACACCCCCAGCTCTCTTGAACTTCCTTGCTGGGAGTTCTGACCTGCCAAGAGGTGCCTGTGACTGTGTTGGGCCTCTGGAGGTTGTTCCTGCTGTTGGGAGCTGGAAAAGCAACGCAACTACAAGAAAATCGACGCATCGCTCTTCTTGCGGCTGTTTCTCCGATGCAGCACGGCTGTGCGAGAAGAATCTCCACGCATCCCCGCGCCGCTGCTGAAACCGATGCAGCTTCGCTCAACACCACCACATCGATCGCCGGCGCATCCCAGATTTCCATGCATTGTACCTGTGCGGCAAGTTTTCCTGGCGCATCACCCGCGGACCAGAACCGTCTCGGAATCGACGCATCACTTCCCCCTACAGACCGGACTCGACGCATCACTTCTCCTATGTCCAGCAGAACTGTCGCATCGCCTTTCCATGGTCTCAGGAAATGGCGCTTCTCTTTGTTGTTCTACGCTTCCCATCTCTGCGGTGGTTTGGCCTTGGGAATTCTGTTGTAACTACAGGTACTTTGAGAGAAATCACGCATCCATAGTTTTCTATGGGCCAAGTTGTCTGAAACCTTTTTAAAGTCATATTCCTATTACATGTATGTTGGATTTTTGTCGTTTTGGTCTTGTTGAGTTTAGATAAAGATACTTTATTTTTTTCTAAACTGGTGTGGTATCCATTTGTACTGTTATCACTGTATTTCTGTGTGCTTTGACTACAAATACTTTTCCTTTGGGATAAGTCTGTCTGCTCGTGCCAAGCTACCCAGGGGGTGAGCAGGAGTTATCTAAATTACCGGAGGTGTGGATGGTATATTTTGTTTCACCCTGAAGGAAGGAGATATGTTGTATCCTGTTATCTCTTAGTTCCTTGCTGCTCAGCCGGCGCAAATGTGATGTAATAGAATGTTCATGAATGCATCCCGCTTACCCTGACTAGAAGCAAGGATCCCTATTTGGACAAAGGTACCTACCTCTGCCAACTGGAGACTCCCATTTCTAACAACCATAATCATAAAGAAAACCATCTGCTGCACCACCACCTTGGAAGTTACCTCCAGCAACATGGATCACCTTACCTTCAAGCTCCAAATCACCTCCAACAACTCGCTGAATAACATCCTCAATTACCGACCCCTAGGACTATGCACCCACTTCAGCAGCGCCATTGTGGATTTCATTACAGCCCTTATCCTCGACTCTTCATCCTCATTGGTGACCTAAACTTCCTAAACATTTTCACATTTCCTCTCTTGGTTTACTGCAAACTAATCAGCCTTAAAATAAGACGGCTCCCATTAGCCTCCACCTAGAGGAGCTCTGGTCCTTTAACTTGCTCCTCCTTTATGGGGATGAGAAATGCTTCCCTCTGTTACCAGAATGCATTCTAGGAAAAGTACAAACAGTGCTTCTCTGTATGGACTTTTGCGGAGATAAATAATGCCTTAACCAGGTTAGTTAGATTTTTTAATTTTGAGAAGATACTGGCTGCCATTGCCAGTTGACTTCTACCCAACTGCCAGGATGATGAACAATAAACTAGAACTTCCCTCTTGTTTACTGAGCAATAGAGAATCGTCTCCTTGGATAAAGATCTGCATAGATCATGCTGCTGGTGATGCGTACAAAACAATGAGCTGAGGCCTGAAGGCTCTTTTGAAGCTCTAATGGCTTATCCTGCTACTGCTGATTGTGACTGCATGAAAAACCACTGACAACTGAAAGAGGCCAGAGAAGCAGGCAGCACACTTTGAAGACTTCTCCAACATCAAACAACATCGACAAATATGGGTGTAGTGCCATTGCCTGGCAAGCACACATGATCCCTGAACCCACTTTTAATGTCATAGCTGCAGTCATAGCTTGGTTTGCTTGTGAGCTAGCCTGGTGGAGCAAGTAAAACATGGCCCAATAAAAAGCGTGCGTCCTTATGTGATTGTAGCGCTTGCTATAAGTTAGACTGGAGTCTACACCCCTTCATCATTGAGGATTAGTGATGATCCGGAGCCTCTAAGACTACTACATCATAAGAAATCTCTATTTTAAGGGACCAACAAACATCTATTCCTAAATCAGGTTTTAGGACTGTCATTACAGCTATAATAATAACTCACTTTCTCCAATACTAAGACACTGTTCATTTTATTTGCGACTTACATTAACGCTGCAGTTCTGATTGCCACTGTGTTTTCTTTGTTTCAGCTTGTATTTGGTAAATGTGATCATCATGATCATTGCAAATAATAACAGAGTAACTGTAACGAGAGTAACAGTAGGTACAGTTTGTGGGTGTAAATTTCAATATCTTTTATTTAGAAGATTAGTGATTATAACAATAGTGTACGATCTATTGCTTTTCTTTTCCTCGTTTTAGATCTAGTATTCCCCATCCATCCAGAGGTTCTGAAGTCTTCAGGACGTTTATAATGAGGTGCAGGTCATGGACGTGGAAGTAAGTATTGCCCTTCTTGGACTGGGCAGCAATGCTCTTCTGCTTGCTAGCCTCAACAACAATAAATACAGTGAGCATCTTGTTGAGGTTGCGTTCTTCCCCTCCCAGTCCTTCCCCAACACCAGTGAAAATGGTGAGTATGCGAGAAGAGGGGAGTGACAATGCGTGAATGTCCCATTCAGCAGCTCTTTCCCCTGTCAACTTTACTGGGGTGGTCAGTTAGAGAGGACCCCATCACCTCCTCAAGAACGCCCAACGTTGCACTTGCCTGTAGCCCCAGCTCGGTGACGAAGCCGTGGCATCCTGGAGTTCCTCGCCTCCTCGCCCCGTGTCCGTGGGGCAGTCTGTGGCATGTTCCCTTGTCACTGCCGCCTCGGAGCAGGATGTTCGCTCCAGGTGCTCCTTCAGTGGTGGCCTAGTCTCCAGCTTCCCGGGTGGTGTCCCAGTCTCCAGCTCCTCACAATCTTGCCCTCATGACTCCTCCTTCCTCTCCAGGTTACGCATTGTCCTCCCCTCCACGGCAATTGTTTTCTTCCAGCTCGTCGTGTGCGCAGTCTCCTCGTCACCTCTATTTTTACCTCCCAGCTCTCACGTCACTGTCACATGAGTCCAAGTATCTGGAATGCTCTGTAGAGGTTTCCCTGGGTCCACTTTGTTGGCCATATTGAGAAGGGATTTGTCAATTATATTACAGTAACTAAATTTTAATGAGAAGATTCGAACCCTCCATTTTATTGTGCTGCAATCACTATCTTGTAGTGATCACAAATGGTACATTTGGGAACATTGCTTAAAGCATTATATCATTCAAGTTTTTGCATTGTTATTCAGTTGTGTTTTCTCATTTTCCAGACTCTTCCCATGTTCACAATCAATTACTGTTTGCTAACTGTTATGTTATGTTATGTTATATTTTGTTATGTTATGCTATGTTATGACTTTGAGGGTCCTTCACCAGCTTTATTGTTGGACCTGGACCCACGGGAAAATGCTGGGATCCAAATGGTACAGTAAGTCCCACTTTGCCTGGTACAACGTATTTGATGTAGCTGACTTTCACTCCATTGCTGTCAGCCTCAAATGGCATCAATGTCCTCGTCTACCAGGAACTTTACATTGGCACTTTACATTTTATAGGCCCTTTTTTTCTTAAACATGTAAAAATGCATATCTGTGGTTTCCTTTATCTATATTTGTTCACTTTCTTCAAAATGTTGTGGGAACTTTTTAATCTTTTCTTACTTTTAAAATTGTTGGTACTGCTTGAACATTCTTCAGTCAATTGCCTGCTGCTAGTTCTGCAGCTAACTAGAGGTTGAACAGAATTTCCCATAGAAATATGTGGAATTTGTAAACTTATAAAACTTTATAGAACTTAGTTGAGACCTAACCAGGGTGTGCTCAATAGCATGGTAACTGTACCCTATTCCAAATTAATAAGCAATTGTATGACACCGGGTACATGGGAGAGTGGATCCAAGGCCTCATTCACATCTCAGGCAGAAAGCAGAAGTGGCCCACTCCTTCTTCCAGGACAAGTAGTATTCTTATTGACTGGTGTTTGGAGGAATTAGAAATATATCAGCAGTGGCTGGTGTAGAGTGACAAAGGGCAGGCAGGCCTAGATGTGAGCTTCAGTTGTCAGTGGCAGGGCAGTTAGACATTAAACGTCAGGAAGGGGGTGAGCAAGCCGTGCGGAAACCCTTTGAAGCTCAGGAAGGCTGAGTACAATGCCCAGGACTTCCTGCTCAGGAGAGCAACACCTTCCCCCACACTCAATACCCTTTTGTCACCATATCTGGGAGGAATACAAAAAACACTACAGAAGAGTCATTCACACTCTTGTGACCATGGACACAGGCAAAAAGTCCCACTTGGTTTAAGCAGAAAAATGCCAACTTTCTAAAAGTTACATTTTCAGAGTAGTAACTTTAAATCAGATTTTACAGTAACATTGGGTTTTAAATTACATTTAATTTGAGTAGAAGTAGCATCTCTCTATTTCATCTCAAAACTAAAGTTATCACTTAGTAAGCGTAATAAAGTATACCAATGTTAGTCTATGGGAGAGATAGCCTTACAACAGTGAAAAACAACTTTAGGAGTTTTGCACTCCCAGGATTTGTAAAACTCAAATCCACATGTCCTGCATTTTAAATACCATAACCCATGCCTTAGGGGTGGCTAGATTAGTATACAAAACAGTGATGGATGTAATGCTTGAATTAACCTCAGTCACAGGTAATCACTTGAGCCGAATCCCAGTCCATTATCATTTTGCACACCGTGCCACCTCAGTTTGGACACAGCTATATGCAAATCAGTCTTGACCCTGATCCAATGGGAACAGGTTAGCCCGAGCTGCCAAGTCAGGTCCTACTGGAACTGGAACACAAGCAACCCAGGGACGGGTTCTCGCTAGTATTGAGCCCATCAGCTGGGTACATAGGTACACTGGATTAGGATGCGGCCAGAGTAATTATCAGTGGCTGAGATTAATTCAAGCATGCCATCCTTCACTTTTTGTACACTTTAGGGGTGACTACTGCTTACGTTATTGGTGATTTATAAGTATTAAAAAGGGAGGACTAGGCCATGCAAAAAGTTCTTAAAGAGCCATAAAAGGCAACAAAATTGGGTTTAGCAATGGAAGGCAAACATTTGGAGTGACCCTGCAGAGAAGACCAGGTCCAAAAGCTAGACCTACCTCTGAGGTTGACACACAATCCTCGCACAGTTTTTTAATTACCCAGATTGTTGGAAGTGGTACGTTTTTCACTAGGGCACTCAAGGAGTACAGCTAAACTTTATGTAGCTATCCCTTGGCACTTTTACAATATTGTTTACGCAGGGTTCAGGAGTCACTACCGGCCAGAGCCCAGTCACGCGCATTAATGTTGCATCCCCAATACCCTCCTCAGAACACTTGTGGGACCGCAGGAATAACTTTAAAAAACACACAGCACCTGTTGTCTGTGATCTGAGACAAAGCCCGGAAAGGCTATCCCTGCTTTGTCTTGTACCCAGACAAATCAGTCAGGCTACAGGGACCCAACATTCTACAAGTGGGCTTTTCCTTTAACTACCCAGCTCGCCTGTGCAAACAGGACCAGCAGGGCCCTGCTGGTGGAGTCTATCTAGTGCAATGAGTTTTTATTTTCAAGTGTGTGAGCACGGTTCTGGACTCTTGCTTATGTCAATATCTACTCCACTGATCACCCCTGAAAAGCTTTGAACTATAAAAATGTTTGTCTCCTCACACCTCCAGGAGACCTGTGAAAAATCATGCCAAATCAGTCCAAACAAGGTGTGTTCCTGCTGATGTCAACATTCAAATTTGATACACACAGAACTTTCTTTCATACAGCAAAAAATGAATCACAGGTAACTCAGTAAGCAACTGTCTGATATCAGACTGCCATACTCAGCTGCAGCCTGCTGCCTTGCCCCACAGAAGTGTATCACTTCAATGTTTTGAAATAAGTCCAAATTTGTATCTTCAGACCTGTTTCAAGTTTTTTTCCCCGCTATTCCACCTGCCATGCATTATGTATTTTTCCATTTTGGAGTAGACCCTGGTCTAGCACAACCACCTGGTCTGTATTTACCATTTGAACTGCTTTTCTTGCTTGATTAATAGATAAGTCCCAAGTTATTTATTGATGATCATTTAATTTTATGTTCGGTGCATTGTTGTCATTTACTTTATTATTTTGCAATTTTTTTCTATTAATGATTAGAAATTTCTTGTTGTCAGTTAGTAATTTTATATTGTTTGTTAGAAGCATTTTGACCATAAAATATTCTGAAAGGTAAAACTGTCTGCTCTGTGCCATAGCTCCTAGGGAGTGAAGATGTGGAGCCAAATTTATCAAGACTCACACAGCTCTGCGTGAACACCTTCCTGCACAAAAAGAATCCTTAAAGGCATATTACTCTTTTTAGGTGTGCTGCACAATGCATCACATGTGGAAAGAAAATATTAAGAGGATAAATAAAGATATTTCTTTTTGTGAGGTCTCACTTGGGATGATGTACCATATTGACACTTTCCCAACTGTACAAGTGTAAAATCATGGGTGGATGTGTGTAAACATCCATGCTCCACACATGGGATGCCTTCCCAGGGTAGAGTAAGGTGAAGTCGGGAGTTACGCTGCCTTGCGTTACTCCACATTTACCATGTTATGCAGAGCTACACAAGGTGGATTTGTGTGACATAGTAAATCGTACATAAGGGCTTTCGTTGCCTTTGTATCATCTTGCATGAAGCAAGGGCAATGCAAGCCTTTGATAAATGTAGCCGGGAAGTGTATAGTACCACATACAATTTGATTATATAGGCACACAACCCATATACTAGTTACCTGTGGTGCGTTGTGTTCTGCCTAGTTACACATCTTACATACCTCAAACAAATCGGATAGGGGCTTGTATTTGTGTGCAGGATAGTGTTATACGTTCACAAAAGCCATATGTAGAAAACAGACACAGAGCCCATGATACTAACATCAGAGAGATGGCTTGTCTTATCCTCACACATGGCACAGAACAGTACATACATATGTCACTCGTCCAAAATGTATGGATGTTTTTTTAAGAACAAGCATACTGGTTGAGATGTTTGTAATGAAAATAGTATGCTATTTGCATAGATGGTAAGTGAGGCAACATGTCCTCTCTATTTACCACACCTACATAAACATTAAGTAGAATCCCTATGCAGCTTAAGTTAAGTTGATCTCAATGTTGTGTAAAATGTTACATCTGCTCTAAGATTTACAACTCCATTAAAAAACCAGTGCGATACTTAGGCCCAAATTTATCAATATTCCAATGAAGCAAGACATCTTGCTGAGTGGCGTCAAATGTTGTCAACAGCAATGCAATATATATACTAACATTTGGCGCATTCATGCTTTCTATCTGCACTGTCGCACCCTGTAGTGCCTAGGGCCAATGGAGGTACCCATGGCGCAAAGGTGCCTTCGTTGCAAGCAGGATTGTCTTTGTGCAAGAAGGGATACCTACCTGCACAGATTTAATCCTCAGAGGCGTTTTACTCTATTAAATGTGCTGCATAATGCAGCACACTTAGAAAGAGAGAAAAACAAGGAGAAATAAACCTATTTCTCCTCATTTCGCCTTCATCTGAAAGGCAGACTATTTCAAAGTATTCTTAGGTTTACTTGTCTTGGTAATGCATGGGTGGTTGTGTGGGAACTCACACTCTCCATTCATGTGACACCTTACCGGCACAAACTAACGCAAGGCAGTGACTTGCGCTTCCTTGTGTTACTCTGGAATTAATAAGCCAAGCAGGGCTCCCCTGATTGGTGTTTTGCATGGTAGGGGATTAAGATTTTTCCGCATTTGGATGATCTCTTAATTTCTGCCTCTTCCTTTCCTAAGGCGGAACGTCATGCCATGGAGGTCTTCAAGGTGCTGGGAGACCATGGATTTTTGGTGAATCTAAGCAAGACCTTCCTCACTCCGACTCAGGATCTGACTTACATCAATGCCAGGTTCATGACTCTGTTGGGGAATGTGTTACTACCCCAAGCCAGAAACATTTCTCTGATATCGGAGATTCTGTCATTGTTGTCTCTGATATGTCCCCCTGTGAGCAGATGGTTGAGGGTACAGGTGCTTATTTCTGCTTCTCTGATGGTTCTTTCTTGGGCGCGCTTGCATTTGTACCCGGTAATCAACCATGTTTTGTCTCACTGGCTTCCACATGGTCAGGATTATCAACAGGAGGTGCCAATGACTCCCCAGGTCAGGGAGGATCTGGGGTGGTGGTTGGACAAGGTGAATCTGTCCTGGGGTCGGTTGTTCCAGACAGTCTCTACCTGTGTGGTGACGACCCATGCCAGTCTGTTGGGCCTGGGAGCTACCTTGGGGGACTTGTTAGTTCAGGGCAAGTGATCCCAAGTTCTGGCGGCATGTTCCTCCAACTACAGGGAGCTGAAGGCGGTTCACTTGGGTCTCCTGGCTGTTGCTCCTCACCAGGGGGCTCAACATGTGCAGGTAAGAATGGACAACCAGGTTGTGATGAGTTACATGAATCATGAAGGGGTTGCAAGGTGAGGTCGCTCAGTTGTCTCAGTCAGGAAATGTACTCCTGGGCAAAGACGGAATTGGAGTCCTGTCTGCAATTTACTTACCGGGCAGGGAGAATGTGGTGGTGGACAGTATCAGCATGGTGTTTCTGTCCATGAGTTCCTGACATTGACCCCGGAGATGTTCCTGCAGTTGCAGACGATGTTTGGGTCTCCAACTGTGGACTTGTTTGCCTCTCTGGACAATGTCCGACTCCCTTGTTTTTGCACGATTATTCCTTGCCTGGGGGTTTGGAAGGTGGATGCGATGTCCTTCCGGTGGCCTCAGAGTCTTTTGTATGCATTCCCCCGGTTCCCCTGATTCCAGCAGTGTTGCAGAAAATAAGAAGGGACATGGCTTTGGTGGTTCGGTGGTTCCAAGGTGGTGGCGAAGCCCTTGGTTTCCCCTCTTGTTGGAGTTGGCGGTTCACCCATGCTGGGTGATTCCATATCACTCTTATCCATTGCCTAAAGCTGAATGGAGAAAAAACAGAGCTCATGTTCCTGGGTAATAAGGTGGTCCCAAGAAACATGATTAGCTGACCTCCAGAATTGGGAGAACCCCTGTCCCAAAGAAAGAGGTAAACAATCTGGGAATATGGCTAGACAAAAGTCTGTCCATGGAGACCCAAGCTAGAAAAATATCAGGAACATGCTTTGGAGCACTGCGAATGCTACGGAAGATCTTACCTCTCATTCCTGAATACACTCGCAGAACCGTGGTACAGGCCCTAGTGATGTCGCAGCTGGATTACGGCAACTCCTTGTATCTTGGTGCACCCAAATACGTTATAAACAGACTACAAGTGGTTCAGAATGCCGCAGCTAGGATACTGCTGCGCATTCCTAGACAACAGTCAGCCAGGGCAGCCTTGAAAACACTACACTGGCTCCCTATCCAGGCCAGGATATAGTTCAAGTCACTATGCATCGCCCATAGAGCTATGAATGATAAAGGCCCGGCCTTAATCAAAAAGCTTGTCACACACTACATCACAGGCAGACCCCTAAGATCCTCTGCAGATCTACTTATGAAACAGACCCAGATAAAGAGAACCAGATGGGGAGGTAGATCCTTCTCGCATCTGGCTCCTAGCCTATGGAACTCCCTTCCCAGGGAAATGTGTATGCTGACTGACGAATTGGTATTCAGGAAAAAGCTCAAAACTTGGCTCTTCCCTTAATCTCCTATGCACCCTCTGCCTTCTTCTCCTAGCGCTGGGAAGCCCTCGGGAAGCTATGCACTTTAAAAATCTATAAAACATAAACATAAACATTGTTGGGTCCCCCGATTCCTTTCCAGGTGTTCCAGTCGATGCATTTTCAGGCTTGGCTCTTGAACAGCGATCTCTGATGCAGAGGGGGCTGGACTCATTCAACAGTCTAGACGTCCTTCTACTTTAAGGGCTTATGCCAAGCATTGGTCCAATTTTTCTAGTTGGTGTCTGAGGAAGGGGTTGTCTGTTGAGAAGGTGGATCCTGTCTGGATTCTGGATTTTTTTATCGGAAGGTTTTGATCTGGGTTTGGCCCATTCTATGCTCCGGGCACAGTGGGCTGCTCTTCGGACATTCAGGTGTCCTATTTTTGATGGGGTGGAGCCTCTGGTTTCTCGTTTGTTGCGGTCTCTGGCATTGAGGCGCTCTTGACCACTGTTGTTTCCCCTCTGTAGGATCTAAAGTTAGTTCTGAAGGCTTTACAGGAGTGTCCTTTGGAGCCTCTGGAGTCTGTGGACTTGAAGTTTTTGACCTTGAAGATTGTTTTTTTGGTGGTGATAGATTCTGCAAGGCGGATTGGTGAGTTAGGGGCCTTTCTTGAGATCTGCTCCATTTTTTAGGTTTCTGGAGGATAGGGTGGTGTTGAGGGCTCATCCTACTTTTGTGCCTAAGGTGGCATCATTTTTTCACAGGTCTGCTGAGGTGGTCCTGCCTGTTTTCTTTCCCGACCCTCTGTCTGAGTTGCATCTTTTGGAGATGAAGCGGATATTTTCTTGGTGTACTTGTCACGGACTGGGCGGGTCTGTAAGGGGACAGTCTGTTTGTCACATTTGGTAAGGGCAGGCCAGGTTTGAAGCCCTCCAATTCTACCCTTAGTCATTGGCTAAGTTAAGTAGGACATTCTGGTAGCCTATGGTTCACAGGACAGGGTAGTGGACCTCCTCGCTCAGGGGCGTTCTACTCATTCGGTGGTTGTCTCTTGAGCCACTTTTAATGGGGTGTCCATGGAGGATATTTTCCAGGCAGCCACTTGGTCTTCTCCTCATACCTTTATGGGGCATTATCAGCTGGAGATTGGGGGTGGTACCTCCATTTCTTTTGCTACTTCTGCTCTGGGTGATGTTGCATCTTGAGGTTCTGGTTTATGTACCCCTGTTGTGTGTATATTAAACTTGGTGTTGCAATCTCTCCCGTGCGTTGGCTGTCTTCTGTTCTCCATGAGGCCTATGCTTGCTTTGGTATCTGATCATGGGTGAATTACTGTAGCGAGGAAGACGGACAAGGAGGTAATGCCCTGGTACTTACCTGTAATCTTTATTACTCTGAGTCCTAGTCTTCCTGACTACAGTATAGTTTCTCATCCCTCTTGGCCCTTGTTTTCGGGGCTTCATGCTTCTCTGTGGCTTTGGTTACAGGTCTTCTTTGTGGGTGGTCGCTCCATTTATCTGGTTGGTTGTTAGAGGAGTTGGCCATATTGGAGGGATGGGAGTTTAGAAACCTAACTTTTACTTTGGAGTTCCTGTGGAAGCCTAAAGCTCATGCGTGAATTACTGTGGCGAGGGAGACTAGGACTCAAAGTAATGAAGAATACCAGTAAGTAACCGGGTATTAACATTCATAGAGATAACAACTGCTCTAATTTACCTATTGTAAATTGTTAGCAAGTCATTTGTCCATGATGAATTTAATGACATCATGTACTAGCCTTTGGACTGACTATATATATAAAGGACAGAATTTTCCTATAAATACACAAAACATGGAAAGTTGGGTACAATCAACGACCTATGTTGACTATCTCAAATAAGGCCATTAAAAACAAAGAGACCTAGATTTATATGAGTTGACAGTGTAAACTTGTTTCTTCCACACAAACCAAATATAGGAAAGTTGTATACCATGATGTAAACTTCCTACTTGTGATCACTCCATGTATTCATCATGGCCCTTTCGCATATATCTGATAAGGCTCAATATCGCAAAACTCTGTAATAGTGTAGTACATTGTAAGTCACAATGTTTCATCAAATTCACAATGGAGGCAACTATGGTCCAAGAATGTAAGGATTTACTTTCATCTCTGTAAACGTGTGTAGTTTCGTTCAACACACATAATAACATTGTCATATTCATACCAAATGTGTCAGAACATTTATCAATCTCTTCAAGAATAACCTACATACTCTTTAAACATTCACAGCACTGACAAATACCAACAATGAACGTTGGTTTCACCACATCATATAATATACATAAAACCCGACCCACCCTTAATGTACATGAACAGACACAAGGCGATACAAAAGGGGATGATGGACGGAACGCTTGAGCCAATCAAACACTCACCCCCAGTCAACTGATCTGGGTTTAATCCATCATCATTCTTTAGCTCACTCCACCACCCCAGTTCAGACATGGCCATATGCAAATCAGTCTGACCCTGTGCCTCATGGGAACAGTCCAGCCCGAACTGCCAAGCCATGTCTTCCCTGGACCGGAAACAAGCATCCTAGGACCGGTTTCTGGCATTCCAGCCGTCATCAGCCAGGCTTGCTTGAATCCAGTGGCAAAGTGAGCAAGGGACCCACGTCTGGGCATACCCCCGCCAACTTAGGGCGAACAAAGCGATACAAAAGGGGATGATGGACGGAACGCTTGAGCCAATCAAACACTCACCCCCAGTCAACTGATCTGGGTTTAATCCATCATCATTCTTTAGCTCACTCCACCACCCCAGTTCAGACATGGCCATATGCAAATCAGTCTGACCCTGTGCCTCATGGGAACAGTCCAGCCCGAACTGCCAAGCCATGTCTTCCCTGGACCGGAAACAAGCATCCTAGGACCGGTTTCTGGCATTCCAGCCGTCATCAGCCAGGCTTGCTTGAATCCAGTGGCAAAGTGAGCAAGGGACCCACGTCTGGGCATACCCCCGCCAACTTAGGGCGAACAAAGCGATACAAAAGGGGATGATGGACGGAACGCTTGAGCCAATCAAACACTCACCCCCAGTCAACTGATCTGGGTTTAATCCATCATCATTCTTTAGCTCACTCCACCACCCCAGTTCAGACATGGCCATATGCAAATCAGTCTGACCCTGTGCCTCATGGGAACAGTCCAGCCCGAACTGCCAAGCCATGTCTTCCTGGACCGGAAACAAGCATCCTAGGACCGGTTTCTGGCATTCCAGCCGTCATCAGCCAGGCTTGCTTGAATCCAGTGGCAAAGTGAGCAAGGGACCCACGTCTGGGCATACCCCCGCCAACTTAGGGCGTAACAAAGCGATACAAAGGGGATGATGGACGGAACGCTTGAGCCAATCAAACACTCACCCCCAGTCAACTGATCTGGGTTTAATCCATCATCATTCTTTAGCTCACTCCACCACCCCAGTTCAGACATGGCCATATGCAAATCAGTCTGACCCTGTGCCTCATGGGAACAGTCCAGCCCGAACTGCCAAGCCATGTCTTCCCTGGACCGGAAACAAGCATCCTAGGACCGGTTTCTGGCATTCCAGCCGTCATCAGCCAGGCTTGCTTGAATCCAGTGGCAAAGTGAGCAAGGGACCCACGTCTGGGCATACCCCGCCAACTTAGGGCTAACAAGCGATACAAAGGGGATGATGGACGGAACGTTTGAGCCAATCAAACACTCACCCCAGTCAACTGATCTGGTTTAATCCATCATCATTCTTTAGCTCACTCCACCACCCCAGTTCAGACATGGCCATATGCAAATCAGTCTGACCCTGTGCCTCATGGGAACAGTCCAGCCCGAACTGCCAAGCCATGTCTTCCCTGGACCGAAACAAGCATCCTAGGACCGGTTTCTGGCATTCCAGCCGTCATCAGCCAGGCTTGCTTGAATCCAGTGGCAAAGTGAGCAAGGGACCCACGTCTGGGCATACCCCGCCAACTTAGGGCGAACAAAGCTGATACAAAAGGGGATGATGGACGGAACGCTTGAGCCAATCAAACACTCACCCCCAGTCAACTGATCTGGGTTTAATCCACCACCCCAGTTCAGACATGGCCATATGCAAATCAGTCTGACCCTGTGCCTCATGGGAACAGTCCAGCCCGAACTGCCAAGCCATGTCTTCCCTGGACCGGAAACAAGCATCCTAGGACCGGTTTCTGGCATTCCAGCCGTCATCAGCCAGGCTTGCTTGAATCCAGTGGCAAAGTGAGCAAGGGACCCACGCCTGGGCATACCCCGCCAACTTAGGGCGAACAAGCGATATAAAGGGGATGATGGACGGAACGCTTGAGCCAATCAAACACTCACCCCAGTCAACTGATCTGGGTTTAATCCATCATCATTCTTTAGCTCACTCCACCACCCCAGTTCAGACATGGCCATATGCAAATCAGTCTGACCCTGTGCCTCATGGGAACAGTCCAGCCCGAACTGCCAAGCCATGTCTTCCCTGGACCGGAAACAAGCATCCTAGGACCGGTTTCTGGCATTCCAGCCGTCATCAGCCAGGCTTGCTTGAATCCAGTGGCAAAGTGAGCAAGTTG